>QODF01000055.1:257079-608374 GCA_024372805.1 Oostethus manadensis
AATAATGGCTGTGTAGAATTGCACCATCGTCTGGACAGGCAGCTTGGCTTTGCTCAGCTGCCTCAGGAAGTACATCCTCTGCTGAACCTTCTTGATGAGGGAGCTGATGGTCTGCTCCCACTTGAGGTCGTGGGTGTTGTTAGTGCCCAGGAAGCGGAAGGAGTCCACAGTTGTGATGGGGGAGTCTGTCAAGACGTTGTGGACATTCTGGACACCCTAAAAATTACTAAAATTTATTTTATAAAGAATTATTAGAATTTTACATGCATAAAACAACACAAAAATCATTTTAAGTAATGAATGGATAGAATTGTTGATGCGGACTTCCCTTACGTCCCTTTGTAGCGGCACTAAATTACATCAAGCAATAAAGCAAAGGTTGCTTCCTGCTCATTTCTGTCATTTCTTGCTGCATCCAACAACCACTTTCTCTGTGATTTGTCCCCCGCCCCCGGCTTAGCGTCCCCATCTCCTCCCTCTGACCTGGAGGGGCTCCAGGGGGCCGGAGAAGCCCAAAGCTTAAGGTGGTAATACTGCGTGCACATTCAGTAGGCACATACACACACACACACACAGTAAAGGGCATGTGAACAGTTTGTGTGTTTTCCAGTGTAACATCCAATATGCAACAAAGCAATACTACTAGAGATACTTGATATTGGTGTTCGGAGGTCTCACATGTGTGGCGATATCAATACTAGCAGAACAACTGATACTGATAATCCAAATTGAAAAAGAGAGATGGGGTTCAAGTTCACGTTTTTTTTTCATTTTTGTTTGATACACCAAGTTCACCTGCAAGTGAACGAACGCCTCTTGAAAGCATCAAAATGCATGCTGAACAATAAAAAAAATATGAACATGTAAAAATGAATATATAAAGTAAAAATATAGAGAGACCTGGGTTTGAATCTCCGCTTGCCGTCTGTGTGTGGAGTTTGCATGTTCTCCCCGTGCGTGCGTGGGTTTTCTCAGGGTACTCATTCCAAAAACATGCATGTTAGGTTCATTGGTGACTCTAAATTGTCCATCGGTATGAATGTGATTGTGAATGCTTGTTTGTCTATGTGTGCCCTGCGACTGACTGGTGACTAGTCCAGGGTGTACCCCACCTCTCGTCCGAAATCAGCTGGGATAGGTTCCAGCATACTCCCGTGACCCCAATAAAGATAAGCGGCATATAAAATGGATGGTTGGAAATAATAAATAACACATTTAAGCATTCACGTTGTGGCTCCTCCCCCCGCAGGCCTTGTCCAGGCGAACTCAACATCGCCAAGGGATTGCAAAAATGAACTTGACCCGCTTTTTATTCACTTTTTATCCAACTTCTTCATACTGTAAAATATAAAAAACAAAACGTTATTCATTTTTGTTGTAGTTTAAAAAACATATGCAAAATTAAAATTTGTGTTTTCAGTACTGTTTTCAAGTGAAAAAATAAATGATACGCAGATTCTGATATTTCATTTTTATGCCAATATTGGCATCCTTAAATATTACAGTATATTTTTTCATACAAGAGATCATTTTTTCTGCGTTTTTTAGCTGCACTACAAGCTGTACACTGACAGCTCTAAAGCGGTTTTCATTTATGTAATATTAAGAAGATATACATCCATCTTCTATGCCGCTTATCCACATTAGGGTCGTGAGGATATGCTGGAGCCTACCCTAGCTGACTTTGGGCGAGAGGCGGGGCACATCCTGGACTGGTTGCCAGTCGACTGCAGGGCACATATTGACAAATAACCTTTCACACTCACATTCATAACTATGGACAATTTAGAGTCACCAATAGACCTAACATGCATGCTTTTGGAATGTGGGAGAAGTACCTGGAGAAAACCCACGCACACACCGGGAGAAAATGCAAACTCCAACAGAGATGCCAAGATTTTGCAGCTCTCCTGACTGTGTGGCCAACATGCTAACCACTAGGCCACTGTGCGGCATTAAGAGGAAAATTCCAATTGAACTCTATGCGTGTTAGTGTTTGAATGGCATGTGATGTAACCTGTGTGTGTGTGTGTGTGCGTGTGCGTGCGTGTGTGTGTGTGTGTGAGCTTAGCTTGTTGGCATAGTGTGGGCATGTATGTTGTGCCCGCGTGTGGCTGCTAATCACTGCGATGGATCCGGGAAGCACTGGCCAAAAGTAGCAAGATGTGTGCGATCAACAAAGGCAGGGCAGCTGGGGTTTGAAGTGCGGCACTGTAACTGTACCTATGGCAGCAGTTGTGTTCCTCCGGTATAAATAGTGGCGTGGGCATGTGTGCAGGCAGCAATGACACAATGGCAGAATTTCACTGTTCTTTCAGGGAGCTTTGAGAATGTGACACCTTGCAGGCGAGGACCCCCCACCCCCAGCCCCCAAGCCAGATGCTACACTGAGGCTTGAAGGTTGCATGAAGGTGGGCATTCATGAGTGATGTAATCGGATGGCGTTAATGTCCTTCACTTCTGTTTGACAGTGAAATAACTTGGAGCCGCAGAACACTGCAATCCTCTACCGACTCTCTACCAACAAATGCAAACAATCAAAACCTCTTTGACCGAAGTGCATATGGAGCCACACAAGTTATTTGATCATGTGATGATGTTACATTTTGAATGAGCAGGCAAAAGGTCATAACAAAGTCCTTGTAGGTGACGTCTATTCACCAGCAGCCATCTTGGTAACACCTTCTGGAGGTTATTTCAGGGTGTGCTTCTTCCTGAATGAGTTTGCAGCACTTTCAATGGACATAAAACATGCATGTATACAATCAACTGCCAAATATCACCATTGTATTGTTTATATGCGGTCTAAAACATCGACCATTTATCATCCTGAAATGTTTCTTTGTTGGTCAGTGCAGCCTGCTGTGCTGGGCCACTGTGAGTGTCTTGCCTGGAATTTGTTTATACTCAACAAGTTGTCAGTTTGACAGTGACAGCAGCTTGTGATCATGTGTGTGTTTTTTTGGTCGTTTTTTATGGTTGAATGTCAGCGCCAGACGGTCCTTCTTGCATGCACAGCAGCTGAAACTGTCAAGAGTGTCAACATCAGCGCAAATGCATAACAGAGGCGGCAGGCAGTTGATTGGCACACATTTTTAATTCAGATTTTTTTAAATTATTTTTTTTTAATGAAAAACATTTACATTTTGAATAAAAAATGTAAAAAAAAATTTATGTCAGTGAAAAAAGTTGAATTAGAAATTTACCAAAAAAAAAGTTTAATTAAAAAATGTGGTTTAGGAATTTTAATACAACTAACTTATTCATTATTTTTGTCCCTGTTTTGGCATTTGCAGCATTTCTTTTGCATTTGTTTTTAATCCTGCAGGTGTTTATGTTTATGTGTAATTTGCAGACATTTAAAGGGATAGCTTGGATTTTTTTACATAAAGTTGTATGACATCAGAATTAGCAGTGATCAACAGTGACTCCCCCCACTTTGTCCTGTGAGCTGAGTTCTGGTGGGTTTTTGATGTTGGGGAAAGTACAGTAGTATTTTTTAGTTGGTGGGGTCACTACAGTAAAGCGTTTTGCTTTTCAAAACAATTTGTGTTCAAAGACAGTTGCACCAAAAAACCGTTTTCCACAAAAAAGTCAACCCTCACAATCGCTCAGCGCTAATTTTTTCTCTAATACAATAAAAAATTATAAATGCTAATTAAAAATAATAACTATGATGGTAATGGCAAAAAATCGCTAGCTGATGTGAAAAACCAGCTGAAAAACATATTAGAAATCAGGTTCAGCAAAGTAAAACAAAATAAAATAAGTAAAAAAAATGTTTCTCTGTCACATAAAATGAGTAGAGAAGAAAATAGATTTAAAAAAGTGAGTTAACATTGTAAGGCATGCTAATTAAACCAAAAATGCTTCCATCTCAGCAATTGTCAGGTTGCTGTCCTCTCCTGACCCCGTCGCATCACTTTGCCACCATGTGCCATGAAAAGCGCCCCTGGAATGTGGCCCCTTGTGTGGATGCGCTCTCAGGCGTGCGTCCCCGAGAACTTGAAGCAAGGTCACACTGGGGCTTTCGTGTCGCTGAGCTCCCTCAGAGAAAATTGGAAACTGACAAGGTGTCAATTCCTGCGCAGAAGATGTGTTTGGGCTTTGCGATGAAACCGATCCAGAAAGAGCCGAGTAAAAACACCCACTCACACAACGCTGCTAAATATACACTGTAATATACGCTGGGTGCAGGGTGTCTCTGTGTGTTGCGGTTTTGTTTACAGGAGCCTGTCCAGTCTTTTATGAGCTTCTGACATCAGTGAATGTCTCATTAGCAGTTCATTTGCCTCTTTCACTTCCACTGACTTTGGTTTCCTCTACAAATGCGGACATTGTTCAGTTCCTGTTTGCAGATACAGACACGCGGCAGACTTGAGACAAATCTCAAGTTGCATTTTATTTTGTGTCAACCATCGTTATCTTTCACAGCCACTTGATGTTGTGTTTACATTGTTATTTTTTCTTACTTCTGGACATGTATTGTTGATGCTCAACAGCCCAATGTCATGGCTCTCACACTTTTTGCATCACAATGCACCTTGAGGGGGACAGCTGCTGGTGGGTGCTGCAATGGTGTGGTCACATATGCAGGATGAGACTTGGCATGTATACCTTCTAAAACAAAGTGGTCACCCAATGGATGCAATGGCTACTAAAGCCTTGCAGTGAACGACCTGGTGACTTGATCTGTTGACCTTTCATTAACCATTGTGTAGGCGATGTTTTAAGTCATATTTTGAACGCTGTAACTGTCACACAAATGTACGAATGTGTAACATTGTTACTCAGTAACAAACATCCAACAGGTACACCAAGGAAAACATCAGCAGGTGATTAGCACGATTGGCGTCACTGTTCCAACAATTAACTGGTTCCAGACCCGACCGTGATAAGTGCATTTTCACTGATAGTTCACTGATAGTTAGAGCATAGAAAACCTGTTTACGACCTTCTAAATATGGTTTATAATAGGGATGTCCAGATCCAGTCGTCAGGACAGGGATCAGCTGCTAATCCGCTGTATTTTGAAGATCAGAAAAGATCGGCTTGTATCAATCAAATGACAAACGTCACAATGAGTAAGGATGATAGGCTGATGTCAATCTTTTTTTTTTCCCACCCAGTCCAGGGTGTACCCCTCCTCCCGCTCGAAGTCAGGTAGGATAGGCTCCAGCATACCCGCAACCCTAATGAGGATAAGCGGTATAGAAAATGGATGGATGGATGATCAATCCACATTATATTCTAGATACTACAACAACAAGGAATGTTCCCAATGCTAACAATAAGTTATTATGTCTTGTTATTGCTTATCATCTCTACAGTATTCAGTAATATGATTATAAAGGTGACTATAAGGATGCTATTTAAGGTCTAGAGGGCTCTAATAATGACAACAAATGGTTTTAGAAGGTCATAAACAGGTTTTCTATGCTCTAAGAAAATATTAAATTTATTAATATTGAATCCTACTGCAGTCGAGTCTGGAACCAATTAACAGCGATAAATTAGGGATGATTGAATTAGAGCCTTCTAGACATTAAATAAAATCCGTATAGCCATCAATATAATCATAAGAGAAAATAAGACATTCAAACCATAAATCAGACTTATGCTTTTGCTGTAGATGCATTGTGTTAGGAGATACGGACAGGAAGTGACTTTGGGTTCTGTTTTAGCTTGCCATGGGTTACGGCGGCTACAGTAGCCAGTGTAAGGGATTTTTGTGACTTTTGTGCCTTCAAACTTGAAACAAAGCCCTTTATTCTGGTGATCAAGTCTGGTGCTAGTGTGTCTCACCAAACATTACCAGAATATTACTGACAGTGACCAGTGTAGAATACTACATTTACATCTTTGAATGCATTTTCTGAATGTCTTGTATTCGTATTTTAGTCGTATTAAACCACAAAATATTAAAACAATATCAATATATTTTTGAAAAACCGTGATAAAGTATAGCTGCAAAATTTAAAGCACATTGGCAAGGCATTACTCTATATGTACTATGGCTATATTTTAAATCAGATTTTTTTTAAATGATACATAATGAGAGTGCATTGAGTGCATTGATAATCCATCATAAATCCAATTAGTTCTCCATGTCAATATTTTGTCACATTCTTAGTGTCAATATAAATTGTTGTGGACTCTGTCCTGCCAAAAAATCATTATATTGTTGCTGATGAAGGAAGTTCATCATTTCAGACTTGAAGGTATATAAAAAAAATGCATCTCCTAAAAGAGACAATAAGGTCTCTGTGTATGTTTGTCGTGAACACTCGGATGATGAATTTCCACGTGTCTCCGGCTAAAGCAGGTCAGTTGCTTAAGTCTGGAATTCTTCCATGTACAGTACTGTATATTTAACCATGCTGGGTGGCCCCTCCCGATTATGGATGAAATGACGGGACGTGAGAAAGAGAGGTGATGACAGAATGATGGATGGGACTCTACTGTGAAAAAGGTGAAAGAGACACGGAGGTTGGGGAGGACACTCTCTGATCAGTAATTATCACCCCTCTGCTTTTTTTGCTGGCAGACGGCGGCACAAACTTATTGTTTGTGGCCGCTGTGCAACCTGAAGAAGTTAGGCTACAGCCAAATAAATAGGAAAAAAAGATAACACATAGATATTAAACACTGAGAATCTTGAAAAAAAAAAAAGAGCGACCTTTGCGGACCTTATGTACAAATGTGAGACAGACAGGCGGACATTCAGACTGTTTATCACACAAAAAGCGTGTTTGGCATGCATCAGACAGGTGTGTGTGTGTGTGCACATGTAAGGGTGTTTGTGTGCGACAGGTGTTTTGCTGGAATGGTGTTAATCTTCAAGTGCTGGCACAGCAAGCCCTATTCCTGGGACACACACTTACACACGTGATGATGATGCCTTTATAAACCCTGTTCGAAAGTTAAGCCATTGTTTTCAAGTGAATAGCATAACAATTATACTAATGATGAACTCGGTATGAGATGTACTAGTTATTCACTATTTTGACAAAAGTATTGAGACACAACACTTGAGTAGAACACTTAGTACTAGACAAGGGTTGCTTAAGGAAACGTAAAAGGATGTGTTTAATAAAAAGCCTAAACAATGTTTTATATGTATTTAAAAAACGTTATAGGTGACACAGGATATTAGAATTATTAATAGCCATGATTACATAATTTTGCTGTTACTGTTTTTTTTGTTTGATTAAATTTTTTTTCTACGAGCCAAAAACATTGTGTAGCAAATCTTCCTTGAAGAATTTATATGTCCAATATTGCGTTTTTTGCCGATATTCCGATTCCGATATCAACCGGTACCGATATGTGTAATATCACGTATCTCCTCCGTGGAATTAAAACATATGCATTGTGAAAATTAATTTTTTAACATTGCGAGATGGGACCAGTTTTGGCATTTGTGCATATAACTCAACAAAAATGGTCAGGACAAACAAGTACAAGTTTCCAACAAGTTCTAAAAAATATCAAGACTGATCCAAAAATATGTAGGATTATTAATTTGGTGTGAATCACAATATACTATGGTGAAAGTGCTTTTCTAGTTTCTTTGTTGGATCACTTTTTTCTCCCAATTTGCCTTGTACAAGTTTGCATTATTTCCTGCTCTGCCATTTATGATAAATAAAGGCCATCTTGTGACAATGAGCTATGCTATGATTTGAGATACACTACTTTTTAACATTTACCAGACACTTTAGGTAGGATGTGACCAGTAGCACAAATTGTGCAGCCTGAATTTTACACGGTATCAGTTAGGAAAGGAAATCAGAGGTATTGCACATCACAATCACTGCATACTTTCTCAAGCAAGATGAAGTTTGCCTCTGACTACTTCTTGTGCAACCCAAGCTTTACCAAAGTGGGCCAAATGAGATAAATGAGAGTTTTCTGGCAATAAACAGTCCAATCTAATCTAATTATAGCGATTATTAGCACAAAAGTGCTGGTTTACCACAAATAAAAAATCATGTTTTGATAGTAAATATTGTTTTCATCCATAGTGCGACTTTAATTTAATTTAACATGTTCTACCTTAGGGCCGCACGGTGGATGAGTGGTTAGCACATTGGCCACACAGTCAGGAGATCTGGAAGACTTGGGTTCAAATCTACGTTGGGCATCTCTGTGTGGAGTTTGCATGTTCTCCCCGTGCGTGTGTGGGATTTCTCCGGGTACTCCGGTTTCCTCCCACATTCCAAAAACATGCATGTTAGGTTAATTGGCGACTCTAAATTGTCCATAGATATGAATGAGAGTGTGAATGTTTGTTTGTCTATATGTGCCCTGCGATTGACTGGCGACCAGTCCAGGGTGTACCCCGCCTCTCGCCCAAAGTCTGCTGGGATAGGCTCCAGCATCCCTGCGACCCTAATGAGGATAAGCGGTATAGAAAATGAATGAATGAATGTTCTGCCTTAAAGTTAAAGAGAGGTGTCAGTTGGGTTTTTGGCGACACCTAGCGGCCGCAATAATTCACTGAGTTGAACTTGTGACAAGGTACGTTAGGTACGCACACACATTGAATGATACACACCAATTACAAATACAAACAATTTTAGTAGTGGAATTATTTCTGGCTTGAATATAGTATGTGTCTGTAAGTAATGTGCAACTATGTCTATCTTGGAGATTGTAGCTGCTGTGTCAGCCACTGACTAACTAAATACACATGTATGATTTTCAGTCTATTTCAAGTCATTTGTGATTACAGTTATATTTTAACAATTATTTGTCAATAACTGCTTCATCTTTCGCATTAATCCACGGTTGGTGCATTAATTCTTCTCCAACGCTAGTGGTGAGTTGTCAGATGTTTAGCTGACGACAAGGCCGGCGTTATAAATCAACTGCGGTATTCATGGAGCTCCAGATCAGGAGCCAACACGGTGAAAGAGGAGCCAAGTAAATATTATAACACTTAGTCCATCAGCGGTGCTGGGGAACAACCCTCAGCAAGGGATCATGGTGGGCACAAAACAATGACTGATCAAAATGAAAGGCGTCTGCAAGAAAAAGTCATTAGGTGTTGAAAGTCACATTACCTTCAATCCATGGAAAAATGGATGTAATTGATAGTGGAAAGTGGGTCGTGGCTTCAAACCGACGCAGAAAATACTTAGCAGAACACAAGGTCCAGTTTCTCCAGTGCCAGTTGACAACACTTCCTATTAATAGTGCGGATTGTCCTTGGATATTTTTATAAAAGGAGATGTTGTGTATGTGCAGGGGTTGGGGGGGAATGCTGCACTGCCGAGTAAGACAGAAAGGGATGAGGCTTTCTAGGAGACGACGGACTTGTGTTACAGCAGCCTCACCCAGCATGCAGGTAATACGTCACACTTAATGTCTCTTTTCTGCCTTCACTTCTTCCATGGAACTGTTTTCCTTCTTTGTTCTGCTCAACCGAGAAATGTCCACACAATAAAAGCGGGACGTCAAGGGTTGTTTCACACTACTAAGAAAAGCGTACACACACACACACACACGCACACGCACGCACACACACGCACACACATAGGGTCTATTTTTAGCATACTGTGGAGTTTGAAGGTAGATCCGGGCTGACCCCTTGTCTCACCCCGGCTCCAGCCCTTACAAGGACCCCCAGGGTGGACACGGTTGCCAGGCAACCAGCCGTGTTTGCAACTCAGCTGTGGATGTCCAGTACATGACCTACCTACCCTTCATCATCTCATCCTCATTGCCCTTCTTCCTCCATGTGATCATCATCCTCATATCATGTGTTGGCATGGAAGTTGCTTGCCGCTTTTTGTTGATGAGCGTTGTGATGAAACCGTTGTGTTGCTCTTCCTCACAGTCACTATGCTGACCGGCACCTGGCAGAGGAAATATGTGTCATACTTTTAAAATGATTTATTTATTATCATGTTTCACACTTAACTACATCTATTTTCCACAATTCAAACCATTCAAATACCAAAATGTTTGGCTTCATTATCTAAGAACGTCTACTTTTTTCTGTAATTCCACATTAATACACAACTTCAAAAATATTAGATACAGCTAAAACAGCAGGGAGGGCTGCAGCCAAATGATCAGGGTCACCGGAGGCCACAATGTTCTTTTCAGACACAAATATTTGATACAACTTTGGCCAAATTATTACATAAACATAAAACTACAACATAGCCATATGTTAGCTATAACCCAAATATCTGGTGCACCTTTGGCCAAATTATTAGGTACAAACGGCTAAAAGATTTGACGCACGCAAAACAATAGTTAGGCCTGGAAACAAAATATTAGGTATGCCGGCACGAAAAGCCACAATATTCTTTTCAAACTAAAATATTGGGTACTCCCAAAAGCCAAACGGTTAGTTGTGCCCCGAATGTTAGGTACACCTTTGCCCAAATAATTACGTACAATTGAGGCTAAAAGATTTGGGTGCCCCAGGAGCCAAAGTATTAGGCATACCCAAAATATTGCGTACACCTGACAGCCAAAATATTAGGTACACATGCAGCGTGCAGCCAAAAATATTAGGTACATCCAAAAGCCAAACAGCTACGCAACAAATGGTGGCCAAACTACTCATTTTTTTCCAAGGCTGAAATATTAGGCACACCCAAAATATTAGGTACACATGACAACCAAAATATTAGTTACACATAAAGCCACATAATTGTTTGCTGACAAAAATATTAACTAGCTGTTGGTTACGTACAACTTTGGCCAAATTATTAGGTACACCCAAAATACTAGGTACGCTGGTGTCCAAAACATTAGGTACATTTGGGGTCAAACTATTAGCTGTGCCCGAAATATGGTCTACACCCAAAAGATTACTTGCACATGCAACCGCATTATTAGGTACACATGAGGCTAAAATATTTAGCACCCTCAAAATATTCAGTACACTTGTGAGCAAACTAATCAAGTAGAGCCGAGGCCAAAATATTAGGGAATAGGGGGGAAAAGGGGGAAAAGGGCTTTCAAAAAGGCATAACATATCAAACTGTACAGAATGGTGAAAATGGGGAAATGAAAATTTCATTCATTCATTTTCTATGCCGCTAATCCTCATTAGAGTCGCGGGAAATGAAAATTTACAGTAGATTAATAGACATTCTTTCCTCAAACCACATAAAGTTTGACGGGTCCACTAGATCATATTCTTTATATTGTTGATTATCTTGTGTTACTATAGACTTGTGTTTGCAACGTTTTTGTCTATTCTGCCACACCGATAATAGATTCCAGAATAACAATGCATGAAAACCTCAATGTATAATGCTCAATAATTTTTCAGCGCTTGTATTGGATATTATTCATTTGATGGCTGCAGTTGTAATGTGGTAGCCAATACATGTATAAATATTAATATAGTATGTTAATGAAATCCCGTTTATATTTATTCTCAGAAGAGCGCCCACATTCATCATCATTACCTTTCACCATTACAGCTCTTATCACTGTAACAACATCAAAAACAACCCTTTTCTTGTCTCTCATTGCCGAGTGACCTCAATTCATCGACCCTCGCCTCCTCGAAGAGCAATTATCAACAGCGAAGGCTGCTGAGTGTTGTAGCATGAGATGTGGCAACGACGGCAGCTTAGGGGAGAGCTGAGGAGCAGGAAGGTCCCGGCGTTTAGTGCGAGACAGCTGCCGGAGACACGGTAGACACGCTGAAAGACACGAGAGGGGCTCCAGATGGACCCTCCAGTCAACAAAAAAGTAGGATGACGGGAAGCCATCAAATCTGACGCACTTTGTTAATGGTGAGAGAAAGTGCGGTTAAGTATGGCCCTGAAGCTGTCACCCTAGCAGGCTGATAACAGCCTGGAGTTTTTGGCTTCCGAGCTTGCTTTGCGGCACATGTTTTGTAAAATGTTGCGACTTTACAGTTATCATATACAATTCTACACGATTTCCTCTACCTCTTCTTCTGGTTAATTTTTTGTCTGGTAAATTCTGGCACATTTTCCAACCGATTTAAACCCAATCCACTGTCCAAATGTTCAGCTCAGACACACTGGCTATATATAAGGACTCCCACATTTACTGTGATTTCCCATTTTCTGTGACAGATATTCAATTGAAATGATTGGGGGAATTATCTGGCACCCCCTACTGGTAAAAAAACGTTTTCTGTTAGTATAACATTCTTTTCTTCTACAGGGTGATGTGGCTCAGGAGCGGAAGAGCTGTTTAAGTTGGTTGCTGGTTCGATTTTTGATCCTACCGTAATCACTGAAGTTATTTACACATTTAAACATTCAGTCTGCATTAAATGGTGGCAAATTACTTACAATTTTCCATTATTGTAACATTCCATTTATTCTACAGCATGGCCGTCAAACTTGTTTTCACCGTGGGTTACATGACAGGCATTTCCGCCAGACATTTCCAAATAATTAAAAAAAAAATGTTTACCTCGAAACTGTTGGCAACATGACTTGCAATGCTACTGTGGCAAGCTTGAGTCGCCTAAATAATCAGATGCAATCTGTAGCCTTGCACAAAAAAGCCATCCAAACGACGCAACATGTCAGCACTTGATGCACAAACTAACCTACATTCTGCACCATTTGAAAAAATATCTGCGCACAATACCGATGCCAAAAAAACACTCACTACATTCCTGCTGCAAGGCATGCTGGGTCTCTTGCCGTGTTTTTTTGCTTGATTGCAAAATATGTTCAGGAGGTCGTCAGTGAAGTACCCAAGAAGGGACGTTAACGTAGTCTTGATAGCCAATGTTTCATTATTCATAATTTTTAATTGTTGTTGCCGCGGGACTAACTGGTTTTTAGTTACATGTTTTGTTTAGCTCCTAATTGTTGTTTATCACCAACATAGGACCTGATTTATGTGATGCGTTAATTTTCTGTGCATGTGCTTTTTTCGCAAGTATGAGAATAAGCGGCAATGAAATGAACGTTGTTCTGTTTGTTGACGGCCCCACTGCCAAAAGTTTGCCCACCCATGGTATGCAGCGGTCCCTCGTTTATCACGGTTAACTGTCCAGACTAAATTCATTTCAACATATGCGTCAGTGGTAATAAATGGAACATTTTCGAAGTGAAAGTGAACACCTAATCATAACTTTTAAATGACGATTTTAAAGAGCGATGACATGAAAAAACACCCCAATTATCACACTGCTCAGGCTACTGCAGGGACATAACAGGCGGCCGGTGCTAGCATAGCAGGCTAGCGAGCTAACATACGTAGCCTTTCCAATTTACTCCTCTCAACTTAAGAAAGTGTTTCAAACGGAGTGGAGAAGGAGGACAAATGAGACAAAAACTTACCACTTCCAGACGGAATGAGAGGAGAACCTTTTTTCATCCGGTGTCAGCCATCGAATGTTGGCTCTGCTAGCTCTGCTATGCTAGCTCTGCTATGCTATGCTAGCTCTGCTATGCTATGCTAGCTCTGCTCCATGCAGTGTCAAAGGTAACGTACCATAAACATCATGTCTCATAACAGTGTAGTCATCAGAATACTGTATATATATATATATATATAAAGTACTAATGTGTGCAGTAAAACAATTCTGTCCAAATTGACAAAACAAATACATTCGGCAGGATAGATTGCCTATTTTAATTGTAATTTTATTTGATCATTTTCTAAATTGTCCATCGGTATGAATGGGAGTGTGAATGTTTGTTTGTCTATATGTTCCCTGTGATTGACTGGCGACCAGTCCAGGGTGTACCCCGCCTCTCGCCCAAAGTCAGCTGGGATAGGCTCCAGCATACCGGCGACCCTAATGAGGATAAGCGGTATAGAAAATGAATGAAATACAATTAAATGATGTATTGTAAATATTACCTAATAAATCAACTGAAAATTATAGAAAATATATTTAATAATAAATAATTACATTAAAATAGGTTAAATAAAATAATACAACTGTTTCTAAATATTAAATATAATAACATCAAACAAATACGTGTATTTTATTGTATTATTTCCAGGCATTGCCTTTGACACCTATGTCCAACAGGGTGATGTGGCTCAGATATGTAGATTGGTTGACTCCTAACTGGATGGTTTCTAGGTTCATCCTTATTCCTTGTTCAAAAATATTTATACATTTCTACAATCATTCTCCATTTTTTTACATTCCGGCATTTCAAATTCTGTCGTTTTTTGAGTCCCACATTTTCCACACTATTTTTTTGGACATTTTTTCCATTGAAAATGAAAGGACAATTTCAATGTCTCTCCCTATACGTGGAAAGCAATTTTACATGATATGTAACATTTTGTGCACAATGGCATGGCTCGGTCATAGAACCGGATAGTTGCTGGTTCGATCCTCATGCAGTGAATACATTTTTACACATTTCTAAGATATGTTGAGCATTCATTTTACATTCCACTTCAACCTCACGAGTTTAGCATTCACACGCAATTTGTATTTGTGTAGGTATTTCCTGTTTCTTGACACTTCACTCTGTTTCAAACATCAACTAATGAATCATGCTGTTTCATGGTCGAAAACGTGGTTATTATTAGTCAAAACGATAAGGGTGTTAGTGTTCTACACTGATCACTAGGTGTCAGTAATGTTACTGTAATGTCACCAGACTTGATCTGGGCAACGACAGGTATTTATTGCAGGTTTGAATGATCCCACAACAGGCACAATAAACCCAAATACAAATCAACTCTGAACCACCAGTGTCCCTTCCTGTCCACCCCTTGCCCAGTTCCCCTACAGCACACACGAGCACGGATCTCTAATTATGTCTTCCATATTGGGTAATACAAGTGTAAAGGGCACTGTAGGGGTGTTATTTCATGTCTAGAGGTTTCTAATAATGTTAAAAACTGTATTTAGTATGTCGTAAGCGGACTTTCTATGTTTTATGCTGCCAATAAACCGCCATAAATGCGGAATTACTGTAATATTCTCGACTAGTACTGGTACCTGTCCTGTGTATGTGTTATCTTCTATGACACTGTGGGTCATAAAAGGCTGTTGTGTTAAGTAACAACTTGTTTGTTGACGAATTAGTCGCTTGGTTGAAACGTGATTCCATCTTAAATACTCCATTTGGCCCAGCCTCACCCACATGCTGCCTCCAGCCCTGACTTGGTGTATTTTTTTTAGTAAAGAGACAAGATTATCGCAGAATAATGCTTTTATTACAATAGAGAATCTTTGCTCACTGCTTACACAGCTGGCTTGTACAACAACTCCATCATTCATTTGGAAAATAATCTCAATATTGGACATATAGCAAAAATTCTTTCAGACAGACATGATCTGGTAAAAACATTTTTTTAGACGAGAAAGGAATGCTAAATCTGATAATTCACCCAGAAAAGTGTTGTTGTTTTTTCGACCACTTCTTTAACTCGAGTCATGTCACAGACTAAAAGATGAGAGGCCCGAGCGAAGGTGATTGGATCAAAAATGTAAAAATATACATGAGATATGATTACATACATACATTATAAGAGAAGGCTCGTTTTAAAATCATTCCTGTTTAAAGCTATCAGTGCGTGTTTCCACCAGTTCAAAACCCATTCTAGGAGGACAGCGATGACATCGACCCTATTAGAGACTCGCTTTTTTGGAAATACATCCCACAATTGTGCTAATTAGTTCTAACTTCCACACAATTTGTTATTAAAAGTGTAGAAATGAATTTAAGACGTTTGATCCACCCTTGCTGATTATCGTCTAAAACTAAATGACACATAGTAAGCTGATTGTCAAGTAAGTGGGTGTCGAACAACACACACACACACACACACAGTTGCATTCAAAACAATCCAGTTGTCCTTCATGGTTAGTAGTACATTACAATGATGTGGAATATATGTAGAATACAACTCTCATAACACAGGATTTCTCTTAGAAAGTGTCTTTTCTGATCGTAAAAATGTCGTGTCACGTGAGCTGATAGCCCTATAGGTTGCTGAAGAGTTCATTTTTCTTGGTCCAGTCCATGGGCGGGGCTCTCTTATTGGAGCGTTTCTGATGGGCCAGCTCTTTGACCTGCTGCAGGCTCATGTTCAGAGCTGGGATGGCCTCCGGCACCACTCCCTGGAGGAAAGAGCGGCGCCAGGTTCAGTATGTCATCCATACTGTATGCGGGCGTGGATTTTCAAATGTGCATTTACCTCGGGTGGCGTGCTTGTGGTCGGGGTGGTGAGTGAGGCGTTGGATGAGGTGTTGGATGGAGAAGGGCTGACGGACAGCTTGGAGTCCCTCTCGGCCCCCCTACCATTTACCTAGCAACACAAAACACCAACGTCACTTTGAAAAATATAAACCAAAAATCATACCTTAACAATGGCTAGAGGAAACTGGGGAGCACACCTGTCTAATCAGGGTTCTATTTAGTTCAGCTGGGGTTTATGCTTGTTGCTGGGTCATTAGTTTTCCTATTGGACTATGGTTACCTGTGTGTTTGATGCATTCCATTGTATCTCAGTTAGCTGATACTTTTCTATTGTGTTTAGTTTGTACTGCGTTTAGAATGTACTGCACAGACACAAGAAGTAAAAAAGGAACAGGAAACTCTCCCAATACTAATGTGTTAGTCTATATTATATCTTATTTACATTTTAAATGGCTTCATTCATTTATTCATTTTCTATACCGCTTATCCTCATTAGGGTCACAGGTATGCTGGAGCCTATCCCAGCTGACTTTGGGCGAGAGGCGGGGCACACCCTGGACTGGTCGCCAGCCAATCGCAGTCTTAAAAGGCTTATTTTCTGATATTATATTGGGTAATATGAGTTTAAAGGTTGCCCTGCGATTGACTGGCGACCAGTCCAGGGTGTACCCCGCCTCCCGCCCAAAGTCAGCTGGGATAGGCTCCAGCATACCCGCGACCCTAATGACGATAAGCGGTATAGAAAATGGATGAATGGGTTTAAAGATGACTCTGTTTTATTTCATGTCTAGAGGGCTCTAATTATTGTAAAAAAAAAAAAAAGTATTTTTTTTTACAATAAAAAAATATTAATTGTAAAAATATTCACTTTGCACTTGATAATCAAAATCTTAAACATGGACTCACAGACAACAACAACAGCAAACCAAAATGGATAATCTACTTTTTGTAAACTATATTTTTACACTTTTGAGTACTGAAGTACAGATAACTATTCTATAATAATAATAATTCTACACATGTAAATATATACTTACTTTGTACACATCTTCAGCTATTTTTCGATGAAAAGCTTTGGTGCAGTACTAGGTACAACCACACGGGAGCAGCCTTGTACTTGTGAGGCTGTTATCTGAGCTGGCTATGAAATTAAATGTATTTTTTTAATTTAAATGTCTGTTTAGATATCATGTCTTTATTTAAAAATGAAACGTGAAATAGGAAAAAAGATAAACACATTAAAGTGTGATAATTACACATAGCAACCATTGAGTGTTGTGGTATTTCCTATTTTAATTAGTGTGGGGGTGTAATTGAAACCGTCTGTGAGCTTCAATTTGGAATTTATGAGAGGAAAACATCTCCACAGCAGATGAGAGCAGCAAAACACATGCAAGTTGTAATGTTTTTTTTGCCTTTTACTACACTTATTTTCCAGAATGAGCTGATATGCCAACAACAGGACTTTGCATTCCATTAAAGCACTGCCCATAAACCAGTAAAACCCATCCAACTCCAAGAATCTTTAACCCCAACCACCACCACCCATCTAAAGTCTACACAGTCTGCCCGAGGGCTGACCTATTCAGCTTTTGAATCAGCAAGTGTTATGCAAGCAGGTGGGCCTTTAGCGGTGCACATTAACTAACTGGAAGGCTCCACGTTACATATTTGAGTCATATTTCTTTCCAACTATGCTTCGATTAGAGTTGTTCATTTCATCAAGAGTTCCCTTCCAAAGTTTCTAATCTTGGTAAAGAATACCCACCTATGTTTGAGCAGGATGGTACGCTAACTTCATCCTTAAAAAAAACAACCTAATGTTGCCTCAACCTTATTAAATTTTTTAGATATTCTTGTAACATATAAATGTATATTATATGTGTTTTATATATTTATGTTATGGTCTGGCTAACAAAATGCAATTGGGAAAAATAAATAATATAAACAATCAAATTGGGTAAATTTGAATAACTTTAAAATCACTATCACTTTAAAACCTCCACATTACAATGATTGAAGTAGTGCATATTATTTTGTACAGTATTATGATTATGTCGATAAATTTTAAAAAATCCTTAAAAATGTAATTACAGTTTTAGATATCATATATAACACATTTTCTGAAAATCGTTTGTATATTTAAAATATAAATTTAAAATCCTTGCTCTTTAAAACCCCTCTAATGCTGTAAATGGAGTGCCTACAGGGTGGAGCCGTCTGTAATGTGCTGTTCTTAGTAGAGACAATGACGGGAAGACAGGAGGAATTGGGGGATTAATAACCGCATGGGACTTCCCTGTCATAGAAAAGCACACATGAAAGGAACTGTGCTACTCCGCCATATTCGAAGAAGGAAAAAAAGCAGCTCCAGCTTCTTATCAGATCTTACCTTCCCCTCCATTCCTCCATTAATGTCAGGCTCAGGTAGTGGACCTGGAGAGAACACAGGAATCAGACGGCGACTCGCCAAAAAGAACACTTTTATCAATGAGCATCAGTGGTGTTGACTATACTGTATTGTGATACTTTCACTTGCACCAGGGAGCTATACTACTACTACTACCACTTCTACTATTACATTGCACACGTAAGAGCACTCCATCTATTATTCACACGTGGTTCATCTTCTGCGAGATGTTCACTCAATGCAAATCTAAGACAGCCTTGTCTGTCTTGGAAATGCGTCGATGTTCCAACTCCATGTCCCATCATCACAGATGGCTCAACCACCCCCCTTACCTTCCATCCCTCAGGCACAGCTGATGATGGTCTATTATAGGAGATAATAGCTGGTCTATCAGTGTTAATCTGCGGTTTGAGTCCTCTGCACGCCTGTGTGTGTGTGTCTTGGTTCAGAAAGGAGCCTCTCCATGTCTCTGAGAGGCCACTCAGAATGAGCTCCTTGGTAACCAAACAAAGGTGCTGGCCGGCCTGTGTGTGTGTGTGTGTGTGTGTGTGTGCGCGAGGGGGCAGTGGAGTTAGGAGTCAGCGTAGGCAGGTGCCCACTGAGTGGGCAGCGTGCGAAATGCAGCTGGTTACTGAGGAGACGCCTGGCGAGAATGTCTTCCCCGTAGTTTTAATGAAAGACTGGAGAGCGACTGTCATGGAAACACTGCAGAAGTTTTTGAAACATTTGTCTTGCTGTGGTTTAATGGTCCTGCACACATAAGGCCGCTTATTTGTTTACATAAATATGCTAAAAGTATGCCAGTGCAATTTATCTATCACTGGACGTATTATCTGTTGGATGCATTTCTTTCTTTGGCTCATGGGTTGCTATGCCAACAGTGCATGAGCAGAGTATTTATCTACTGCCGCCTACTCATGTCACTGACTGTGCCAGGGCGCCCCCTGGAGGCCTTGGCAACTCAGGCGCCTTTTGGGAAGCCAGGTAGTAATCTCAGTTCTTACAGTATGCATGTTTATGCCGCCAAGATAATATGAGGTGGGGGCAGGAAACCCCTCCAGTCTGTCTATGATTGTCGGCAGAAAAAGTTGAGGACAGCAATATGCGGCGGATAAAGCGAGCGGAAGTGCTAGAGAAAGACTTTTAGGAGCCACGGGGAGACAAAGTCTTGTTTTTTCAGGCCAACAACCGGCTAACAGCACAGCCGACCATGAAGCGGCAGTGAAACATTACAAGATGAGTGACCCAGTAGAATGATTCTCCAGTGTGGGTGTGTCCTCTCACCAGTCAGGTGGTCTGCGGTGGGGGCCACTCGGCACCTCTTGAAGAAGGCGTCTGTTTCAGGGTCCACCACCAGCAGACTGGTCTGGTCCCCGCCGGCTTTAATGGTCGCCACCACCTCGGAGTGTGTTTTGCCCTCCACAGACACACCGTTCACCTGAGGAGGAGACATTTTTGTTTATTTATCAATAATATCCCTTTGCCAGGAAATCCCCAGCACATTCTTTCCACCCCCAGCCAGCCAGAAAAATAAATGACTTTTGTTTTGTGAAATATTATCACTTCTGTTTACCGATGGAATTTCATTGCTGGACTGGTCTTTCTAGTGTGCAGTGCCAGGAGGTGCCCCCTTCAGGCCCTACTGGGTGTTCTGGGATGAAATCACCATGGGAAAACATGTGAGAAATGTGTGTGTGTGGATAATTACGTCACAGGGTGGACCTGCTTGTCTAAGCCGGTCTCACAGAGGAAGCTGGACAATAGCAGCTCGGCCAGTAATAGCAGCAACAATGGCGCTCCGCTCTCCACAAAGCCCCGCTCCTCAGTGGGTGGTGCGGCTGTCTGGGGGCCCTCGGGGGCCGGGGGGAACCGGGAGCCCCCTCACCGACCCACGTTTAATCTGTGCAACCTCTCTGTCTTCATCCATATTTGATTCCATTTTGTTTACTTTCTGCACACACACTGGCTTGCGCAATGTGATTATTCCCTAGCTGAGGTCTTAGTTTACTGAATAAAGATGCCACTATTGTGGTTGGAAGGCTGTTAGCAGGTTAAGTCACTTCCAATAGTATACAGCTCATTTCTAAAAGAAATAGACCTGATGATTCTTGGCTTACGCAATCAAATCAACGCTGAAGGTCCCACATGATGCAAAATAGACCTTTAATGATATTATAAGTAATATTGAGCCTGTTTATGAGAAAAATGTGAGAAAAATCATTTCCCTCACTTGTTTGAGTTGATTTTTTGAAGTTCAGGGCTTTTCGGGGCATCAGAAACCCCCCCACAACTATCCGTATATTAATGATATTATATTAATTAAGACATACATGAATAAACTATGAGGTTTTGTGGTTGAATACAGCACATTATTCTTAAAATATGTACATATTAAAACTAATTTTGCATATTTCTTGCCCAAGTTAAGCATTTTCAAACATCAAAATGGCCAAATCAACTAAAACACAAATATAAATTCAGAAGATGCATTCAAAGACGCTGTGGTGTGTGTAATATTCTACACTGGTCACTAGGTGTCAGTAATGTTACTATAATGTTTGGTGAGACACAAAAGCACAACAGGCTTTTATTGCAGGTTTGAAAAATCTCACAACAAGCACAATAATCTCTAACGTTATAATCCCTGACGTTATTTCCTATCCCCACCCCCACTCATCTCCACAAGCACCAGTCTTATTTATGTCTTTTTTTCTGTTATTAAGTTTACTATTTTGTGTAATATAAGTTTAAAGGTAACTATAGGGGTGATATTTAATTACTGGAGGGCTCCAATAATGTTAAAAACTCTATGAAAATATTTGATTTATAAAAAAGCAATCCAATTTTGTGGAAATGAATTTTTCATGGTCGGATCTGGAAGGGGGGATAACTGAGTTTTAAAAATAAATGACTTGCTCAGCTGCCTCTTTCGCAACCAGGCTCTGTTTCCTACATTTTCCAAGTGCCACTGCCTCTGCATTTAAGAGGTGGTCAGACCCCAGAATCTTCATGAAGCTGATTATTCCACTGTTAGACAGTTAAACTGCAGGGGATTTAAGACCTCACACGGTGGCTGTCAAGTCAATTTCCTCTCAAGTCGACACTCACTAAACTTTCAAACGGGTACTTGGGTACCAACAAGAAATTGTGTCCAACTCTGTTCAGTTCCTTTTTTTTCTTCCTCACTCACACCCAGTTATTAGTTTCATGAGTATTTATGACCCAATTTGCTGTGCGGTTATGTAAGTTTGACGGCATGACTCTTGGTCTGATTATTTACTGTAGGTCTGACTTATGTGTTGAATCAATGCCTGTTGACAAGGAGTTCCCCATAAACACACCGACATATAACAGCAACACCAAATCCTGAAGTACATAAAGTGTTTTGATCAGGGATGTGTGATAATATCGTCATTGGCATAAAAAAGAGACATCTGTTCACTGGTATTGGTTTTACTGCCTCCTTCCTTTTCCAGATTGTGCTCCCCATTGGTTTTTTGCTTGAAGTACCTGGACTATCCTGTCTTTAGGCTGCAGGCCTGCCCTCTCTGCAGGGGAGTCCTCATCCACAGCTCTGATGTACTGGCCGGGCCGCGCACGCTCGCTGTGCAGATTGAAGCCATATCCGTTTGCCTCTCGCTGGATCACACAGAGACGTGGTCGCAGCTCGGGGCTCACCTCCTGCAGCGGACCAGAGGAGACAGAGCACATTTGAATACACTTGTCATGCAAGAACATCTGACTGTGTGTGTAAATTCCCCAACCACGGGAGTCTGCTCGGGAAGAACGAGAGGCACAAAGATGACGGAGAACTCCATGGACTCGTTAAGCATGAATATGATGCCCAGGTCGAACATGCAGGACGCTGCTGCATGCTGATGTGCTCAGCAGCGTGTTTGTGAAAGAAAACTGCGCTTAGAGTCCATGTGACTTCAGTTGCTGTCCAGGAAGGAAGGGGGTCTTGGTGTCAGAGAATGGAAGCGTGTGATTGGAGGGAAGCTTTGAGGAGGGGTAAGCAAGGGGGCACTTGAGGAAGGGACCACTTCCGGCATAGTCTCCTGTCTTGCTTGTTCTAGGAGCTAACAAGGACAATGGAATCTGGGCGGTGACCCCTGACCACCTCCCCTCGCCTTGTCTCACCTAGTCCTGCTCCAGGATGGCAGGAAGAGTTATTGTCATCCAGGAAAAAACTCCTAAATCCCATCACCTCCCTTCCGTTGCACGGATGATGCTCTTTCTTTATTTAGCTGAGAAAGTGGTCAGAACATTGGGCAATTTATAAGCGTGTCAGAGCCCAGGAGACGGAGGTCAGGATAATCTTTGTCATTGTGACCCATTCTAATCCAAGCCTCCCTCTCAAGATGCAAACTAGTGCCTTCTGTCAGCACGAGAAATGAATAAACTCCCCTTATGAGTACTTGACTCAGAAGCGTTCTACAGAAACACTGGCAAGAGATGCTGTGAGTCATCCTTTTCTGTCACACCTTTATCCATTTTATGTAAGACGATGCTTAACTATCCATGTCATTATTTCCTAAAGGCATCATTGATCTTACTTTGATTGATTGGTACCGTGATTAATTGATTCTATTGGTCTATTGTGTGAATTTGAAGCAATGGAGTGCACTACTTGGCTTTTACCAGCAGAGGTGCTGTTGTATCATGTCGAAGAAGAACATTCACACCAACAACCCACAGGTTGGGTTAGGAAGCAATTAACCACAATACACGGGGGATTACTGTAGTCTATTAATTGATTTAAGACTTATGCTACGTTATGCTACATCCCAGAAATTCTTACCTGGAGATTCGTTAGCTTTTTTAGTACACTGGAACACCTGTTTTCATCATAACTTTGTTCCAAAAGGTCTGACAAAACCAAAACCAGGGTCATTTTTCCATCCTTCCATCCATTTTCTATACCGCATGTCCTCACTAGACCCTAGTGAGGTCTAGTGAGGACATGCTCCAGCATACGCACGACCCGTGCGTATGCTGGAGCCTATCCCAGCCGTCTTGAGGCAGGACACCCTTGACTGGTCACCAGCCGATTGCAGCGCACAGCACATTCATACTGTACCTACGGACAATTTAGCATCTCCAATTAACCAAGAATGCATATTTATGGAATGCGGAAGGAAGAGAACCCACTCACAAGGGGAACATGCAAACGCCATACAGAGATGTTGCATACGGAAATAACTCGACTGTGAGGCCCACTTGCTAACCACGAGGCCACCGTGCCTTCACACAGAAAATAATTCATTCAAATTAATCAACCAAAAAAGAACATTTTTTGGTTGATTAATATATAACAACATATAGAGAATAATTATAACAACAGCAACTTTCTTTGGCCCCATTATGGGTTATTTAGCAGCTGCACTCAATAAAGAATGCACTGACAGTGAGTCACCAATAGGGGTGTCACAAGCTCTCACAAGATAAAAACGTTGCAAAAGTTCCCAGAAAAAAAAATTAACGAGTCTCAAGAGCACTTGGCCAGGGACGATAATAAATAAATTAATTAATTACACAATAAATGAAAATGAACGCTACAATTTTGCTGGCATTAATATATTGCCATGTGTTTGTGTGTCTGTTTTCCTTGTCTCTCGCCTCCAAACAGGCAGGAAGAGAGTTCACTCTGTGCATCGATTTCAGCACCTTGGTGTGTTTGTTCCATAGAACAACGGCATGAATGGAGTGAGTCCTTTTGGAAGTGACACAGTCTGTTTGTCTTGGTGGGTGGAGGCGGGGCCTCTAGCATACAGATTCAACAACAGATTGTGTTATGTAGTAGAAATTAGTAGTTAGCAATATATTGTAATATATTTTTGAATTGTACATTTATTAAAAGTAATGTTAAAATCTTGCCTCATCTTGTCCCCGTGCAACCAATCTCGTGTACCGTGACACCGCCTACTTTTTGGGGGTCTTGGTTTTGTGGACCGATACAGGGCAAGACAAATGACCTACTTTGTTAAGTTCAATATTGTACGAAAACCAAGACAGTGTATGAAAAATGAATCATACAACAACTGGCATGTACAAAAAACACTTTTTGACTACACATCACAATTTTTAAGTCAGCCGGAAAAAAATAAAAAATTGGGGCTAATTGAGAAGCATCTCTTCAAAAAATGTGCTACTTTGAGCACTTACTATAATATTTCCTTGCCCCATTACAAGAATTGGCAAAAATACTGGGAGTTGTAGTTGCTCACTCGCAGGAAAACACAGCCCCAGAGTTTTGGCAGAGAATTGCAAGTCACTATATTCCCAAAGAGCCTAGAGCGGCAAAAATAGTAATCGATTTGTTTATAAGACATAGGAGCAAATACAAAAGTCTCAATGTATGCATTTCTAAAAAGATTATTAAACTGTATTTGCACAACAAGCAATTTGTGACGACATCTTTAAGGACCACAAAATGAATATTAGATTACATAGGGGCACATGCCTGGGATCACTCTTAAGATTTGACTTGTAGCAGTGTGCATCCAAGGCACGTGTACATTTTGTACAGTCCCGAACCCTCCCAAAATCCTACACAGCAGGATTTTGGGGTCTTATCCAATTATGACTAACAAGCCACAGAGAAAAATGAGAGAGCAGAATGGCTAAAACATGAGGGGCTGTTAAACTTAAGAAAGGAACACACAAAGCACACAAGAGGATGTGAGTGAAATACAAATGGCGTACAAATGAATATCTTACATGAATAATTAATTATGCCTCCCACGTCCTCTTTAATGCAACGTGTCTGTCATCACAGTCGTTCTGACACCAGAATTGCCGAACGACACATCTTCATGTTCGTGTGTGCCGAACGTGTTTTGTGCTGATCAGATGCGCCGCTGATAAGTGTCGTGGACTTTCAACAGGCAAGTCAATGATTACGCGAAAGTCATTGTCCATGTTCTGCCGTCCTTCACCTCAAGCGCGACGCCGCGCTCTTTTACGCAATCCCCACGGAAAAAGTGATCAAGCTCGCCTTTTTGCTATCTTTTTCCAGTTAATGTTCAGTTTAACGTGCCTAAATCGCCGTTTTTGACCAAATTCACACCACCAGGATTGTCTCTCCCAGGTAAGGTATTGGAAGGTACAATGCACAACACTCCCCAAACTACTCTGTGTCACATTTGCATTTGAAAATAAGGGAATATTGACGGTAAATACCAGCACGCCTGATGCAAGCCCCACCTGCCTGCTGTGTGGTACTGCTTTTATTTTTCAAAGGGCTGAATTAACTGGTTACAACAGTAACAAAAAAAAACCAAAAATTCAAGGCCCACCTGTGTTTAACTAGGCAAATAGGTATGAGGTTGCTGCAGTTGCTCAGGTCTAGGTTCAGCAACACCATGTGCTCAAGGAATAAGGTCAGCTGACTACCCGAATACACTGAATGAGCAGGTTATTCCATCAATGGATTTTTTCTTCCCTGAAGGCACGGGCATATTCCAAGATGACAATGCCAGGATTCATCAGGCTCAAATTGTGAAAGAGTGGCTTAAGGAGCAGAAGACATCATTTTCACACATGGAGTCCAGACCATAACCCCACTGAGAATCTTTGGGTTGTGCAGGAGCAACACTGGATGGAAATAAATCTTGTGACATTGCAGAAGCTTATCCAAACAATGGCACAGCGAATGCGTGCCGTAATCAAAGCTAAAGGCCTCCAAAGAAATATAATATATTGCCTTTTTGTTAGTGCTGACTTTTTTTTCCCCATCCATCCATTTTCTATGCCGCTTGTCCTCATTAGGGTCGCGGCTATGCTGGAGCTTATCCCAGGTGACTTTTGGGCGGGAGGCAGGGTACACCCTGGACTGGTCGCCAGTCAATCGCAGGGCAGACAAACAAACATTCACACTCACATTCATACCTACGGGCAATTTAGAGTCACCAATTAAGCTAACATGCATGTTTTTGGAATGTGGGAGGAAACAGGAGTACCCGGAGAAAACACACACACGAAAAGAAAAAACAAACAAAAAACAAAAAAAAATAACAAAAAAAATAAAAGAACAAAAAAAAAAAAACAGAAAGAAAAAAAAACAAACAAAACAAACAAAAAAAGAGAAGATTGATTAAAAATAAATAAAAAAAAATAAAAAAAATAATTTTATATATATTTAATAAAAAAAAAAAAAAAAAAATCAAAAAAAAAAAAAAAAAAAAAAATTAATTATTTAATTAATAAAAAAAAAAAAAAAAAAAAAAAAATAATAAATAATTTAAATTTAAATTATTATTATTGTAATAATTAAAATTTTAAATTAAATATAAAATATAAAAATAAAAAATAAAAAAAAAACCACAAAAAAAACAAAAAAAACCCAAACCTGACTGTTGCATGTGCAGTGGAACCCATAGTTTGTGTATGCCTGGGTTAGCATATTTTTTTATTTAAGTCAGAAATTACGCCATCATTTTGCCTCTGTTCATGTACATTTAGCGTACAATTTGTAATGTCCCACTTTTTATGGAACTTTATTACTTTATTACAAAACAGCCACAACCAGCATTGTGGTGGCATGGAAGTCATTGTCCCCTAGCTCCGTCTATGACATCATCAGCAGTTGATTCTGTAGTTCTTTGCTAACTAACCCAGTTACGCCACAGGGCTCTGCTTTGTTTGTTGATCACGGCTGAAAAAGTGAGAAAGACTATTGAATTTGTAAAAACTCATACCAAAACATAAAAGTGGGGTCCGTGCATTGCCACACATTTGTGTTTGTCAACAAAAACGGTGTCAATCAAGGTAAAAGTGGTGTTAACTATTCATGTATCCCTTTATTTCAGCATTGACATGCATTTGGCATTGTTTGCATGTAAATCTATAATTGTAAACATATGAAAAAAGAGTTTTATGTATGCTACGGAGGATTAGGATTTCCATTATTTTTTGGAAGCACAAAGCTGGGCTGTAATGTGTGGAATTTGCTGAGCACACATAAGACAAGAAGGTGTCCCAGGAGGACACGCTGACGTGGCCCTGCTTGCTCATTATCCACATCGTTATCTTTATTGAGGTGATCATTGCATGTGAAACCATGTGCCCCATGGTGACACAACAACAGTGTGATAAACGCAAGTTCCATCTTGCAGTTTGTTCAGCTGTACTGCATGGGCACACGCTATCAGCTGGGGCTTGCGACACAAACATACAGAATGATCTGTGGCTGGAAGACACTTAAAGCAGCGTTCCCTCACTGCTGGTACAATGTAACATCTGTTTTGGACAGCCTGGCACATGTCTTTTTCTATGACTCTTTGTTTGAGCACACACTTCCCCGGGACCTGAAGCATGTGTGAAGTGCAGAAAGAAGACATTTACGGGTTAGCTGATATGCCCTTTTACTTCACTGCACACTGTTGGAAAAATAATAACTCTCTGACACCTGTCAATCAAAACATATATTGATTATTATTGTAAAGGCAACATTTTTAAAACAGATTATGTATTGGATGGCATTACCTGTGCGTATCGAATTCAGGGATCATCAGGAGAAGCGTTCATTAGGAGTACCGCTCCTCACTTTCACATAATTGATCTGAAAATAATTATTTATCTACCACCACAGTACAGTTAGGGACTCAACAATCCACAATTGTCACTTTGGAACCTGAATTCGGAATCTGACGATACCATTTCAGTACCAGAGCTCTCCATTCATCCAAGTTCTTCCGCTTATCTGAGGCTGGATTCCCATGCCTCCCTCTCTCCGGCTACTTTGTCCAGCTCTTCCCCTGCAGATCACAAAGCGTTCCCAGGCCAGTCGAGAGACATAGTCCCTCCCAAATGTCCCGGGTTCCTTCTTTGAGACTTTTTACTGGTCAGACATGCCCCGAACATCTCCCTGGGGAAGCATCTGGGAGGCATCCTGACCAGATGCCCGAGCCACCTCATCCGGCTCCTCTCAATGCAGAGGAGGAGCGGTTCTACTCAAAGTTTCTCCCAGATGATGATGATGGAAGAAGAAAACTCACTTTAGCCACTTATACTCGTGATCTTGTCCTTTTGGTCCAAAGGAATCAGACAGACGCAGAGTACGCATCAATGCAGACGTTGCACCGATCCACCTGTCGATCTTGCGTATACCAAGTCCCTGTTTGCTTTAATATTCAATCTAGCCAAAAGAATATCAGCAAATGTAGCTCGAAGAATATCAGCAAATGTAGATATCGACACACAGGCAGCGCCGCACACCTACACACAACCTTCTACAAGTAAGTATGATATTTTAGTGACCCAGAGGTTTTGCGTTGTGTTAAGAGTTTGGGATGTCTGACTGCTTTGTGTGGCTGTAAGCCTTTTGTTTACGTTTGCTGGTATTCTTTTAGCCACATTTACTGACAACACTACAGCATAGGTGGGACATAGGTGAGAACTCTCCGCAGGTGTTAGCGTAAACGTCTGATACCTGAACTAGGCTGGTGTCGGAACCCTATACGAATATTTAGTTCATCTATCTAGAATCACAATTACATGTGGTACAACTTGCTTGATATCAAATTTGAAATGTACACTCATCACATTTAACAACTCAACTCTCCTACAACGTTTAGTATTCGTCGTTCAATTATTCGTAGGCTAAAGTTCAATGGCATTTACTTCTCTCTCGTGTGCAAAATCCCTACCAGAAGAACATTGTTTGAAGATGAGCCGCCTCTCAGTGACACAAACGTTCCCTCAGAGGAGGGAAGCGTTACACAGGAACTGTTGACACATCTTCTCTCAATATGCTTCCCTCTGCTCTGAGCAACTTCCTGACATCAAAGTGAAATGTACTCACAAAACACAGTCTCTAAAGACCGGTAAGGTGCTTGTTAGTATATATGTAAATACATAGTGTTTGCACACAAACAAACCTGAAACATATGGAACACAAGCCGTCAATATGTCCTGACTGAGATCAGACAACCTCTGGACGGGACAAGTAATCCAATTAAGGCTGCAACGACCACGTATTTCCCTAATCTGCTTCTAATCTGTCGCTCACTATCTTAGAGGGCATGTTTTCACGGGCCTCTGCTGGTAGAGTTTGCCTGCAGGAGGCAAACTCTACCAGCAGGATGTTCACAAATCTTAGTGCCGTACCAACTATGGTTCACACTACTTTAGAAACCAGAAATCATCATCTCATTAAGGTTTCATATCTGCCGTTAATTGATTCTGCAGACCAGCAGTCAAGACCGACATATTTCGTATAACGTATGTACATCTCTTTTATTTTTTCTAAAATTCCATTTTATTAAAATTCAAGTTCCGGAAGGATGTTCTGTGTGCGAGAATGTCGAGCAGGGTGCAAAAATAAAAATCTTGGTTTTTTTTCCCATTTAGAACCTGCACGTCATCACTGCATTGTGAAATGCTTCTTACATTAAAGCGGTAAAACACAACGCGGTGAAAATATACTCATTCAGCCCCACTAGCTTGCTAGCTTCCATTCACGAAGCACGGATATAAGCAAAGTTAAGAGGAGGTTCCGCCAACCTTTGCCGGTGTTTATCATCATTTCAACATGTTTAAATCGGGAGGGAGAGGTTTAGTGTTTGTAATGAGATTCCACCACAGGTGAGCCGTCCACTGTGGAATTAATAACCCACACAAACATTCTTTCTCCTCACAATGCCAGTAAATTCCGTTTTTATTGGCCAATTCTGCGATTTCGTCCACAATTTCGTCAATGCAGAAATCATAGGTCCCATTATTTCAATGCTTTTCTCTCTCAAAACCTGAAGTCTACCTTGAAAAGTCAGAGACCCTATGATGGATCACAATTTGGAATTTGATCATATTTTTGGGGGAATATACACCTGAATTCCCCAATAATTTGTCCATTATTACGTGAGACCGCAGGTCAGTCTACAACGCAGGATTAACTCAGAGATTATCATTTGCTCATTTTTGGGGTTTTGGCCTGAACAGATAAAGAAAGCTTGTATGATTCGGTTTTCGACACAAATTGTCTCTGCATTGTACTGTATTATTCTGCAGAATCGAGCAGAAGAAAAACAAATCGAAAAACAAATCACCCTACATGTTATTAAGTGTGACTGCTAAATAACCCCCCATGGGGCGAAGAAAGTTGTGAGTGCCAGCGATTTAATAAAGAAGGTGAGAAACACCATTGAATTCACACCTCCACCATTCCACACACCCCTTTCACTCTTTGACTTATTTGCCAACAATAATCTTCAGTCCAGGTAAAAGGAACGTTAAACGTCCATTTATCCATTTCATTCATCATTTATGATTATTTTGCATGGTTTTCTTCATGCAAAACTATTACTATTCTCTATAAAATGTATTTTATTGGGTGTGGAATGGATTCATTGGCTTTACATTGTTTACTATGGGAAAAATTGCTTCAGTGGTCATACGTGTCGGTTTTCATCGGACCTTTTGGAACAAATCCCCACTGAAAACCAAGGTTCCGGTATACACGTATACAAGGTATATAGGTACGTATGAAAGTAAAGTGTTTTATTGTATTGTAAGTATGTTCCATACATCCCTTTTGTTCCTGATTTGCTTTAGCATTTCCCACTGGAACAAGATTTTTTTTTAAACAGACAGTTTTGATCTAAAGGGGGAATGCTAGTTATACTAATATACTATAGTATAATACACTATACTACTAGTTAATGCTAGTCTGGTTTTAAGGAAGGTTGACAGTTGAAAGGAACATATGATGCAAGGGCTCCACCATGCACTATACTCAGTACATGTACACACAGTAAACAGGATTATGAACCCTATAGTCTATAAGAAATGTATATAAACACCATAATCTGAATATGTTCTTATTTAAAACAAGCAAATCTTGGCCTTCCCATATGTAAAATAATATGAAAATGTGCTTGGCACACAATGGTAAATGGGATATCTTCCAGCGTTGTCCCAGAAGAACTCACCACTCAGTACATTTTCCAGCTGAGTCAATAGTTTAATGCTGGAGGTAATTTTCTGTTGGCTGGGCTAAGCTAACATCATGGGAATTAATAATATGACATTAATTTCTGGCATGTAAGCACCGTAGAATGTGTGGCAACTTACACACATTTGCCCAATCTAATGAGGTCCGGTCTAAGCATTTTTGTTTTTTGGGTGTTCATGGGTGTACTATGAGGCAGTGTTGGAAATTGTTGGCCTAATATGAAATGATGACCTTCCTGAGAGTGTCAGTTAGATTTTGTGACGCAGTTCTTCCATTGGATCTCTGTGCAGGTGTAACTAATGAAGTGGCCAGTGAGTGGAGCCGCTTAAGCGAGTCTAGAAGAGTGTGCTTCTGGGAGGCACAGTGAGAAGTTGCTTTGAATACCAATCATTCCAAAACAATGTCAGGCCTCATTTAATATTCTCAAAACACATCACAAGACCACCTCCCTCTTTGAATCTGATCCTGCATTGACTTGAGGTACTGTTAGGGGAGGGCTTAATAATCAGTTATGTGACTGTTGATTCAATCAAATGTTCATGCAGAGCTACTAGAGACGGGCACCGAAAACAAGCAAAAGGCCCATCTCTGTGGAGTGTCATGGCGCCGCTCCTAACAACACTCAGTTCACAAGAGAAGAAGGTGAAGCTGGCAGCCATATTTTAACCAAACCACCAAGATTGGTACCGTTGAGTACCCATGCCAAGTATTACTACGACGTCAACAAAAGCGGCACCATCCGTCAGTTTGTTGTCCTCTGTGCCTGCAAACTGTCAAAATATATCAATTTTTCCGTCCCCAATTCAGCCTTGTTGGACATCTACAAACTAAAAGTGACATTTTGGTAAATAAGGTCTCCACAGCATTCCTAAAACTAAAACAACACAGTTTGTGATGATACTTTTGCACAGCACTACATCAAGGGCTTATTTATCCAGTGCAATTACAGTATTATTGGATGCATGCTGTGCCCAACAGAGCTGTATAATCATCATCTGTCGGCTGTTCTGCACATGGAGCGCAACTGTGAGGCTGACGTGGAGGAGGCAGTCTGTGGTCTGGTTGAGCGTGAAGAAGTGTGTGCTTGTGGTGTGTGTGTGTATGAGAGCGAGGCTGCCGCTCAAGCTGTGCAACTGCAGGCCTTCCGTGCACACAATATAGAGCATCTCCGGCTGCAGGCTGTTTTCACTCCGGCACGGCCCACAACTCTTATTACTGCAAAACGAAAAAGAGCTGAAATACAGTATCTAAGCGGATCTGGTCTCCCTCTGTGCAAGCAGCTGCTGTAGTAAGCTGCCTCGATAGTGAAGCTGTCACACTCAGCTGGTCACTCTTTCAAGCCTTTTCCTCCTCTCTTTCCCACCCCGCTCCTCTGAGAAGGGGCGACGCTCCTGTAAGTTTGGCTCCTTTAATCAGCATAAAGAAAAACCACGTGATGACACTCTGCCAGGCACCATGACAGGACAAATCCTTGTGATTGTCATGTGTCGGTTTTGGCGCAGATGAACAAAACTCCCAGACAAACTTAATAAATGTTTGATGGCCTCACCATTGTGAAGCTGGTCCCCCTTTTAACCACCACAGTGCAGGTTTTGTGCTCTTGAGTGCACGGAGCGCACTACTCTCCCAAGCGGGATGGGGGTGTTGGATTTCAAGCAGGTCCATTGAACCAGCTGGGAAGCAGGCAGAGGAGGGAAACAAAGCACCCTACTGTCCCCCACTTCCATTCCAGGATGGGACAAACTGGACAAAAGACACCAAAGCAGCATTGTAGGCAGGATTCCCATGACAATAGACTCTTTAGGGGAAAAAGGCCAGAAACAAACAATGTTGATCAACACAGCAGGGGGAAAGGCCATGATAAGACCAAATCTTGATTTATGGAAGCTCTGCAAGCTGGCTCTGCCTTCCGTCAAAAGTCTTCTTTTTTTAAACTCATCTACTGTAGATGACCCGACGCCGACTGACAGCTTGATGCAATCAAACAACAAGTTTTATCTCCTCAGTCAGTCTTCCTGTCCACGACCCTCCACCCCTGCGGACCAGACTCCCCCTCAAAGTTTCTCTCTTCCTCCTTCAAGCTCACAGACACACCTCACACAAACAATTTGAGTTTAACTACAAATGCTCGTCAAAGACAACAATGTATCCTAGATGGCGTCCTGCCGTTGTTTATGATACTGTTCATGTACATTAGGGGTGGGTTTTTTTGGCCTGCAGCGCATCCTAAAAATATAATTTAACCAAAAAAATTTAAAAATCAGCAGTTTTTTTTCATAAAAATAAAAATAATAAATAATATTTAAAATTAATGTAAAAGATTACAAGAAAAATGTTTTTGATGAGAAAAAGTCATAATTTTTCAAGAATAACATAATACTATAATGAGAGAAAATAATGTAATTTTACTAGCATAAAATAAAAATATTAAATAAATTTGTAATGTTATGAAAAACAAACTATATGTATGTATATATTATGAAAGACAACTAATAAATGTGTAATTTCTAGAGAGAAAAAATGTCACGAGAATTAAGACCAGATATGGCAATAAAGGCATTTTTATGAAAAGTCAAATTTCAAGAAGGGTGAAATAGTTGGGGGGAAAAATACCCAGCAATGAGTTACAGAGTAAAGACAATAAGAGTGTAAAGTCAAAATAAAAAGAGAAAGAAAGTCACAATTTTACAAGAATTAACTAGTAATATGAGGAGAAATAATGTAATTTTTTAAGTACTACAGAAAAAAATCTGCTTTTTTTCACAAGTCATGAAATTACAAGAAACAAACAAAACAAAAATTTGGCATTTTTGAAAAATCAGGTTGCAGAAAAAGCTATAATATTACAGGAATAAAAGTAAAACATTTCGGCAATCAAGTCACAATATTCTAAGAAAATGTACAAAGATTTTTTGAGATGAAAGTTGAAATATTTGGGAAAAAATGAGACTAAAGTCCATACTAACAATAGGCTTTTTCATCTAAATCACAAAGCTTAGATGCAGTTTTTTCTCGAAATATATATCACCTTTAAGCATACATGCATGTGTTGACCACTACACGGTGCACTTGAATGCCTCATCAGTGCATTGTGCCGTGGCCCCTGTTATAGGGGGATGAAAGGAGACAGATATAAGCTGTTAATAGTCCTGTGTGCTTTCTATGAAAATAAGGATGGTTATAGGATTCCCTGGCTGGCAATAACAAAACAAAAACAAAGGTTCCACTCTTTAACAGAAAATTTGTCGTGTGGACAAATGGCTGCGATGGATATACCAGATACAATAAAGTTACTACAAAACAACTATTATACTAGTTGCCATTCGAGTCCCCGTTATTGAATTTCATCTCAAATGGCTTTTTAACACACAGGCCACCAGTGACTGCAAAGTCACTAACAATAGCATGACCACTAAAGCTGAGAATTGATAGATTAATGAGCTGAGAAAGAAGACTGATTAGAGCGACACGTGTAAACGCCAAAGGAGTGGCTAAGTGATCAATAATGATATGAGATTGATCAACCAGTCAGGTGGACATAACTGCTGGCAAGGTCACGAAAGACGTGTGCTGGTAACTCTCTGGGTTCCACCAGCCCCGTGCTTTGCCGTGGCTCAAGGTCCGAGGTCCAAGGTCTGCAGAACGAGAGCCGAGAGCACTAGCCGTCAAGCCAAAATCCAGGGGGTATATTCCTTCCATATGTTACGAGTGTGGACTGTAGTGTAAATATGGTTGTACAGTGGGAAGAAGTGAGGACAAGTAGGGGTGAGTCTATTTCAGGGTGAACGACGGACGAGTCATTTCCCCCTCCACCCCCGGCAGGGCGCGGTTCTCCCGCTTATTGTCCGGCCCGGGGTGGTGAACCTTTAGCAGAATGGAATGTGGCATTGTGGACTCTCAGTCCAGTAGAGACTATCACCAGAAATTGCCCCGCCTTGCTCTTTCACACACACACACACACACACACACACACACACACACACACACATATCGACACAAGGCCCAGGTTTCACGGCGACCTTGGACTCGTGACAGCACAGTGAAGCTGTTGTTTGGACCGGCGTCACTAAAACGTGTTAGCGACACGCAGAGTTATGATTTGCATTTGTGACTGTTTGCCTCGATTATTTCATGCTAACAGTAACATCCTTTTTGCACAGCACGCTTGTCATATATTCTTATATTCTTCTTTGCGACATTTGAAAAGTTCCATCTGTGTGAACATGTGCTGACATTAAAAAGCTTATCATGGCACTTTTCATGAACAGTTTTCGTGCCACAATATTGTATTTTTTCAAAGATGTGTGTGTTCCCCAATTGACTTACACGAGCGAACTATCATGGTTCTGAGGTGGCTGCAGGCACCCAAAGCACATAGTGCCTCCTTCACAGAGGGAATCTGGCCCTGACAAGGTTTAACAATTCAATATTAAATACTGCATGTGAATGTGACTTTGTTTGAGGAGCATAGTCATACCCTCTTTTCCTGACTTGAAACTTTAAGCATCACCGTGCAGAATCCGGTTGGATGGTGTATGTTTATCTAGTACATTGTACAACTTTTTGTATTTTGTGTTTATCTAAATGGTACCATTATTACGGAAAAACAGGGCTGTCAAATAATGAAACTTTTTCAGAATAATCACAGTTGACAATGAGTTAATCATGATTAATCACCATGTGCAACTATGTCTGATATATGTTCATTTCTATTTTGTTTTACTAACAGAAACCTAAATAACAGGTCAGGATTATATTAGGGCTGCCAAACATGTTTTATTAATCATGATTAATCACCATTTGCATCTATTTCTAAATCATGACGTGTGTTTTAAACCCAAATGACATGATAGGATTATATTAGAGCTGTTAAATGATTTAAGATTTTGATTAAATTAATCATAGTTATTAAATGAATTAATCATGAGAATAAGCGGTACAAAAAATGAATGAATGAATAAATAATCACCAGTTGCAACTATGTCTAAAATATGCCCATTTCACTGTCTCTTATTAAGAGAAAGATAAATGACAGAACAGGGTTATATTAGCGTTATCAAGTGATGTAAAATTGCAATCAGATTAATAACTGTTTTAAAATGAATTAATCACGATTAATCACAATTTGCAGCTATTTCTGAAGTATGCCTGCTTTTACTGTATTTTGTTAACAAAATACAAAAGGATAGCAAAATAACAAAAGGATAAATGACCGTACAGGATTATATGAGGTCAGTTATCTGATTACACATTTTAATGAGATACATTTTAGTTTTTCAAACATGCCCGTTTTTACTGTACTGTATTTCATTAACAGAAAAATAAGTGACAGAACAGGATTTTACATATATATATATATATATATATATTTGCATCTATTAACAGCTCCAAATCAACTGTACATTTAAATCAAGCTAACGGATCCCACATATGTCTCTTTCAGAGTGGCAGCACATTTGAATCACATTTTAACCATGTTATGGGTAATGATGGCTTGTGTTCAAAGACACTATGTAATTTAAGTTAATTCACATGTTTTTAGGGTATTTTCTGTGATTCCAAGCATACTTAAATGCAGCCCATCCATCCATCCATCCATTTTCTACGCCGCCTGCCCTCATTAAGGTTGCGGGCCTTAAATGCAGCCAGATGTAGTAAGTGCACTAAGTGTTACAAAGTGAGTTATAATGTCCACAGTTTTTTCTTTGACTTTCTGTTTATTTAGAACAGACATACACACATAAAAAGGATGCTGTTGTGATATTCGGTGTTTAAAGTGTCTGTGAACGCACCTCGAATTGCAACTCGTGTTTGCGACTTAGAGATAAATATATGGTTTGGGGATTGCAACGCTGTTGCATTGTTAAGGTCAGAATAAAGGTTTTGAACATTGAAATATAAAAAAGCTATACATATAAAACAAACAATACATTATAATATAAAAATAGTAATAATAATATAATAATGAAAGAGGCACGTGGTCGAGTGGTAGCATCTTGGCCACACAGTCAGGAGGTTCAGGGTTCGAATCTCCATTGGGCGTCTCTGTGTGGAGTTTGCATGTTCTCCCCGTGCGTGTGCGGGTTTTCTCCGGGTACTCCGGTTTCCTCCCCATTCCAAAAACATGCATGTTAGGTTAATTGGCCACTCTAAATTGTCCATCGGTGTGAATGTTTGTTTGTCTATATGTGCCCTGCAATTGACTGGCGACCAGTCCAGGGTGACCCCGCCTCTCGCCCAAAGCCAGCAGGCATAGGCTCCAGCATCCCTGCGACCCTAATGAGGATACGCGGCATAGAAAATATATTGAAAGACAAGTTATTTGTACAGTAGTATTCTGGTCACTAGGCATCAGTAATGTTATGAGACATGACCTTAAAGCTGAGCTGTGCTCTCCTCTCATTCTGTGTGGAAGTGGTGTGTTTTTGGCTTCTTTGTCCTTTTTCTTGGCTCCGTTTTAAACTCTTCCTTAAGTTTAGAATAGGTAAATTGGAGAGACTAACTAGTTAGCTAGGTAGCTTGTTATGCTAACAGTGGCCGTCTGTTTTGTGATTTTTCCTTTTTGCTATCCCATAGCCTGCGTGATGTAGACGAAGAATAATAGGAGTGTACAGTGGATACTGGGGTGTGTGTGTGTTTCACATCTACATGGATCTAATAGTGTTAGAAACTGTATCTAGAAGGTCATAAACAGGTTTTCTATGCTCTGACTACGAAAATATTCCGTTTATTAATATTGTATCCTACTTAGCGTAAATTCACTTACCGTGGTCGGGTCTGGACCGCGTTAAGCGAGGGGCGACTGTACTCTAAGTAAAGTAGTAATATACCATTGCTCGATGTATTTTGTAAATAACGAGGCACGGAGAAATTCATAAATGGCCAAATCTTTTCAGTCCCGAGACAATGAACGCTATAACTTCCTGCGGCCATTTCCCCTGGAAGCCAACAGTCAACAAAGACTAGCGACGGGAAGGGTGACTCCTTAATGTTATCACCCGCACGTGAAAGCATACAGAAAGACACGGACGCACGTACTGTGCATGCAGCCGTACGGAAACACCCAAAGAGCATAAGAGCCAGATTGTGAACAATGCCTGCTTTGGTGAAATACAAACTCACAAACACACGATCTGCTAGACTGTTTACTTTGAACCCTGATTCAGCGTCTGCCTAATATTTAACCAGTATCAGTTGTGTTTTACTGTTTTATATGTACTGTGGTCGTTGCGTTCGCCGCTTTATCTAAGGCACACAATCCGTCCGCTACGTGCCAAACGCAAGTATCAAAAGTCTGAGGCTTCAAACTGTTCCGTTCTTAGCGCTATCGGAGTGCTAGTAATAATGTTGATGCATCATTAGACACATTGGAAAAACAAACAAGTAGATGAAGCAAGTCCAATAGAAATTGTGGGTGGATGTTGACATAACCTAGAAATGTGTCGAAATCTATTCACCGACTGAGAATCGAACACGCAACTATAAGGTTGGGGACACGACCACTCTACAACCTGGGCCCGGAATAAGCAGAATGCTTTGTAATGTTACATGTGAAATTAGTTTCCTCCAATAGGGGGCGATGTTTTAATTGTTTATTAGTTTTCATTTCATTTGTTATTGGGAAAAAGGTCACAGAAAATATTGAATTATGGATTTTTTACTTGTGGTGGTTGCTGGTTCGATCCTCGAGTGGTCAAGAAATGTCGCCACATTTTGAGGATATTTCTGCATTGAGCATTCTGACATTTCTTCATCTAATTGTGACAAGTTAGCCTTGATATATTCTTTGAGCTTGGTGCACACCTATCTAGTTAAGCCTTTTACTTTCTTTTCTTGTGTTGATACTTTGGAAAAAACATCAAATGCTCTCTTTGGTCAAAGAGAAGCTCAAGGAGACAAGGTGGGGTAACCGTCCACCCACAACAATGACAGGAAATGTTCTGCAGGCCATAGAAGGCCGAGATTCAAAGCACCAGTAGCAAGCAGACAGAAATACTCGACATTCTGCTTCAAATAATGACTGCAGGTGTGGTGGTGATCAAAAACTGCCCTTTATTATCACAACATTGTATCACCATAGGCTGCTTGTGAATGCATTCAATCAGACGCTGTTCATGGGGAATGAAAAAGATCAACTCAAAAGTCAAACGTGAAAACACAGCTCGTAGAACACATTTTCTGCTTCAATGGACTCAACTGTGTCATAATGGGAGATGACTCGACTATTTTGGTCACCGTATTCAGACACAATAATAATAATAATAGTACTAGATAGACAGATAGAGTAGAAATTGCGCCCTTATAGTGAAAGGTCTCACATGGTGATGGCAGTGGATCCCTGCACATGTGACGTTCAACATGCACAACCCCACAAACTGGCGGATTTTTTGCTGAAAAAATCGGAAAGTAGTTTTACAGAAAAACACACCTCATTTGTAGATTTATTTATTCAATTAAGAAAATTTAGAAAGACAGGGACAGTGCATATCAATCGATATTTCCATGTACTTATGCAAGATTATAGCCAGGGGCTAATTTCCATCTTTTTTCCTTGAGGACATGTTTATGTTAAGTACAATAACAATAACATGCTGCATAAAAGAAGAGAAGAAAGAAGAAATAAAACAGTAAAGCCAAAGACTTAAAAACTTGTGTGTTTGATAGAACCGTGCATTTGGGGAGACGTCAAGTGCTTGAGTGCTAAAGTGCCGTTCATCCTAAATCCATAATAATTCATAAATATATGATAATATAGGTAAAATGTACAGCATTCATTCACCACTGTTAAAAAGCCCACCATTTTTACATTTATGTATTCATGCGTCACTGATCATGCCCATTCCTGATAATTATCGCCAAGCATTAGGATATCACACTTTGTTCGGCAGGTTTTGAACGCACCATAGTTGCTGCGAGACACAAAAGGGAAAGTTATGTATGAAAATCCGGGCCCGATGTGTTCTTATATGTTTTGGTTTCAAAGAAGGCAGTTTGGAGCGAGTTCCTTTGAAAACTAGACGGTCTGATGGCCGTATCAGTTACTTGTAGAACATCCTAGCTTGTTTCCCCAAATCAATGCTGTGCATGAATGCATAAAGGTGAGGTTTTAATTTGCTGTGCGAGTGTCATTATACACATTTGCAACTCTTGTGTTCATGAATGCTTACGTTAGCATACACGCTAACTGCACAGCCAATTATTGTAATAATAATCATCATAGTGACTAAATTTACTTGTTGATTTCTTTATTTCATGTGCCTCTGGCTCATTAATATGATGGCGTATTAGGGCCACAGAAAAAATCTAGTAATTTTACTAGACAGTAAGGTTTAATATTCTGAGAAAAAAGCTGTAATATTACAAGAAAAAAGTCGTAATTTTATCTGGAAAAAGTCATAATTTACAAGAAAAAAGGTTGTAATTTTACAAGAAAATATGTTGTAGTATTATGAGAAAAAAGTCGTTATTTTACCAGAAAAAAAGTTGTAATATTATGAGAAAAAAGTTGTAATTTACGAGAAAAAAAGTTGTAATATTATGAGAAAAAAAGTTTTAATTTACGAGAAAAAAGGTTGGAATATTATGAGAAAAAAGTCGTTATTTTACCAGAAAAAAAGTTGTAATATTATGAGGAAAAAAGTTGTAGTTTTACAAGAAAATTTGTTGTAGTATTACGAGAAAAAAGTCATAATTTTACCAGACAAAAAGACATAATATTAAGAGAAAAAAGTTGTAAATTTACGAGAAGAAAGTCATAATATTACGTGTCATGCGTGTGAGAGGGAAAATAGAGCATACTGTAGTTGTTAAGGAAGGAAGGAAGGAACTTTTCCTCTTCCTTCAGGAAAGCCCCAAACGGATTAGCATGGGATAGCATCATAGTTAACATCATCTCACTTCCGCCTTCCGTACCCCGCCCCCAGTTCTCCTAAGGCCCTCCCTTTTTATAGCATTAATCACATAAAGTTACAACTTTTATTCTCGTGAATTTACAACTTTACTCTTCTAATATTATGAGCTTTGTCTCATAAATTTACGACAATAAAGTTGTACATTTACCACCTTATACTGGTAATTTCAGATTATTTGAATACTTAACAGGCATCGCCTGAGACAGCTATAAAGAAAGAAGACCTATGTGACCTTTGGCCTTGGTCAAATGGTAATATTATGTCTATTTTCATAAAATTACGACTTTTATTCTTGAAATCTCAGGTAGTTTTTTTAAAAATGTGACCGCCATTCATTATTATGTTTATGTGTAATATTAGTTACATTCATTTACTGAAATTTCTACTGTGTATTTTTCCAGTTTACCAGCACTTGTTGCCACAGACTGGAATAAATCCACCCAACCTCCCTGTTCTTTGACATGAACACACACTTAAACCTTTGACCGCTCCAAACCAGTGCATCCTTGGAGACATCTCACCACCCGGAGAACCTGTTCATGGTGGGTTCAGATCAGATTCGAGACATATTGTGTTTCATTCATTGTATTCTTTGAATGCATTTTTGTTGACTAACTGTCTCTTGAATTTGCAATGGGCAATTATTCCACCGTTTTTCATTCACAGTATTAAAAAAATGATGCAATAATTGTTGTTACAGTCGTCTCATATTAGCAGTAATAAATACAGTACAGCACTTTTACTGTAAGCTTCAATACAGTACTGATACTTTTACCAAAGTATTACCTTATACAGTACGTGACTTACAGCAATCATACTGTAGAATATATTATTATAATAAACTGTATATTATATTTATTTACAGTGCATTGTGTAAGCATTAAACTTTCTTGTCATTACCGAGAGCAAAGATTGATCGCAGGCCGCCCCTAACCGCCTCCTGGTATTCCTTTTTTGCGTAATCGCAACTTTTACATAACTAAAGTGTGCAGGTGTCGTATCGGCTATTTAAAAGGACGTTATTTTCTCCCACATGCAGACGGCCTCTTCCTGTGTTTACTCTCCGTGCACCGTGCAGATGGCCCAACGGTACGCTTCACAGTGGCCTGCAGATGCAACGCTTGGATTTTCACGACGCACAAATGATGGGCGGTTTGGAAGAAACAGGAAAAACATGAAAAACATGTGCAAAGCGACTTCGGGACTAAAGCTTCAGTGGAGGTTGCTTAAGTAAATTGAACTCAAGGGATGAGGTTGAAGTGTCGCCACGTTGCACTCATCTCAGCATGCCTTTCTCCGCTGATGTTTTTGGAATTTTCTCACAACATCCTGTCCGGCATTCCTGTGCCCGAACCCTCCAGTCCAGCCAATGTCTCACCCACACACACACACACACACACACACAGTGATGGTTGAGCCATCCCTGCACCGCCTGTCCGGTCTGGACTTTAAAGCAACACAAAAGAGGGTTCGAAGAGAATCCTGCATGGTTGCCATGGTTATCCTGGTGTCCTCACGCCATGTGTGGAGCGTATGTACGTAGGCGGAAGCGAGACACACAGGTAGGGTGCCTGTGATGAAGACCCGCTCTAGTCGTCTTCAAACACGGAGCACAAGAACACTGTTAATGTCGGGTGCAAAGGTCGTTTTGTTGCTTGTTTACCAGGAAGTAAAGATATTACCCTGCACCAGGTTTTGCGGTCAGGTAGCTGCGTAACCTCTCTTACTTCCATTTGATCTTAAATCTATCACTGTTTTGTCTTAGGAATTTGAATATACTCATGCAGAAGTCCACATAAGGTGCGTAATTCTGCTTCCCCGGAGCTGATTGTGTGCCAAATTCATGAACACAACATACACGTTAATAACAAACGACATACAGTACCTCTTTTTGTTGTTGTTGCAACGACAGGCATGTGTGGTTGTTGAGCGGCGCTCATCACCCCCAAGATGTTGTGTGGGTAGGTTCGCAAATTACTCATCGGCCCAAACGTCGGATACACCTGCACGGTCCAATGCCAGCCAGTACCATCGTCAGATACAAACATTCTGTCTTGACAACGACAGTAATGCTCGGTAATTCAGTTCGTTGTTGATTTGAAGTCGTGAATTCAGCGAATCTTCATTTGGATTACCAGCAAACTGCGTGCGCACGAGTTCTGTCATTCAGATGTGTGTGTTTTTTAGTGAGAAATGATGTATCATTAATAATTCTGAAGAAATTGGTTCGTTTTTACGCATCTCCACTTTTTAAAAAGTGCCCCCTTCTGGTGGAGGTAGTAGCTACACAACACTGTGGGGCCAACCAATTACAGCCATTAGAAAATAATCGGTGACGCTAATGTTAACACTTACTATTCACTATAAAATGCACTTAGCATGCTGTTTTTGTTACAAATTAATGATTGAGCCAAAGTGATTATTAGGACGATTACAGCCATTAGCCAATGAATGTTTATTACTCTGTTAGATAAGGCAGTAATGGTGATTGGTCTTTCACGTGTACAGCGCTTTTACCACATGTACCTGCTGTTGTAAGAGCAACCTCTTGCCCAAGGATACTTTGACAAGGTCATTGGAGGATGGAGGATCGAACCAGCAATACTCAGGCTGGGCAGCGACCACTCTACCACTTGAACCGTGCCACCCGCTATAATAACAGGACATGAATAATCGTTACTGATTGTAATACCGGTGCTAAAGGGGGCATGTGCACATCATATTTTTGATTTAATTTGCGTTCAAATTGCTCACATGCTGCTTGTTGCAAACAATTTCTGATAATACGAGTTTTTCCAAATAGTCAAATGCTCTGACTTCAATTCCTAACTTTGTAACAAGTGTTTGGAACCTTATTTAAGCCGTCACGGAGGTATTTGGCACATTTTGGTGAGAAAGGTGGTGAATCCAGAAGTTTATTATTACAGTTTAATAAAGTCACTTGTGTATCAGAGAAACAGTCCACCCCCCCAGAATGACAATGGAACCCCGGGTCCACACATTCACTCCAGCGAGCGGGTGAGACATAACAGCCGAGGGGGTAAACATCCAAGATGTTCCACGGTGGACCAAGACGCGTTCCTTCTAGTGCTTTTTAATGAACCCTGATGCTGAGTTCACAACCTCTCTCTCTCTCTCACACACACACACACACACACACAGCGTGGGAACAAGACAAATAAGAGCAGACCCGGCAACAAGTGGCCACTGTGGAGGGAGAATGCACCCGCACAAACACATTTATTTCCGGGAAATGAAATAGCCACTAAGAGCATCCTGCTATGGGGGTTTGGATTCGACTTGTTTACACTGTGAACAAATAACACCGTGAATCTACCAAGTGCTGTCAATTGTGTTGTCTTCTTTCGAGATTTAAATGTTTCAACTATCAATACTGGAGAGGAGGAAGTGGAGGGTTTTGTTTTCCTGTCCTGAGCCCCGGATGGTTTGTCCTCTCTTTCCACCCACAGTGCAGTGTCCAGCCAGCAAGGGGGTGCAGCTCACTACCTTAGAGGCTATTCTGTCGCGTTTAATCTCATTTGCAGGGTTCACTCGTAAATGTCACCTGAGACTTTTCCACCTCTGCTTGCACCCGCTTCACTCTTAACAGTCTCCGCAAATATTTAACACATTTTACTTTCTCACGGTGCAACAAAACAAAAACAATACAGCCACAGCAAGGTAACGGGTCACATAAATGAACGACTACAACACCTAAGCATTAAAACTGTTTTTTCCAAATGCCCCGCAAGGCATGCTGGGTTGTCCAGCGGCAGCAACCACATGAACTATGAACAAAAAAACATTAGATATCAAAAGTATGTTAACGTCCTTCCTTGTTTACTTCTCTGACGACCTCTTCAACGTATTTTGCAATGGAGCAAAAATGCCACAAGCTACCCAGCATGTCTTGAGGCGAGAATATGTGGTTGCTTTTTGGCCTTAGCATTGTGTGCAGATATTTATTTGCATGCCCAAATGGTGCACATGGTGTTTGGGTCACTACAGATGGCACCTGACTGTTTTGGCGACTTCAGTGCCACAACAGCACTGCAAATCACGTTGCCAGCTGCGGTTTTGATTCATTCATTCATTAGGGTGGCGGGTATGCTGGAGCCTATCCCAGCAGGCTTTGGGCGGGAGGCGGGGTACACCCTGGACTGGTCGCCAGTCAATCGCAGGGCACATATAGACAAACATTCACACTCCCATTCATACCGATGGACAATTTAGAGTGGCCAATTAACAGTTTTGATGTTTTGATGTTGGAAATGATGAATGAAGATGCCGGGCGGGCTGATGTGGCCCCTGATATAGCCTATACAGTCCAGTTTGGATCAACACAACCTCAGGCTCATACATTGTTATATTAAAGACACAATAAATCGTGGTAGTAGTGCTGGAACTATGGACGCCTGTCCCTGCAAGAGGGTTGTTGTGGTTGTAGCTTGCAGGCGTGCAGAGCTGGTACTGTGTCTCAGTGAGAGCTTGGTTAGGAGGAACGGGGCTTCAGACCCCGTATTGCTGCTAGAGTTGTGTTTCTAGCAAACATACCAGCAGACGGTGGAAGGGAAAAGAATGCTGTTGGAGCAGAAGAAGGGCCACCGTGAGTGCATCTCCCGCACGAACTCACCTTGTCAGAACTGATGCTCAGCTTCCGCCCGACGTCCCCGTCAATCTCTCCGTTACTGTCCGGCACCGGTGTGCTCTCCCCGGACATCCCACCTGGCTCCTGCCCCGCCGGGACCTCCTCGTCGTGGTCGTGGAACGGCAACGGGAGCCCGTCGTCGACGTACTCCTTCAAACACTTGATGTTGTGTTTCTTCAGCAGCAGCTCCGTGTCCGGGTCCACCACGATGAGCTCCAGCCGGCCCGAGGCGGCGCGTATCCGGCCCACGACCTGCTGGTGGCTCTCGTTCTCCACGTCCTCCCCGTTGACGAACACCAAGCGGTCCCCCGCCAGGAGCCCCGAGGCTTCGGCCGGGCTGTCGGGCTCCACCAGCCGAATGAACTGGCCCGTCTTTCCCTTCTCGCCGTGGAGGTGGAAGCCGTAGCCGTTGCCGCCTTTCTCCAGCGTGCAGAGCCGGGGCCGCAGGATCTGGCTTTGACTCGGCATGGTCGGCTTCTTTCCGCCGCGGACGCAACCTGTTGCTCGATACCCGTGGAGAGGAGAGACCCGCTGGGATGCTTGGGAGGAGTGCGAGCCCTTGGAGCAAAAACCCGAGCTGACTTTCCACTCGTGACGGGTTCAAAGTCTGAACGGGCTTGTGGTCCTCCCAGTGACCTGCATGCGTTGCGGAGCGAAGGTCCCTGTCCCAAAACTCAGTCCTCAGCCAGCGGACTGTCCTCGACGCGGCTAGAAAGTCCACTCAGGAAGAGGGAGGTGCGTTCACGGACCAGCCCAGCTGGCCCCTTCCTGCAAAGTAGCCTAAGCCTCAACTTGCATCCTGGTAGGGAAAGTCACTTATGATATTGTAGGACATGCATACCAAGTATTAAATATCCGTTCTGTCTTTACCAATAATAAAACAACAATATATAAACTACAAATAGGAAGTATATCGTGCAACATTCCCATTACAAAATAACAGCGTTCACTTTTGATTGACACCCATGGGTTTACATTCCACATTCAATTGTCATAATAAATAGTGATCAAGTGCACAGAGAGCAGGGGTGTCCAACATCTGGCGCAGGGGCCATTGGTGGCCCACTAAAATTAATTTCACATCAAAACAGCTACGTGTTATTTCCGTCGTCGTTTGTAACACAAAGCCGGGAAATGTTATAGTTTATCATAGCTAAACATGTCTGCATGTATGGTTTTTGTTTGATTTTTTAGAGTAGGGTTTTCTGTGTGTTGTCCAGTCAGTCACTATGACTATTTTTACTATTATTATTATGGTAGTGGTTTGCATTGGTGTAAAACTGCAATATATCGATTGCATCCAAACCCGATAATTCAAAATTATCTCTCTGTGTGTGTGTGTGTGTGTGTGTGTGTGTGTGTGTGTGGCAATGCAAAGCTGCAGGAGAACCAGCACCGATAAGCATGTGTGCTTAAAGCTGTGCAGCTCCTGGCTCAGCTCATTAGAGGTAAAGGATTGACATTTCTAGCCGATGCACACTGACTCATACCGTAGATGAGGAGGACGAAGAAGAAGAAGAAGAGGAGGTGTGAAGGCTGGTAAAGTCAACCACAGATATGTTCCATGTTTACAAACTGCACCCCTCACTTGTTGATCACAAAAGAGATGTCACACGAAGAAATAGAAATAATCCAGCATCACCAGTTTGGCCTACAAGGAATGAGCTTTTATGTTGCACAACGTAAACAGGCTCACTGCTGCCACACAGTGGCTCATTGACCTCATTACAGCGTTCCCTGAAAATACAGCACACACAGACGAGACAGACTTGTATAAAACAGCACAACATACATTACAAAATATACTTTTTATATATATAATATGATAACAAAGCACTTTTTCATGGCACTTTGTGATCACTGCGACACCTCAAGAGGGGACAAATGCGACAAGCAAACATTTCCAAAATGAATATTGTACAAATCAACACAATACGGTGCATGGAACAGTACGGTCTCCACGACAACATCCATGATTAAAAGAAAACAGTTATGTTTCCGGGTGTCTAATCTCTAACCGGGACATTGAACTCATCATCTCTGGAAAAAGAAGCGTTTGAATGGCGTTCCGTTGCGGCCCTGAACACACACGACGGGCGGGCCCCCAAGAAACTTTGGCTTTATTCTAACAGCACTACACGTGTGAGCCCGGCAGCTGCGGTCGGGCTGCGAGGCTGAGGACGCACGCGGCGTGAAGACGACGACTGTAAGGCCCAAAGTGACGCGGTTCACAGCCTCTTTCCCGGTCACACGGAAACAAAGCAACAGACATGTTGATGGTGGATGGAAAACTGACGTTAACCGAGCGCGTGCGCCGTAGCGTCCCTGTTTCAAAGTGTAAATCCTGGCTTTTTCGTTTGATCACAACTGTCACCACAAAAGACCACGGCACGTTTCTACACAGAGTGATATTCACATTTTAGATACGGGATGGCATTCGGATTCACCGACATTCAGCAGAGACGAGGAGGACGTTCACTTCTTAGGATTAGTGTCAGGATTGGCTTTACTTATCCACCCCCCCCATACTCCCTACCTCTTCCTTGATCCCCTTCTGTGTGTGTGTGTGTGTGTGTGTGTGTCCCAGCCCGATGTCAGGTTTAACTACACGGTGGTGCAGCAGCCGCCCTTGTGCTTTTGGGACTCGATGTAGTCGTGTATCTGGAACTTGGGCTCATGAGGCTGCTGGGTAGTTCTGTGCTTCAGCTCCCTGGTAGAAAGACAGCGAGAAAGAGAGAGAGAGACACACACACACACACACACACAGGAAGTCAAATAACAAGGGGGCGCATGTGTGGCGGCAGCGAGAGGGCTAGAACAAGCTTCCGGGGGAGAGACTGCATCCACACACGTCCCGACCTCTACTATCGTCACATCATTTTAAAAAGAACAGAATCTTTGAATTTCTTGTGCTCTTTATGTCACCGAAAGATAAACAATAACTAGGCATGTCCAATGGTATCGACCCACCGATATTGGTATGAAAATGTAATACCGGCTGATATTGGTATTGTTATTTTTCCCTATGATGAAAACCCTTGAAGTGCCAAAGTGCAAAGATGCCTCATGTAGTTAACACTTTCCACCAGGAGGTGGCGCACATCAATCTGAGCAACCTTTGTGGGCGAGTTAGCGTCGCCGCCATATTGGATGTGGCAGGAGTCGGATTGGAGAAGATGCCTCATGCACATGCTACATGGAATACCAAATCCCAGGTATCACAGGTAAGACTTAGCAGTTACCATCGATAGTATTTGGCCCATAGACTGCATGATTTGGCCGTAATAACATCGTTTTGTGTGCATAATTTGCTGACGTTGTCACAAACCAACTTTGTATTCTTGTGCACAATCGTTATATATCTACGGGGTAGCGGGAATTCAAAAAACAAACAAACGCTGAAACAGCAGCAGGCAGACGCGGTGGTATCTGCGGGAGACTCCTCGACAGAAAATGATCTGTGTCGCTGGCAGTTGCACGATGTTTGCAGCCATAATTGCTGGTGCTGTAACCGTTAGCTTCACAAGAGATTGGGGTTAATTCCATGGCAGGAGGTATGGGATGTTGCACATATCGGTACCGGTATCAGTTGATATCATAGTAAAAAACTGAAAGTTGGACAATCTCGTCAAAAAAGCCAAAATTGAACATCCCTAATAATATTTTGGTTAGCCTGTTTTGCCATTCATGTCAAAAATGTACACCAAAATTGTGCCTCAGTTTGCGTACATTTTCCGGTGAGCGCATCTTGTTGTGTGAAACTGCGTGAGTCCAACTGTGTTTTTAATGCATTTGAATAAAAACATTTCCTCTTTAGCAGCTTGCTAAACCACGGAAACAGGACGCAGAAGTCAGCGCTGTCACTTGTCTATGATGTCATCAGCGGTTGACGCTGTAGTTCTTTGCTAACTACTGCAGTTACACCACAAATGTTAGCACAATTAGCACAACAATTATAGTGTGACATTCATAAAACAATAAATGCATATAATGCTATAATTATATGCTAAATGCATATAATTAACAAAGGAAAGGGATAAAAGAGCATTTATAGTTTTACCTACCACTGATTGTTATAGACACCACCTGTAGGTTTTGCCATGAGTTGGGTCTTCAATTCAGTGGTGTTTGTGTTTACCATCTTTAGGACAATGCTGGAGCTTTCGGCTTTCATTGGCTCCATTTTGCAGCCGGGATCAATCGACTGGCAGAGACTTGAGGTGAGGAGCACGACTGAACTCAAGACATAACTGATGGCAAGACACGAAGGTGGTGTCCGTGTTGATATCACTGCCACATCGTGTCTTTTGCGACAATCACGTTTTCAGTGAAGGTAAACATAACGTTAAATGTACACTTTTCCGTTTAGTTCATCCCTTGTATACATTTAGAATTATTGTCTGTATGTAAAACTACAAATTGTGTAACACCCAACCCGTTTGGGCTCCCCTGGACGCATACAATAAAGAGCTGGTTGTATGAATTGATGTCATTACACGCCGCAACCGGCAATCTCGGCTGTTTGACCCACTCTGATTTCCTGTGGTAACAATGTGGTTGCTATGGTCACCAGATAGCACCTATCCTTTAAATGTCGATAAGACACACTCCCAGCTGCTTTTTTCGATACACTGTGTGGGCGTTGAGGTTTGATGGCGACGTAAGTACAGCGTTCCGACTTACTTTGCGATAGCGAGAAAGGCCAGCTCCACATTGACTCCTGTCTTGGCGCTTGTCTCCATAAATGGCACTCCATACTCCTACGATGAAAACATTAGAATTACAAACAGAGAAGCAGTGAGAATACAAGATACAGTGGGGGAAATTATTATTTGACACCCCCAAAGGCGGATCATCATCGGAAAAATAGACCGGCGGGCCTCGTTTTACGTGGTTCCGTGGTTAGAAACGCGTTCCCAAAAATGAACAATGTAATTTTTGTCCGTAAACACGAGACTCCCTTGAGAACAAGTTACAGAACCTGCGACAGATGGATGGGCATGTCGCAAAACATGTGTGTGCTGCGGAACAATACGGCACAACGCTAATTAGTTAACTTTTTGCCCTTTTTTGTGTCTCCCGAGCAGCAGTGCACCTAAGAAAAGGAAAGCCATCACCATGAAAGTAGAAAGCAACGTCATGAAAAAGGTCAAAGAGGATGAATGTCCAACAATAATATAATAACAATACAATACAATATAAGGTAATGTAATACATAATATAATATTTGAGCGGTCATGGATTCCTTGCGCTGTTACAGGACATCTGGGGCGAGAAGAATCCTGCCAGACTAGCATGGGACAATATTTTAGGAAGGTAGAACAACCACAGCTATTTCTATTTTTTATTACTGTTTCATTTATTTCTTGTATTTCATATTTTATGTAATATTTTCTTCTTTAGTAAGCTTTGCAAATTTTCTTGTCATAATATTGTACTTTTATTCCCATATTTGGACTTTATTTATAGAATATTGTTATTAAGTATTATTATTTTCCCCAACTAAATTAAAAAAAAAATTGTTTTGTTTCTGAAAATATGACAACTTTTTTAAAAAAATCAATAATATTTCAAATCTGTGCAACGAAAACCACACTATTTGTCTTCATAATAAGTTTATTCTCGTAAAAAAAAATGTTTTTCTTAATATTTTGACACTATTCTCGTAATTATTTTTCAATTTCTGCTGTTTTTTTTTTCCAATTATTTCAACTAATTATCTGCTTGTAATTATGACTTTATTTACATAATTTTTTACTTTATTCTCATAACATGATAAGTTCCCAAAAATCACACTACTTTATTTGTTGTTTTGTTTGTTTCTCATAATATTACAATTAAAAAAAAATAATGAGCACGTCTTTTTCTTTACTAGTTCAACTTTAGGCTAAAATGATTTTTTTCTCTCTTAATATTACAACTACCGATATTGGCATGAAAATGTAATATCGGTAGATATCGGTATCAGGTTTTTCCCCTATAATGAAAATAAAAATTGCTGTTTATCGGCCTGTGGGCTCCTATATTTTCTGGCATCAAACCTCGTCTGAACAACAAGCTTGCTCGCTCTGTACCTGACTAACTTTATGTCTGTGGCGTTTCCTTCGGATATGAAATTTGCAATAACTGTAAAAGCGCTGGTTATGCGAGGTGGAACCAAGACTTCTTCCTTCAATACTTCCAATTCCCAGGGCGAAAGCCATCAATCGGAAAACCCCGGAGCGTATCGCACTGGATAGCCAGCGAGACGCCGGATTCACCAAACGTGAGGAGTTCCTCGAGCCACGCTTTTCCACGCCCCAAGTGTTTCTCAGATGTTTGCTTACTTGAGTTGTACATGGTTGTTTACAGCCACGTCGAGAAGTTAATTGACGATGCTGTGTCCATTAGCTTCACAACAGACAAGTGTTCATTCCACGACAGGAGATGTGTGATATTACACATGTCAGTATCGGAAACTGAGAGTTGGAGAATATCGGCAAAAAAAGCCTATATGGAGCGTCCCATATAGGCAACAATGTTATTGTTGTAAAATGATTTTTTTTGCTCATAATGTTTCACTTTATTCTTGTAAAATTACAGTTAATTTTTTTAATTTAGCTGTTTTTCCAACTAAACTTTTAATTTTTAACTTTAAAAAATGCCCCCCTGGACCTCGTTTTGGACACCACCTGGTCTAAAATGTTTTGGTAAGATGAGGAATTACAACATTGATGGATGAACTAATTGCTGAAAAAGCATGCTATCGTCACACATTACCTTCGCCAGCTTCTCCCCGTCCTCCGTCTTTACTACCCTCTCAGCGGCCATGTCCGACTGGCAAACAGCAGATAGAAAACAATTCATTTCCCCAGAGGTCACAGGTCATAGATTGACTGTGCTGCTACTGTGTTACAGGGTACGGCCTACAATGTGATCCTCTTATCGGGCAGCCATTCTACTGGCGGCGAGGCTTCCCGATAAGAGGATCTTCCAGAGCCAAAGCTCCCTCCCGAGTGAAGGGCTGTCACAGACTCTCGCTGCAAATAAGCCTCATTGACACGCAGGACCAGGACGTGGCCCCTGGGAAGAGAGTCCTCCCTCTGCCGGCAGAGGGAGCCTTTCGTTATGCGGATTCGTTATGACTGCTGCTGGCAGTGAGAGGGAAGGAAACGCCTGAAGCAAGGGATTAGGAAATTGGTGAGGTGCTGTTGTGAACGGCTAATGTCTCGGGCTGACTGTGTGCTTTAAATCACAAGCGTGAAGACGTCGTAAACAGGATTATAAAGCTGTGCTCAGTGTGAGTGTGAGATTGAAGTGCGTGTTTATCAACGTGCGTGTGGGGAGCGCGCCATGGAAGCAGTTATTCTCCCGATCTTTCCGCGTAACACAAAAACAAAGAAGCTTTTCTCACCTTGTTGCCGAGCAACATGATGACCACATCCTTCTGGGCATATTCGTGTATTTCATTAAGCCAAGCCTTTAAAAGAAATACAAAAAGAGGCTGATATCTGATCGGGTCCAAAACAAATATCCCCAAACTGCACTGACACCAAAATTGGGCCGCGCCATTGTGCTGTTTCTGGTGCAGCAAGAGGGAACCCAAGCCTTCTTGTAAACAGACCAAGAGAGGCATTCTGGCTGGGGGAGCCTTAGGAGCAGGAAGTATCAAAGCAAACAGCCAAGAGTGCCAAATCTTACCCTGATGTTGTCAAATGACGGCTTACTGGTGATATCGTATAACAGGAGCAATGCTGTCAAAATGAAAAGAGGAAGGGTCCGCGTGTTGAATAACAAACACGTGCCGACGTAATCAATCTCTATGACAAGTACATCTCAACACACACACACACGCACGCAGCATGAGGAAGTAAAAGATAAAAAAATAAAGGTTACCTTGGGCATCTCTATAGTAGGCGTGCGTCACGCTTCGGAATCTCTCTTGGCCGGCCGTATCCCAGATCTACACAGCGAAGCGGATAATTACACACAGGAGGGAACTAGTCAAACGGCACACGAGTTAACCAGGGTTGCAGCATTGCATGGCTCAAAAGTGTGCAGGTCAACTTCTTTACGACAGTTTGCTGAATGGTTGTTGTGGTGGGAAGTATACTTTAAGACGGGGGTGTCCAAAGTGCGGCCCGGGGACCTTTACCAGCTCAGGGTTGTTTTTGAACTGGCCTGTGGCACTTTCTAAAAATATCAAACAGAAACAAAAAACCAGCTGCAGCCAAAAAAAAATAAATTTAAAAAATAGCTGCAATTCTACACAAATGAAGTAAAAATAGTAAAAGTCGTACTCTAATGAGAAAAGTCGTCATTTTCACAAGAATGATGTTGCAGTGTTGTTGGGTATGGTTGAAATATTACAGAAAAAAGTCAAAATTATGAGAAACAAACAATAGAAACTTTTGAAAAATTAGGTAGGGAAAAAGTTATAATGTTACGAGAATAAAGTCAAAATATTACTGTAGAGGAATAAGGTCATAATTACGAGGAGAAAAAAAAACTGCTGAAATTTTATAGGGATAAAATCAAAATGTTATGAGAAGAACGCCATCATTACAAGACGAAAATAACAGCGGAAATGGGAAAAAAAACGGTAATTTTATGAGAATAAAATCAAAATATTATGGGAATAATATTAATATTATGCGAAGAAAAATTTCAAGAAGGTTGAAATAGCGGGACAGAGCAGAAATGGAAGTTCAGCAGTTTTTATGAGAATAAAGTCAAAATATGAAGAGAAAAAATGTCGTATTCTAGTGAGACAAAAATTCAGTTTCATGAGAAAATAATCTTAATATTAGGAGGAAAAATAATGTTATTTAAATAGCAGAAAAAATACATTATTCCAAAAAAAAACTATGAGAAACAAACAAAAAATAACATTGTCTTGTTTGGAAAATTGGATCGGGAAAAAGGTCACTGGAATAAAATCAGTAAAAATGGGGAAAAAAGCAAAGATTAAATTAATACTAATAATGCACGTTTTCATCTATAAATCACAAGACTGAAATGCAGTTTTTTTCTCAAAATATAAATACGGTAACTAAAGGTGTTGGTTTGCAAAATATCAAAGTTGGCCCCCGGTGTAGAAAGTCACCCCGTCTTAAGAATACTTTCTTATGATAACATGATAATATTCCTTAATGGTAATAAAACAACAATAATAATTCCTGTGTAATAATAATGGGGTACTGCAAGTTCTTCTCTGAGGCCAAATCATGGGGTCTAATTCTGAATTTTGTGATGTGCGAGGACCACGGCAGGAGATGAGGAGCTACAGCAGAGGAATCTAATTCTGGCACCTCCCACTCATGTTGAACAAACAAGTCATGGGGCTAGAGGAGCATGTGTCTCCGCGTGGAGTCTGTAAATCCTCGCAGATGTGTTTGATCTGACATAATCCGCCCGATGTATGGGCGGACATGAGGGAAGCGCTCACCTGCAGTTTGACTTTCAGGTTGTCGACATCTACCACCTTATTCTAGAGAGGCAAGCGAGAAGAAGAGCCATGAGACACCTAACGCATGCTTAACACAGCACGGCACGGAAATGAACAAAACACTGTGGAGGAGACTAAAAAAAGCTCTGCATGTGGCCAGAGAAAAAAAGACAATTGAGAACGCCTTTAAACGCTGCCAGGGAGCGTTAATTGCGACACACACACGCAACAATGTGGCGAAGACAGCAGGCAGCATATCAACTGACTGCCATGGTTCATTTCCTGCAACCCTCACAGGGCCGCAATCTGATTTCCTGCAGAGCAAAGTTCGGCCTAAAATAGTTTGGAGCATTCAAGCCAAAAACAAAAATTTGATACGCAATATTGCAGGAGGGAATAAAAGCAGCCACAAGATTAGGTACAATCTGATGTGTTTGGATTGAGAACATATGAGCATGGACAGTAACGAGTGACACTTTCATGGCAGTAACTAAACTAAACTAAAATGTGTTGGCATATGACATCAAGACAGCATAACAGGAAGTGGAGATTGCGAAATCTAAATCATCTTAAACATTTAGACTCTTAACTGTATTGGAAGAATGCACCCTAATTTCGGCTTTGGCTGGTCCCGCCACTTCTAATCAGGTGCCACTTAGTACATATTATAAAATGCATTAATAATTTATTATTAATTCATATGAATTACATATTATAAAATACATTTATAATTTAACATGAATTCATACTGATTGTCATGAATCAAGGAGTAAACATTAACGTCGACAGCCATGGGAGGGCGCACTAGGCTAGCCACACCGAGAATGAGGTATTCAATGGTATGAGATAGGGAGCTTGGTGAACCTGCTCACCGGTTACTTGCTTGCTATGTTAATTTAGCTTATTCAGCCTTCCAGGAATGTTTTTTATCCAAAGTAGCTTGCCTTTCCCGGGAAAATGTCTGTTATTCGACTTTGATTTTGTGAAGTAAATTTCTAAAGAAATGTTTTTTTCCTTCTTGACGCATTGTGTGATTGATATTCCGTTGTAATTTATATGCAGAAAATACAGTAACAACTGTGTGACAAAAATAAAAATAAAATAAATAAAAATAAAAATTAAATGGGACTAACATTATTAGAGCCCTCCAAATATGAAATAACAGCCCTATAGTCACCTTTGTATTTGTATTACTAAATACTATAGATATATGCTAGCACTTCCTTGTTTTTTTCCTGTGGTGGTGATTGTCCCGTCAATGTATTGCGATGGCGCCTTTGAATGGCTTTACACTCGTAATACCCAAGAAAATTTCCAATGCTGCTTGTTCTCACTAGGGGGTACACAGACAAACAACCATTCACACACACATTCATACAAATGGACAAATTAATTATTAATAATTAACCTAACCTGGATATTTTTGGAATGTGGGAGGAAACCGGAGTACCTGGAGAAAACCCAGGCTCGGGGAGAACCCGCAAACTCCACACAGAGATGCCCAAACCCCACATTCAAACACAGATCTTCCTGACTGTGTTGCCAACATACTAACCACTATGCCACTGTGCAGCTTATACTAGACTATGCAAATAAAACTGCTAGTGCTCGTGTGTGTCACAGTAAATGTGGAGCACAGAAAGTGACGTTGGAGGTTCAGGTACATGTTCTACTATGGCGATATTATTATACAGTATTTATTATTATTTTGCCTGTTGTGAGAATAAATGCCGATTCTGACCGCCACGTCAGGTGCTTGTCTTACCGAACAATTACTGACACCTAGTGGCCGATGTAGGATGAACACGTTCCCAATTAGAATGCTTGTATTTATTTCATTTAGTTAGATCATTTAGCAATTTCTATGCTTCATTTAGGCCAAGACTATGTAGAATTTGCTTACATATGCATATTTTATTTTACTAATAAGCCCTTTTCAACTACAAAACAGAAATCATTTATTAACTAACTAATTCATTTCGAAAAAAGGCAGCACGGTGGATGAGTGGGTAGCGTGTTGGCCTCACAGGCTGGAGATCACGGTTCAAATCTCCGTTGGGCATCTCTGTGTGGAGTTTGCATTTTCTCCCCGTGCGTGTGTGGGTTTTCCCCGGGTACTCCGGTTTCCTCCCACATTCCAAAAACATGCATGTTAGCTTAATTGGCGTCTCTAAATTGTCCATTAGAATGTGAATGCTTGTTTGTCTGTCATGCGATTGACTGGCGACCAGTCCATGGTGTACCCCGCCTCCCGCCCAAAGCCCGCTGGGTTAGGCTCCAGCATACCCGCAACCCCGAAGGGGATAAGTGGTAAATAAAATGGATGGAATTTTGGAAAACTGCGATAAAGTGAGTATGGGATGTTCGAAACGCCGACTGTATTTGACTTTATTGTCCACTATTTTTAAAAAAACACATTACTTCTCTAACTATTGGCTAAAGTAGCAACCGATGCGAGTAAACCAAACTCCCTGACAATATAACGCTCTGGCTTTTAGGTCGTCGGTCAGGGTGGCTCCACTCCCATTTGAGTACCAATCCCTGAGCGTGCTCAAGGGAAAATCAGTGAGGCGGAGCCATCTGAGTAGATCCCACTCTCAAACACCTTAAAGCAGGGGTTTCAAACTCGTGCCACGGAGAGCCGAGAAACTGCAGGTTTTCTCTTCATCCGGGTGCTTTCAACTGATGATCTACTCCCCTCAAATTGAAGGAGGTGTCGATCACTAAAATCACCTCCTTTAGTGACCGGCTGGAAAGAAAACCTGCAGGGGCTCGGCCCTCCGTGGCCTTAAAGAGCCAAGATAAACGCTCAGGCTTTTATCTCCTGGCCATGTGCTGCTCTACTCCCATATGTGGGCCCTGATTTGTAATACGAACGCGTGCATGTGACATGCAATAAAAACATTTTGCAAGACTTTTCCGGCTCGTTGACCTTTCGCATGCAACAACCCGACCGCGAGAAAGCAATTCACAGATACAGGAAGTGTGAATGCGCACCCGCGTGCTAAAATATGAGAGGGAAAAACATTTAAACACCGAAGACGTGTGCAGCATGAGCCACCCGAGTGGACTGGGCATGGTTCAATCCCTGCATTAGTTGCCATGGCTTTCTATTTCCCTCCAATTATGACGTGAGAGGGGCCTGCATGCTGAGTAACTTCTACAAGGAAGCGTGCCCAAAATAGACCAGCCATGTTACAAGCTGCCTGCTTTTTCATGCACAGTAACAAGCTCAGCACTCAGCTGTTTGTCTCCCAGCCTACTCCTTCCAGCTTCAACAACCGCTGCCACAGGCGGCCTGATGGAGACCATTCATCAGCGCGGCAGCGAATGCGTCGTTTTCTCTGGAGGCCTCCGTTTATAAAGGGATTCTGACCACCGCACTTGTTGCTCTTTCTTGAGTGCTGGAAAAATAAACGACAGCGTCCACACAGCTCCACAACCGGGGAGGACAAATACACCACTCCCGCTGACGCAACGCAAATTTCCTCCCTACACTGCTCCTCGTCGACTCGCCATTAGTGTGAGCGTTTTGTCTTGAAACAAAAGGTTAAGCGGGATCGCTCTAAAAAGCCTTGTTTTTAAATTTAAAAAAAAGACATCATTGCATCATTTGGTCGAATAGTGTAAGTGATCCATCCATTTTCTATACCGCTCATCCTCATTAGGGTCGCGGGGATGCTGGAGCCTATCCCAGCTGGCTTTGCTCGAGAGGCGGAGTACACCCTGGACTGGTCGCCAGTCAATCGCAGGGCACATAAAGACAAACACACATTCACACTCCCATTCATACCGATGGACAATTTAGAGTCGCCAATTAACCTAACATGCACGTTTTTTGGAATGTGGGAGGAGAAACCGGAGAAAACCCACGCAACACCGAGGAGAACAAGCAAACTCCACACAGAGATGCCCAACGAGAGTGATATTTGGACCAAATCAGCCAGACTAAACCCAATTGTCACCGTCTGTTTCCGGGCTAAATCAAGACAATGCAAAAAAAAACAACGTCCAAAAGCTGTCTGGTCTTGGGTGGGAAAGAAGTGATGAGTTAGGAAACAAGGATGCAGGAAAGCATCAATGTAGGAAGCAGCCGGTGCCTCCTAGCAGCACAAGTGGTCTGTGAACTTGCCTGACGGCTGAGAAGATTAGTACATTGGGTGCCTTCCTCACACGGCGATGGAAACGAGGTGATAATTGGCACAGTTGCTTCACAGACAAATTAGAGATGAAAGAACAATCTGCAGCTTCTCTCTCGCTCTCACCCTAAAGTCTATTCCCACGGTGGCGATAAAGTTGCCTCCCACAAAGGCCCCGTCTTTAAATCGCAGCAAGATGCACGTCTTCCCCACGGCTGAGTCTCCCAGCAGCATTACCTATTAATTAGAGCAAACGCCATCAGCAGGGGAGGAAGAGGGAGCACAGGTGAAGGTGCAGCGATGCCTCGGGCTAACAAGGACAAGTCATCTGTGGAGGAAATGAAAAGGGAAGCATGTCCAAATATTTCCTAAGTGATGATGACGCTGGTTCGAAGTACAGTAGATCCCCGCTTTTTCGCCGGCGAATGGCGAAAATCCACGATCACGTGTGACGTGCATATAAATGTCGCTTCGGAACCGCACGACAAAAAAATGGCCGGATTTGAAATGTCGGAACGTAAAAATGGAGAACGATTCTTAAAATGTATAAATACAGTAAGCCGTTGTGTATCACGGTTAATTGGCTACATATCTGCGAGGTACCATTCCTTGTTTATAAATCAAATATTTTCCTATGAAAGCCTGTTCAAGACCTTCTAAATATGTTTTTTTAAACATTAGAGCCCTCTAGACATGATATAACACCCCTATAGTCGCTTTTACGTTGATATTACCCAATACAGTAGACATAATCAGAGAAAATAAGCAATTTAAGACATAAATATGACTCCTGTGTGTTGCTGTAAATGTGGAGAACAGGTAGCCCGTTTATTATTGTGCCTGTTGTGAGACAATCCAACCCTGCAATAAAAGCCTGTTGTTCCCACGGTCAAATCAGGAGCTCGGGTGCCTCGCTAACATTACTGACACCTAGTGACCAGCGTAGAGTACTGCATACCATCTTTGAATGCATCTTCTGAATGTCCTATAATTGTATTTTAGTTTACTTAGCCATGTTTGTGCTTGAAGATACTTAATTTAGGCAAAAAATACAGAACATTTGCCCTAATATGCATGTTTTTGACTAATAATAATACGCACTCAACCACAAAACATGATATATTCATTGACATATTTTTTAAAATTTAAAAAGTTCATATTTTAACCTTAATGGTGAATTATTACACGAGAACAACACGGGAATCAGCCTGTAGAATAAGAGGGATTGGTACAGTAACGGAAAATGTAAAATGGTTTTCAACCAGTAAGGGGCGCCAAATACATTGCCCAATAATTTTTAAAGGGAAAACGGACCAAGAGGATAGGAAATCACAGCAAATGTGCCAAGTTTTAGTACCGATCGTCAACGTGTCCCGATTGCGCTGAATCGGCTTGACAAGAAAAACAAGAAACAAGAACGTCGTTGAAGAAGATGTCGGCTTGACGCTGAACTGGCTGAGAAGAATCGGATGAGAAGTTAGCAGACAGAAAAAGAAGTCAAAGTAGAGGAAGAAACACATCAAAGGCTGTTTTGTACGTTGATATGCAACAATTATAAAGTGTGTATGTACTCACTACTAACGAATGATCATGTACGGCCGATGGACAAGTGGATCTATCCAGCTTTTTAAAAAGAATTACATTTAAGCTTCTTCCCTTTCGCTTGGCGGGCGAGCCACTATGGTGCGTTCAGGGACCGCCAAATAAAGTGCGGCATCTCAACACTTGGCAAAAAAACAACAACAAAACATTAGGACCCCTTTCCAAAGTGCATATATGCTGTATTATTATTACGTTTAGAAACGATTACCGACTTGGTGAACGGGACGCGCTTTGTATGGGAGACAGCCTATGTTCGGAAAGAAATGAATTTTGACTTTAAATTTTTTGGGACCCAAAATCTGCACATTTCCAATACAAATATCTTGCTTAGCTTACACATTAAACACCGCCATTGCATTGCATTCCATTCGCAGCAGTGCCTAATGAACTGTCCCGCAGCTGCTCAATAATTAACATACCGTTCTCGTCTGCCCGCGCATCCTGAACAGTGACGGGCGCGACTCTCCGGTCCTGTTTTGGGAACGGGAGGGTGCAACAAGTACACCCTCTGCAAATATTTGCAACAAAGGGAGATTTACAGCCTTGACAGACTTCTTTAGACAAGACAATTAGAACTTTGGCACGTCATCGGGCGTGCGCTCTCTACCGCAACAGAAGGCGAGAAGGAAGACAAATACACACCTTGAAGGCAATATCATAATACTCGTTAATGGAGGCGCAGCGCTCCAGCACATATTTGGACGTCCCGTTTTTAGACTGCGTTTGCGTCAACGACGCCTTCCTGGTGGACATCGCGATGCGTTCAGGGAGCCAAGAAGCACTCCAGTCCGGTGAAAAGGCGCACTGTGTGTCTCGGTGGAGGGGGGATCTCAGTCTGAGTCTCCGGCAGCTCCCAGCCCCCCCCCCCGCTCGCATACTGCGCGGACGCGAAAACGATGATCGCCGCACAAAAAAACGGGGGCGGTGAGAAAGAAAGCAGTCAGTGTTGCATTTTCAGGCGTAAAAATGTCAGGTCCAGAAAACGAGAGAGGCGCCGACACGTCCGGCAGTCAGGAGAGAAGAAAATGACACCCGAGGTGAAACATTGCTCTGCTTTGCATCCTGGCGTGGGCAGACGGGGAATTGACCAAGTGTGTGTGTGTGTGTGTGTGTGTGTTCCGTCAAGTCCTCTTGGCTTTTAATGTGCACTAAACCGCTGCACGGGTCATTCGCGCCACAGGGGTTGCTCCAGCACACACTGAAAGAATACGGTGCATGTGTTATTATTTTGAATGCACAATCAAACTCTCAACGCATTTTTGTTACCTCTGTAACTATTTCATCGGTGTCTCCAAATTGGTTGTGGTCATGAAAAGATGATCGTGAAGTCAAACAAATTTTATTTAACATGCCACACTAATTAAAACCCCCAAAATGCCTTAATGGTGGTGTTTGTCTCCCTCTTGCGGTCGCAAGCAAAAATGACGCCCAGTGTGCATCGATTGAGCTGCCCTGTTTTGTAATTCTGCTTCACGCTCAGGAGATCCGGGCTAAAATGTTCCCTATGTGTGGTGTAAACTGGTACTCATTTTTGGGGCGCTATACTGCACGTGGAATTTTAAACCCAGATTTTTAATCAAATTATAATCTTTTTTATTGAAGGAAAAACTCAACGTTTTTGGAAGCCCACGTGCACACTTCCCCGATAGGTACTTACCCAGCATGTTCTGCGAGTTATACATCGGTATTCATTCATTTTCTATACCGCTTATCCTCATTAGGGTCACGGGGATGCTGGAGCCTATCCCAGCTGGCTTTGGGCGAGAGGCGGGGTACACCCTGGACTGGTCGCCAGTCAATCGCAGGGCACACATAGACAAACAAACATTCACACACACAATTCAGAGTCACCAATTAACCTAACATGCATGTTTTTGGAATGTGGGAGGAAACCGGAGTACCCGGGGAAAACCCACACACGCACGGGAAGAACATGCAAACTCCACACAGACATGCCCAACGGAGATTTGAACCCAGGTCTTCTAGATCTCCTGACTGTGTGGCCAATGTGCTAACCACTCAGCCACCGTGCGGCCATAACGTTAAGTGAGTTTTCCCTGACCGGGAATTGAACCGGGACCATGGCGGTGAAAGCGTCAAATCCTAGCCACTAGACCACCAGGGAAATGTATACATCAGTATAAAAAGAGTCATTTTCTAAAAATTGTGGCTAATTGGTTCCAGGCCCGATCATGATAAATAAATGTCTACAATCTGTGTTCCGGTGCCAGGGGATGCTGAGTGGGTGTCGGACAGGAAGTGCCGTCGAGGGCTCTGTGTTGACTTTTAGCTTGACGTAGGCGACGACCACAACATTAGCCCGTGTTAAGGATTGTGTCGTTGTGAGATCATTCACACCTGCAATAAATGCCCGTTGCAATCCAGTCTGGTGCTTGTGTGTCACACCGAACATTACTGTAACATTTCTGACACCTAGTGACCAGAGTAGAATAGCACATATCCTCATAGCATCTTTGAATGAATCTTCTGAATGCCTTATGTTAGCTCATTTTTATGCCATTTTTATTTCGATACTCGCAGTTACATTGCGTGTACAGTGGAGTTCAAAATAATAGCAGTGCAATGCGACTAACCAGATGAATCACTGTTGTTAGTATATTTTCAATGCTTAGATTCTAAGAAAACAAACAACACCCAGCATTCATGATATGCACGCTCTTAATTGGGCAATTAATGAAAGGGTGGGTGTTAAAAAAAATAGCAGTGTCTGCCGGGGACTTTACCAACACAAAACTGTTTGGTACAAAGTTTTTCGTCTCTAGGATTTGGCAGTCCTGTGAATCACTAAACTAATATTTAGTTTTAGACTAAGTCAACCAACTTGTGAGGGTTTTCAATGTGTGCCTTCCAGAGGTCAAATGCACTTGCACATTCTGCAGAGATGTTGTGGATCATTCCTGTCATCTCTTTTATTTAGCCAGACGAGTTCTGCCAGGTATGAGTCAGCATGAAGGGAAGATGGGGATTTTTAAATGTCAAATCTGAAAAATACACTCAGCAAAATATAACACTTTGTTGTTGTCTGCTGGTTCTCTTTGCTGAACGCAAAGATGAAAAACGTGTCCTATAGGTACATCAAAGACCCCGCCCTCTTAAATACTGTTCACAAACCTGTCTCAACCTGCGTGAGCCAACATTCCTGAATCATGATAAGCCCACCACTCAGTTAAGTGGCGGCAAGAAGTTGATTAGACATGATTAGCGCACAGGTGGGCTTTAGGCTGGCTAGAATAAAAGGCCACTCTGAAATGTGCAGGTTTTCTTTTAAAATTATGGAAAATAACTTACCCATGCAAAATGCATTAAAAACATATTGTAAGTGTATATTTAAAAATAGTATAAATAGTATATATTATTAATATTCATTTTCTATGCCGCTTATCCTCATTAGGGTCGCGGGTATGCTGGAGCCTATCCCAGTAATATATTATAAAAATGGATATAATTATTACTGACGCAGGTCTCATGCACTCAATAAGCTGCATTTGGGTCTTGACCCACCAGTTGAGAACCAAAGATCTGGTGACCAGTCCAGGGTGTATCCTGCCTCTCAGCCAACGTCGGCTGGGATGGGCTCCAGCGCCCCTGCAAAGCTGAACGAAATAAGTGTTACAACTCTAAATGAATGGATTTGTTGTTATCCCAAACGTCAGAAAGACCTCTCAGTCTGATGCACTGCGGTTCCCCAATAATAAATCCATATATGAGCTGTGCAGGCGTACCTGCTGAAGATCCTCAGAAACCTGAACCATGATGTACATACTACATTCATAAGCATCAACAACTGCGCTCCAATGAAAACGTACGGCTGCTTGCTAATTCAAAGGCCCGTGAAAAGAATGGGCTTGTTTTTGAACTGTCGATTGCTCGCTGTCACTGGTGGCAATGTTGCCAGAATCTCTGTGCCGCCTTGGGTGATACCTGCCAAGCTCGCCACCCAGAAAGAGGCTCGTTTACATTCCTGCCATTCTCACAGACTGCCGCTGTGCCACATCATCCACTCTACCGAGCCATGCTTCTCATCTGCCCCTTCTCTTCCTCCATGTCACAAAGCATAATCTCACCCTTGTTCAAAACAGCATCGGAACCAACGCCCAGGAGCTGACATTCAGTCACACACCAGCAATCATGACGGTAGAGCAATTATCTTTAATACCACCCATCCATCAAGAACCACCCCAACGGGATGTTGAGCATTCTAATGAATCCGGTGAGAAGACGCAGCCCGCTTCGCTTAAGAGACGCAAACACACACAGGCCTCCGTTGTGTCACGACTCGAGCAAACAGCCTGCCGCGATGCCGCGTCGCTCTCATCACTCATACCGAGGCGGCAGCTTGTGTGAGGGTGGGGGAGGGCGGTGAAGAGTCTCGCAAAACAAACTCACGGTGAGTGGGCGCCCAAGGCACAAAGTGGAGTCACTGTGAAGCCCACGGTGGCGGCGAGATGAACTTGCCCGGGACATACCGCGCCGGTAGGGAGGTCATCCCCACGCTGCGGTCACACACACCAGAACAGAAGCCATTATCTTTACACCAGCAACAGTTTGCATTCTATTCATTGGATTAGCGTACACTGTCTCAACCAGCTGTAGTCGCCATGGTTATGGTGTCATTAGGCCCGGAGCTCATCCGTACAGCAGATGCTCGCTTCTTTTGCTGACATTTATCAGCCCCTCCTCCTGTCCCCCAGAAGGCGGGTCATCCACACTGCCTGCATTTTATATGCATTCAGCAGGATTGCAGCATGCAGGGCCTCTGCAAGTTGAAGTGCATGCATACGACCACCAACAAAGACACAGCATACTAACTATGTGCTTTCGGCTGCAGGCTTCCACGATGGCGGTGTAGTGGTTCACATAGATGACTTCTGCAGTGTCAGTCAGTTCACACTTGTTGTTCGGGGTCTCTGCTGGTTTCAGTAAGTCAAATTTAAGAATTTGTCCGACTTTAAGCACATAATGAATACAATCTGAGACCCATTTCGCATCCATCCATTTGATCCTCATTAGGGTCGCGGGGGGTGTGCTGGAGCCTATCCCAGCCGTCTTCGGCCGAGCGGCGGGGTACACCCTAGACTGGTTGCCAGTCAATGGCAGGCATTTTGCATCCACACTGCTCAGAAAAGTTCTAAAAGGCAAGAAGCAATATAATAAGAGACTTTGCAATATTACTTGCTGTTTTTGCACTGATGTCATGGTGTCCTCAAAAATTGAAACATTTAAACGCGAGAATGAGCTTCATGCATTTGATTAATATTTCATTTCTACATAGCTTTTTATATCATTTATCGCGTTTACTTCATTCCAACTGCGTTAAATGAATTTCCGCAATATACAGTAGGATACAATGTTAATAAACAGAACATTTTTGTAGTTCGAGCACAGAAATCCTACACTTCTATTATTCATTGTTTACAACACATTTCAACTCTTATGCGGCAGGGACCTGAGACCAGTTAACCTCAAATTTATTCCTGCTTGCCTTAAGAAGCCAATAACTTACCACTGCCACACGTGATGGGAGAGCCATGACTGACTTCATGCTGTGTTAAGCTAATGCTTCGTGCGATTAGCGCCACTTAGTGACAACAATACTACATATCACTTGCATGCCAGTGTTTTTGGACTAATAATAGATTATAGTCTACCACAAGACAGTGATCATTAATTAATTCATTAATTTGTGAAAAAATGCAATACAACCCAGAAGCGATAATCAAACCGTAATATTGCAAGGAACGACTACAACGTTAATGCATTTTGCTTGATTTTATGGTATTTTTAAACATTTTAAGGCCTTAAATTAAAATGATTTAAAATGATTGGCTTTTAGACTTTTAAGACCTGGAAGATACCATGTTATTGTGCTGTTCACAATCACTGTGTGTAGAACCAGCTGGCCCATAAGGCAATACAGATTAAAAATCGGAACAAAAATTCACCTTTAATATACTCTTGTTATGTAATCTTTACAATCTCTCGTTTATCAGTTAATTAGTTCCAGTCCCGACCACGGATTTCTGCAAAGTAGGATTCCTTATTGACAGCATAGAAAATGTGTTTACAACCTATTGTTTTTTAACATTATTGGACACATCTAGACATGCAATAACACTCCTATATGGTCTATATGGTCTAATATAGTTATCTTTACACGTATTACCCGATAGAGCAGACATCAGAGAAAATAAACTATTTAAGACATAAGACTCGTGCTCGTGTGTGTTGCTGTCAATGTGTTCTGGTGCTCGGGCAGATTTCGGTGCTAGGGTATTTTGGGTGTTTGAATGTGTCTTCTGAATGCCTGATATGAATATTTTGGTTATATGTAAGCTTGAAAATGCTAAATTTGTACAAAAAATATGTAAAATGTGTTGAAATACATATTTGTGTCTAACAACAGGTGTTATTCGATGACAAAACAGCATGATATGTGAATGCATATATTTTTGAAACATTGTGACGTTGGAAGCGATTACTGATAACTTTACGACTACAATAATTTCCTAACCATGAAAATTGGCTGACACTTTGTCTTACAAATGAAAGGCGACGGTAAAAACAATAGCATTGGATTTCTGCTGAACCAAATAACTTGGTACTAACCCTCCTGTATTCAACCTTTGCACCATTTTCCTTGCGTGAAAAAGTTCTCTGGAACGTCCAGGGTGCTCGTGGGAAATGATGTGCAAGGTTTCATTGCAAGGTTTCGCTCTGCCTTCCATTGTCTCAGGATGCTGGATGTTTCCATGGCAATATGATATCCCTTTGCGCATGTCATCTATTCTGAATTGTTCAGGTCATTAAGAGGAACATAATGACGCTCATAATAACAGTTGCCATGTGCATGCACCCTGCTGATAGTTATTTTAATGGATAAGCCTGTAATTTAGTACTTATGCACCGACACGTAAAGGTGCAATTATTGTAGGAGAGTGTGAATGTTGCGTTCCTCAGCTAATTTTAAACTTGTATTAAATAAGCACGCCATAAAATGACATTGTAGGGTGTATTTGTGTTGGACAAATGGCTATTTTCTGCAATGAATTCTCATAATTGCCAATAAAGTAATGCTGTTGCTTTTAATTAAGACAAGACCTTTGCATTAAACAAGTAGAAAAAGTACATTCATTACTGGGGAGGGTGTCCTCTGCAGAAAAGTCGCATGCAGTTTCTTTATCTACTCCTCCTTCAGTGTTTCATTTATCCAGTCCATTAATGACCAAAAGCAAGGGTCTCCCTTTCTCTGCAGGCTTATGTGCATGTAGAACATTTCAACAAGAAAGTCGGCAGCAAACAAGCTCTGAAAGAAAACGCCCAAAAACTTTTTTGTGTTCTCTTTATTGATGCCGACATAGGCATAGAATATAACGACCCCACCTCCACCACCATCACCTCCACTTATCACAGCAGTAAGAATGGAAACTCTACCAGCTTTATCTCTGATCAAATCAGAATATATATTTGAAAGATCAACATTTTGCTACTTGTTGCAAATCCAAAGACACGTATGGACACGCATGTCTTTAAAACCGTATAAAAATAACATCTGCGATTATCTGCTCTTTTTAACAGATGTGAGGCTTCACTGAAGCAAATATACTGTGCAAGGTAAACAAGGTCACTTTAAAAATCATGGTAGCCATTAAAAGAAACACACACACACACACATAAAACATGTTTTCAAAAAATAAACCCAAACTAAAATGCAGACCGGGGCAGGCAGAAATTGCACATCTTGGGAAGGTTTAACCGTGCAGTAAACAAGTCATTTTCTCAGCTAAATAAAGGCAGCTTTGATTTCCCCTTCCCCTATAATCCTAAAATAATAACAATAATAATAAAATCAAACAGTGTTCGGCATTTCTGGTTGGACTAGTATTGCTTCTCACTTGAGTGCGAAAATTGGTCCATGCACAGGAATGAAAACAAAAACCCTGCACCAACATTAATACACAGGAGGTATATGAGATGTACCATAAATTTCAACTTCCCTTAGACTGAACAGGCTTGACTTCAGGATTGGCTGTAACACGTAGTCTTCTTTAGTAAGCAGTGGTTACAGGAGAATACCGGCTGGGCTAAAATATTATACAGCCTCCTACAGCCTTTCCAAGTGCTTTCTGTGAGTACAAAAACTTTTTCTTTTTGCAAATCCAGTAAAGACATTTAAGAAGTGTGAGTGTGGACTAAAATGTAGCAAGAAACAAGTAAAACTTCAGAATAATGGAATACCTCCCTTACAGTAAAGTGCACTTCATCTAGTCCGTATGTCCATTATAAGATGCCAGAAAATAAGCAGAATATAACACGAGCTAGAGGTTTTGTTCTGTTTTGAGCTAAGAGAAAAACCCTTCTGTAAGACTGTGGTTGAGTTTAAACTGCATCCTGACTCAAAGTAAACATTTGTGCGGGGTTACTTTGAAAAGATCGCCCAGATAGAGTCAAAATAGGATTGGGGGTGGGGGAAACCAGACCAAGAAAAATCTTTTGGTATGCATTTGTCAATGTGCAAATTTCCTGTAGCGGAACCGCTTCACTAAGAACATTTTGACTCTTCAGTGCAAGATGCTATTGTGTATGTGGCCTTCGACTTTGTGCCATACCTGCCACTCACACGGGTTCCTTTGGAGCTCTTATTGCCTCTTCAGGGCACCACAGGCTGGGCTGGTCCTCCTTTAAGTTTGCGTTAAACTCAACAGTCTACCCTCCACTGAGGCTACCTGATTCTCCCATCACTTTTAACATGTCCCATTTCAGACTTGGGATCTGGAGACAAGGAGCTCCAGGTTGTTTTGGAGCACGGCTTCAAGTCTGCGCAAGATGGAATCTGTGTGGTGCACAGCTCTTGTATAACCCAGAAATTTGCCACGCTGCTGTCAAGCCACGCTTCCAGAGATGGGCCCACGAGCTCAGCGTTTTCTTTCGCCGCCAGTGTGGCGGGCTCCTGAGGAGGCAGTTTCAGTACGGAGCTCAGGTGCTGGAAGTTCTGGTGCATGTACAAGTTTCCTGGTGGACCTGCGTGCAGCCAACTGTCCTCATCTGTAGGCAGGAATTCCCAGGAACGGACAAAAAAGAAATTCCAATGAGAAATGTTTTGCATATACAAATCATTATCTTAGAAATGTTATATCAACTCTGTAAAACCAGAAAATGTTGCTTTTTTCATACAAGATTAACACAAGAAAAATGTCTATCAATTAAGTAGTCGTTACCGTTCAAGAACATTAAATTCCACATCAAGGCGCGCACTAACATGAGAAGCATGAACACAAGTGCACAAAATAAATAATTCGAAAGAGTTTGACACACAGTTCCAAAAAACCAGGCTATTTCTAAGCCTCACTTATTAAAGTTGACCTGGGTTCGAATCTCCGTTAGGCATCTCTGTGTGGAGTTCTCCCCGTGCGTGTGTGGGTTTTCTCCGGGTACTCCGGTTTCCTCCCACATTCCAAAAACATGCATGTTAGGTTAATTGGCGACTCTAAATTGTCCGTAGGTATGAATGTGAGTGTCAATGTTTGTCTATATGTGCCCTGCGTCTGACTGACGACCAGTCCAGGGTGTACCCCGCCTCTCGCCCAAAGCTGCTGGGATAGGCTCCAGCATACCAGTGACCCTAATGAGGATAAGCGGCATAGAAAATGGATGGACTTCAAAATGGAGTTCAAAATAAATAAACTTCTTCCATCTAGTGGTTCTTTTTTGAGCTTTGGTCTTTACAACCCCTAAACATAAAATAAACATAAACCTCAAAGTTTCTTTGTGAACACAGTATCGGGGTTATGACATTATTAGCGAATTCCTATTTATAAATCTAATATTTTGATTGAGCATAGAAAACCTACATTAGGGAGCTCTAGACATGCAATAACACCCCTATTGTCACCTTTACAGTTGTATTAGGCAATATAGTAGACTTAATCAAAGAAAATAAAACATCAATAAGACGCGTCATTGTGTGTGTCGCGCTAAATGCGTTCCTGAAGTGAAGTCGGGAGTTCAAAGTTGAGTTTGAGATATACGGCCACAACAATGGCGCGTGTTATTATAATGACAATGATGATGATTGTTGTTATTACTTTGCCTGTGCCATTACAGTAACATGACACGTGGCAACCTACAGCTACACACTATAAAAATGTGAAAAGGCATTCATGCCTCACCTTTGCGCAGAGGCTGCTTATCTTTAAAAGTCAAAGGCATGACGAGGAAGCGAGCTTCTGCCACACGCTCCCACTGTTTTAACATGCGTATCGTCCAAACGCCAGGCCGCAGGGGGCGCTGCAGAGGTGGCTTGTACATGGTAAATTCTGCGTCCGCGTGCACCCTGATGTCAAAAGAGGCTGCCACCACCAAGGCAGGGTCTATCCACACAAGTGTGGCAGTGAGGTTGTTCCCACGAGCCCAATTCTGAACTGCCACTGGTTCATCTAAAGGGCCGATGATCCCGCCAAAATTCCGGAAAATTCTCTCTTTTTGATCCCATTCTGTGCTGATCTGTTAGAGGAAGAAGACATACAGTCGATGTTATATTGTTATGTTCGTTTAAGGGGCTACCTACACAAGACGTTTGTGCGCCATATAAACTCCCCCTCCGGAGCGAATAAAAAAGTATTTTAAAACAAATCAGACCAAGTTCAGGTGTGGCTACATCATGCACTGATAACGACATTGATAGTTTGAAATAAATTCAGCTGAGTCAAATAGTTTCACCTCAAAGTGTACTCACCTGAATGTTTTTCAGCCTTTCAAACTCTTTAAGATTACGGTCAAGCACCAGCGTGGCCTGGGGCATAGCCCAGGTCTCAATCACCTCCGTCATTTTTGACCCCACAACTTGGACTTCCTGGCGTACCAAGTACCCTTGAAAGCGGTCGTCGTAAAAGTACAAGTGCACTGACAAAGGGTAGCCTATTGGTTTATACCTGCAGTGAAGGGGGGGTGTACATCATGTAAAACACATTCAAATAATCAATTGTTCACAGATGCTACACAAGATCCACTCAGAAAAGACTTCAGACCTGCAGGACTCTTTAGGGCTCTGTGATGTCTCTAGACTTTTCAGGCCCAGGCGAAACAGAGACGAGTAAGCAGTGAGTGCTACATCACTGAGAGCGTCCACACCATCCATCTGCTCAAACAGGCTCTCCCAGTAAGCTTTGATGGCAACAGTTCCTGGAGCATACTGGCCATACAGATAAGTGTCCATGATGTCAATGGCTTCCTGGCTCACGACTGACTCGAATTTACGTGCAAAGAATGTTGCGCGGGACACTTGCTGTGTGTGGTGGGGGGAGAAAAAAAAAGAATGAATACAGAGTGGTAATACAATTTGAGCGCTTGTGACTCTAATGACACACTTGGATGCGGATGAGGTCTTGGGGTTTGTAGTCATTGGGAGAGCAGCCACACCAGTCCACGATGTGCTTGTACTGGCATTTACAGCCCAGTTTACGATTCCAGTTGGTGAAACGAAGGTTGTTGTCCACCAGGCTGTCACACATGTGACTGTTCCCAATCATCGTATGGAAGAAAGACTGATAATAGCAAAGAAAAAATGCAATATTCAAGCCAGTGACGAAACGATTACAACATGCAACATCATAATGGTGTGATTGACTTTTCTCATTTTGACTAAATTCCAGATAAGAGCAGATATACATAGAACACTGGTTCTATTCTGTCTTCTCCCCCCCCCATTTCAGAAAACATTCAGATAAACTTTGTGCCAGAGACACAGATTTATAAGGTCAAATACTCTGCAAATAGCATCTAACAACACTTCTGGGGGAAAAAACACAGTCAGATCACACGAGCCAAGCTTTTTTTCATCCGGTACACAAAGCACAATGCAGTGTCACATTATCTTACTGCTGAGCTCAGCGAACATAGCGAACGAGGACAAGCTGAAACAGACGAGTGTGTCAGACAACAAGGGTCCACCTCGGGCTTACTCACCTCGGCAGGGAGCAGAGTATAGGAATAAAACTGCTTCAGCCCCAACACCAAGTCATCCTGGGAGTTGATGACATACTCCACAAAGCGGCGGGTGAGTGCAAACCAATCTGAGCCACCCGTGACTTCCACACCATCTGGGATATCGCGCTGTCCAAGGCGCCACATGTGGTTGTCACATTCGTGGAAGAGACGATCCAGGCCCTGCTTCTTAATAAACCTTGTAGACAAAACAAGGGACATGGACGTGTGGATTTTAGAATACCAAGAGGAAAATATTATTGTTTGGTGGCATAAATCACATCAACTGTTCAGAGGCACTTTACAAGCGTCAAATTGAAGAACTGCTTGTTCATTTGTCCTTCACATTTTACAGGCTAAACTAGTTTCACTCAGTTCTGAAAATAAATGCCTACAAAGCCAGTTCGACACAATGACATCATCAACAATATATTTTTAATGACTTCACGTTCTACTTTTTTGTGCCAACTTTTTCTAGTGATGGCTGGGGTGATACAAAGCTTTGTGGAACAATATTTCTAAAAAAAAAGTGCCAAGCCCACAAGTGGTTATTTGGTGAGATTAAATGCCAGAGGCACTGGCTGTTGCGGTTTGTTGCTTTAGCACTTGTATGTAACTAATAGGTTAAGTTAGATGTTATGGTTAGCGCTTAGTTTTTGTTTATTACCCACATAGTAGCAGGAGTTGATTTATGTGATGTGTTATTGTCTTGCACCGCAAGTACGGCGTTTGATGACATGATAGACTTTATATAGACGCCCCACGAGCCAAGTTTTTTTTTTAACCCAATGTGACCCAAAGTCTGCCCACCCTTACTTTTGCTGATCAATGCATCGTCATAAAAAACAACAACAAATAATACCTCTGTAATCTAAGTGTGTGGCTTTTATTAGTATCAGAGACTATGTGTTTAACAGTAAAAAGACTCACCGAAAATTTTCTCTGCCATGGGCCTTGAGGAAGTTCTTGTCTCTGTGCTGCGACAGGAATACCACCAGCTCATCATTGGTCCTTCAGGGTTAAAAATTGAACAAAAAGAGCAGGGAAGAAGTGTTAATAAGACCCTTTTCTCCCAAACCAAAAATATATCATACTTTTAAACCTACTTAACCAAAAAGCAACAATATGTTTATGGTTAAGAGACCACACTTCTGCATGCAGCAGACCTAATGGGTCAACTACTGAGCCAAAACTGTTCCAACGTATATATTACTGACAAAGTGGTAAAAAAAACCTAAAGCAAGTACTACTTACAGACAAAACTACATCATTCTGATCAGGGGAAAATACACAGGCGCTAATAAAAACCATCACAAAATCATTCAAAAATAATGTCTAACAGTACAAAAACATGCAAGGACATATCAAAATAGAGTAGAAATTGACAGGGTGACCAAAAACAAACTCTTAGGTGTTACAACAAATGATAAAATGAGCGCAGAATTACACATTCGAAAGTTTGAATGCAACCAAGGCAGACAGTACTTTTAAAAAGGACCAAGAAGGTGTACGTAGAATCACATTTTAGACCAAAAAACCCCACTTTGGTCATGACTGGACAATAGAAACCATCAAACCTTTAAAGCAAACTAAGCATATTGGAAGGCAGTGGGGAACTGACTTTCAGGGCTTTGAGTGACTTTCCAAAACAATCTAGTCAATGTGCCAATCCTTTTCTTTTCTCTGCCATATACAGTTGCTGAGAAGATGAATCACCGTGCAGCTATTAAAGTGTTTGTGCGTCATGAAGAAGAATTGGTTCATAATGGGTTACACCTATGAAACATGGCACCAACCTGATGGGAAAGTCTGTGCCACTGAGATTGATGAAATAATCCCACTTCCACTCCACCATGGATAGCAGGTCCTCCATGCTGCGGAGGTACGCTTTCAACAGGCTGGCACCGCCCCAGATGGTCACCATTTGCCAGGGCGTCGCACGTATATTTGGGTACTGCTGGGCGATCTGTAGGACCTCCCGGTGCATATAGCCAGATCGCTGGATTTGTTCAGAACAGATGAGGTTAAATGAAGGGAGTGTTTTGTGACAAGCCCATAAAGCTGTCTCAGGTTGCTATGTTTGGACCTTTTACGGGACAGTTAACAGGAGACAATGATATACAAACATGAAATTGGAATATTGCCAGATTGCAACAATACTCTATTCATACACATACAATTATTTTCTTGCCAGCATGCCCCTAAGATAAACCAGCAGAATTCATAGGAAATAGGTTTAGGTTATACTAAAAGAGGAAAGAGCCTTATAGTGGGCAATAGTCAAGAAGGAATCCTGCTTAAAAATTAAGCTGTATGGTTTAGTTCGGGGCCGCACGGTGGCTGAGTGGTTAGCACATTGGCCACACAGTCAGGAGATCTGGAAGACCAGGGTTCAAATCTCCGTTGGGCATCTCTGTGTGGAGTTTGCATGTTCTCCCCGTGCGTGTGTGGGTTTTCTCCGGGTACTCCGGTTTCCTCCCACATTCCAAAAACATGCATGTTAGGTTAATTGGTGACTCTAAATTGTCCATCGGTATGAATGTGAGTGTGAATGTTTGTTTGTCTATATGTGCCCTGCGATTGACTGGCGACCAGTCCAGGGTGTACCCCGCCTCTCGCCCAAAGCCTGCTGGGATAGGCTCCAGGATCCCCGTGACCCTAATGAGGATAAGCGGTATAGAAAATGGATGGATGGATGGGTTTAGTTTGGTTTAATTTGTTTGAAACATTCATAGATTGTACAAAGAATGATTCATGTTACATTCCTCAGTTCAGTGCCCGAAAAGCAGTAGGAAGAAGCAGAGTTTAATCCCAACCACTTCTCACATGATTCGCTAATACCGTACATACTCATATATACATGTATAGACACATCAATCATATGTATACATACATACACATATATACATTCACATATCATATTTTTCTTTAAAAAAAAAAAAAAAAATCCCCCGTTTTTTTCCCCCTCTTCTTTCCTTCCCTCTTCCCTTGTTGATTTCCGGATCAACATCTTGCTGTCTTGGTGTTGTACTGTGAGTGTCATTAAATTTAAGTACATGAGTTCCTGATTTTAATACTTTGTTGAGCGTGCTTTTTCAAAGTTGATATCAATGTTCGTATTAATGAATGTAATCCCTCTTACAGTTTTGTGCGTTATGCTTTTTTATCCTTATTGTCATGATTATATGATGTTTAGTATGTATCCAGATCGATAATATCTTTGAAAACCACTCCTGCATCTCCCGGACCTCCATGTAACTTGATGTATATTTTCCCGTTGGTGCTCCAAGTACTTTGTATCTTTCCCTGCTTCCTCAACTCTCGTGCTTTCTTGGCAATGTCAGCGTTGCGTTTTGTCAGATGATCCTTTAAGCAGACGTTTGTGCCTTTCAAGTTCTTTCTTTGTTTCAGCAGTGCCGTTTTGAATTCCCTGTTGGTAAACTTGATGATGACAGGTGTGGTGTTGTTTCACCATACAGTGGGATGCAAGTGTCAATGGTGTTGATATCTACATCCACCTCCTTTTACTGTAGGAAGCTGACAATCTGTTGCTTTGTGAAGGAACATTCATTCCATCTGGTTCTCCCCTGTTATGACCTTCCCTATCTTTTGACCTGCGTGTAACTCTGAGCCCTGTGAGGATCACATCGTTCATTCGTGAATTCTGATCCATCTCCTCCATTATAGTTTTCATTTGCTCAGTGATGTTATCCTTTGCTTCTTTCTCTTTCTCCAGAGCGGTGCGCTCTGGAGCGTTATCCTCAGGCGGCGTTATCCTTCAATAGTGTCCTGATATCATCCTGTATGCATAATGCATTATTTACTTCCTTTGGGTTTTTAAACTCCTTGAGGGCATCACGCAAGGCAGCATTGTATTCCAATAATGTCTTGATATCATTCTGTGGTACTCTATTTTCTTCCATATGGTTTTTAGCTTCCCTGAGAGCAGTGCGCAAGGCAGCATTTTCTTCCAATAGTGGCTTTATATTATCCTGCAAGGCCTTGATATCAGTATGTTGTGCTTTATTATCTGCCATAGGGTTTTTAACGTCTTAAGAGCAGCACACAACGCAACCTTTTTGTCTTGCAACTTGTCGATTTCTGTTAGAGCAGGGTTAGGGTTAGTTTCTTTGGTCAGTGCTATATTTTCCTTCATAAGGTTTATGACATCACAATGGCCCCATAGGATCTTTTCAATAGTACTGTCATTCTGCGATTGCACCCCCGTATCTCCTGCAACTCCATCTTCATTTGTTCTAACTTCTTAAAGTCTTGCATCCAGGTCGGCCAGAAATGTTCCTCCACCACATTTTGTTATTCTGATGTACTCAACTCATGGCTGTAGTCGTCCTCCCCCTCCACATTTGGCAACAAGACTGGCGCTTGTGATTTTGAGTCTATGTATCCAGGGCCAGCATCCTTTACAATTTTAATAGAGGCTGGCTTTCTTTGATTTTTTCTTTTGTTTGGCATTGTTGCTAGGCAACTGCTTTAAACTTCCGTAACTAGCCGGTTAGCTTGGATTTGTAGCAGCTTTCAGCACATGTAACTCGTTTATTTCAAGGAATCTGTACCTTTCGCCAATCCAAGTTAAGGTTGAGGGAATCAGCAACCAGTTGTGATCTTGTGTTCATGGAATGTATTCAGAAAAGCACCAAAATAGTTGTAGTTTTCAGTATTCTCAGCAGAGCTCTTGCCTTCCTCATCCTCTCCAGTCAACAAAGGTGAGGTTGTAGTATATGACAACTGCAAGAATCAACATCGGATGCTACATGCTGAATTAACAACTTCTAAATACTGAAGACTGAAAACAAATTTAGGTCCGCGTCTAGATTTTTCTAAATAATCTGTCAGTGCTTCCATGAAAGATCAGAATTTGTGTTTTTGTTGTGAGCCAAATTGTAAATTCACATCCTAAATTTACTGCCTTGTGGATAAAAGTCAACCACCTGAGCTCCTGATCAGAATCAGAATCAGCTTTGTTCGCCATATACATAGAGGAGAAAAGGAGAATACTACTATACATACTGTATTTACAGGAGATGCATATAATTATGATATATATACACACATATGTACAGTATATATACATATTTATACATATATACACACATACATATATTCATATACATATAATATACACTATATACAAGTTTACCTTTTGAATTTCAGCAGCATTACATGGTGGCACTCACTAAAGCCAGCCACTGAGAATAACACCCCTTTATTCTAATCCTCTAACCTACATAACGCAGGTGGACAGGTAAACGCATTTGCAAGCTCAGTATAGCCATCACCAAACATAAATAACTAACAATACTATAAACAAGCACTACAGGGAATATTTTCTTTGCTATTGAGTAAAACATTGTTTGTAGGGAAACGACTTATAGTCTTCTTACCTTGTCTACATGGATATAGTAGTAGTGATCACTGTGGTAGATTGCTTTGATGAGACGTTTGAGCTGTCGTACAGAGCGGCCGTGGACCATCACAACAAAAACCACCCTGACAGGGTTCTCAACTTTGGACAGGTCGTTGTCCAGCTCGTCAGCTGATTGCACATCATTTGATAAACCTGATTGAGGACATATAAAGATCAGAAGGTCTGGACACTGACAGGCAATGTTCATTTTAAACAACAATGTGAAATACCACACGACAGTTGTGAACTATAAACTCCATTTGCCTAAAGGTGATGGACATTTGAAGGCTTTGTGTCATCATTGCACAGTGTTGGGGGCTCTCACCGATATGTGGGCAGAACCGTGGAAGAGAAGCTGGCATAAGTTGCCCGGCCTGATGCAGGCATACAATACTGGCAATCTCCTGGCGACACTGCTGCGAACTGGCACGATGCAGAGCGGACAACGCATCCTTGCTTGTGATATCACATTTGGGCTCAAAGTCACTGTTGGGGGCATGGTGGGCCCCGTCCACACTGCCTGGCTCCCCTGGTAAGACAGAGACCTGTAACCTGGCCGCGCCATCAGCACCCCCTCGCATGTCACTTAAGTTTCGGCTACTGGAAGGGTCTTGGGGCGCTACTTCATCCACTCCTCTGTCTGTTTGGTCTTGCTGGGGGGTAACCTTCAGCACGATGTTAGGTTTGTCTTGTTTTTGGCTGGTCCCTTGTCTCAGCGCGCTGGCTGCTGTGCCCCCTACCCTGTCCTGCTTCTCGCCCCATTTGGCCCCGTTCCTCCCAGACAAGGTTTGTCCCACCAAAACAAGGGTCTCCCTCTTCTGGTCCTGGCTGCTCTGGTCAGGCAGTTTATACCTTGTTATTTTCTAAAAGAAAAATTAAAAGGGGAACAATAAACAACAACACAACAGGAAATGGTGTTGATCACAAAAAGTAAACTACGCCCAAAAACACAGAACAAAGTACATCTGCAGTAAAGTTTCTTTTATTTTGCTCGTTCTTTTGGCTGCAACTTTTTTACCTGAGTTGGGTGGCCTTTTTTTGCACTAATCGTCACAAACATTTTGGGACAGAGCCACAAACACTGAAAGACAAGCCCAATGAGTCACTGCAGAAAAGCTCAGCCAGCCCGGTGGCAAAAATTGCGGGAGAAAAAAACACATTTGGTGACGACTTCATGCACATTCTACGCACGCACGCAAACCTCAAACTTTGTGAGGTTCTAAAATAATCATCCAAAAACCCAAAATCCAGCATGCATACACATTACACAGACCCTTTTGCGGGAATAATTGATCTATGACATGATGTATGATTTGTGTGAGGCAGCTGCTTTGTGGACTCCCCGAGAGGCTTTCCTGATTACCTTAAATGTCAACAGCACTTCTTAAATCTGCTTCGATTTAATACGGTCATGCATCAAATTCTGCATCATCTCTAAATGACACAATCACACACGCATCCAAACGAGACACGGCCTGCCATTCAGTATACTGCACACAAGGCCCTTCCAAATATGTGCTACCATATTCTAAGAAAAGAGCGAACCTCAGCAAGTGGGCTGAGAATTTTGTGCTTCTGTCAGTTAATGTGGCAGAACTCAGGCGCTCTCGCCTCCCACACCCGGTGGGCCGACTGCCCGAAGAAGATAGAGGCAGGCTGCACGGTAGAACAATGCAGGACTGATCTTCTCAGTCTGTCGGTGGAACAGGACAGTGATAGTAATCTGCCATTACCACTGAAAAGGGCAATGGTGTCTAACATGCACTAGCTACTACCATGATGTCGTCAAGAAGGCCTGAAAGAGAATTCCAGAGGCCAACTTTGATGCTTTAGTGAACTCCACGCCCAAACGGGTTAGAGCAGTGTTGGGGAAGTAAAGGTACACAATGAAAATAATTGCACTTGGAAGGAGCATAATGGGTGATTAAATACTGCGCTCTGACAGATTATAGTCATCCAGAAAGGCAAATGTTTCTTTAAGGTAACCAATTTAGCTCGCTAAATACGGTTAATGTTATTGTAATAGCTTACATTTCATTTAAACATACTTTTGTACGTTTGTTTCTTATTGATGTAAAAAAAAAACAAATATAAAGCAGCTTCAGTGAGTTATTACAAATAAACTTTTCTTCTGAAATTTCAAATTCACAGGAATTTGATTTCTCATTTTGTGTTGTGGTCGCCCACAGCAGCAAACAACAGCGTGAAAGCTTGATTTGCATTTGTCTTCAAACACCAATAAGGACACAACATACTTCCAGGCTTCTCGAGCAAACGTTCTCATGCTGAAGACAAGCATCCAAATGTAGCCAACGTCTCAATTTTCCTTATCAGGCATTTGCACAGCTTTTATTTAGCACCATCCTGTCACAAAAAACAACAACATTGATTCAAAGCCACTCCTCCCCTGAGTCACCATCTTATCGTGGTGGAGGAGTTTGCGTGTCCCAATGATCCTAGGAGCTAAGTTGTCGGGGGCTGTCATGCCCCTGGTAGGGTCACCCATGACAAACAGGTCCTAGGAGAGGGACCAGACAGAGAGTGGCTCAAAATACCCTGATGATGATTAAAAACATTGGACTTTGTTTTCCCTCGCCCGGACGCGGGTCACCGGGGTCCCCCTCTGGAGCCAGGCCTGGAGGTAGGGCACGATGGGGAACGTCTGGTGGCCAGGCCTGCACCCATGGGGCCCGGTCGGGCACAGCCCGAAAAGGTAACGTGGGTCCCCCCTCCCATGAGCTCACCACTCGTGGGAGGGGCAAAAGGGGTCGGGTGCTAACTGAAATGGGTGGCGGCCGGAGGCGGAGGCCTTGGCGGTCCGATCCTCGGCTACAGAAACTAGTTGTCGGTACGTGGAATGTCACCTCTCTGGCAGGGAAGGAGCCTGAGCTGATGCGTGAGGTGGAGAAATTCCGGCTAGATATAGTCGGACTCACCTCAACGCACAACAAGAACTCTGGAACCAGTCCTCTCGAGAGGGGCTGGACTTCATTCCACTCTGGTGTTGCCGGCAATGAGAGGCGATGGGCAGGGGTGGTAATTCTTGTTGCCCCCCGGGCTCCAAGCCTGCACGTTGGGAGTTTAACCTGGTAAGCGAGAGGGTAGTTTCCCTATGCCTTCGGGTGGGGGGACGGGTCCTGACTGTTGTTTGTGCTTATGCACCAAACAACCGTAGCCTTCTGGGTGACTTTAACGCTCATGTTGGCTGCGACAGTGAGACCTGGAGAGGTGTGTTTGGGGGGAACGGCCCCCCGATCTTAACCCGAGCAGTGTTTTGTTTTTTGGACTTCTGTGCTCGTCACGGATTGTCTATAACGGACACCATGTTCAAGCATAAGGGTGTCCACATGTGCACTTGGCACCAGGACACGCTGGGCCGCAGTTCGATGATTGACTTTGTGGTTGTGTTGTCGGACTTGCGGCCACATGTTGTTGACACTCAGATGAAGAGAGCGGCGGAGCTGTCAAACACCACCTGGTGGTTAGTTGGTTCCGATGGAGTGGGAGGATGCCGGTCAGACCCAAACACATTGTAAGGGTCTGCTGGGAACGTCTGGCAGAGTCCCCTGTTAGAAGGAGTTTCAACTCCCACCTGCGGGAGAGCTTTGACCAACTTCCGAAGGAGGCAGCGGACATTGAGTCCAAGTGGGCGATGTTTTGTGTCTCCATTGTCGATGCGGCCGATCGGAGCTGTGGCCGTAAGGTGGTCGGTGCCCATCGCAGCGGTAATCCCAGAACCCGTTGGTGGACACCAGCGGTGAGGGATGCCGTCAAGCTGAAGAAAGAGTTTTATCAGGCCGATTTGGCCCATGGGACTCTGAAGGCAGCTGACAGGTACCGGCAGGCCAAGCGGTTTGCGGCTCTGGCAGGCACTGAGGCAAAAACTCGGACATGGGAGGAGTTCCGAGAGGCCATGGAAAACGACTTCCGGATGGCTTCGAAGAGATTCTGGTCCACCATCCGCCGTCTCAGGAGGGGGAAGCAGTCCACAGTCAACACAGTGTATGGTGAGGACAGTGTGCTGCTGACCTCGACTCAAGATGTTGTGGAACTGTGGGGGGAATACTTTGAAGACCTCCTCAATCCCACCGACACGTCTTCCAACATGAAAGCAGAGCCCGGGGACTCCGAGGCGGGTTCCCCTTACTCTGTGGCTGAGGTTACTGAGGAAGTCAAAAAGCTCCTTGGTGGAAACCAGTCTACATGTGTTTTGTGGACTTGGAGAAGGCATTCGACCGTGTTCTTCGGGGAACACTGTGGGGAGTACACCGGGAATATGGGGTATCGGACCACCTAATCCAGGCGGTTCGTTCCCTGTATGACCGGTGTCAGAGCTTGGTTTGCATTGCCGCCAATAAGTCGGACCCGTTTCCAGTGAGAGTTGGACTACGCCAGGGCTGCCCTTTGTCACCGATTCTGTTCATTACTTTCATGGACAGAATTTCTAGGCGCAGCCAGGGCATTGAGGGGTTTCGGTTTGGTGGCCACAGGACTCGGTCTCTGCTTTTTCAGATGACGTGGTCCTGCTGGCTTCCACGTGCAGTGACCTTTAACTCTCACTGGATCGGTTCGCAGCTGAGTGTGAAGCGGCTGGGATGAGAATCAGCACCTCCAAATCCGAGTCCATAGTTCTCACCCGGAAAAGGGTGGAGTGCCATCTCCGGGTTGGGGATGAGGTCCTGCCTCAAGTGGAGGAGTTTAAGTACCTCGGGGTCTTGTTCACGAGTGAGGGAAGGATGGAACGTGAGATGGACAGGTGGATTGGTGAACAGTCTGCAGTGAAGCGGATTCTGCACCGATCTGTCGTGGTGAAGTGAGAGCTGAGCCGAAAGGCAAAGCTCTCACTTTACCGGTCGATCTACGTTCCTACCCTCACCTATGGTCATGAGCTTTGGGTAGTGACCGAAAGGACAAGATTGCGGGTACAAGCGGCCGAAATGAGTTTTCTCCGCAGGGTGGCTGGGCTCTCCCTTAGAGATAGGGTGAGAAGCACTGTCATCCAGGAGAGACTCGGAGTAGAACCGCTGCTTCTCCGCATTGAGAGGAGCCAGATGAGGTGGCTCGGGCATCTGGTTAGGATGCCTCCCGAACGCCTCCTTGGGGAGGTGTTCAGGGCACGTCCCACCGGTAGGAGGCCTCGGGGAAGACCCAGGACACGCTGGAGAGACTAAGTCTTTCAGCTGGCCTGGGAACGCCTCGGCATCCGCCGGGAAGAGCTGGACAAAATGGCCGAGGAGAGGGACGTCTGGGCATCCCTGCTTAGGCTGCTGCCCCCGCGACCCGAAGTTTGTGTTCAATTTCCCAGCTTCACTCACATTTTTTCCAAATTATAACAAATCACACTGTTCTTGGCAAAATATGGCCAATTAATAGCCAAATAATATGCATATTTAAGCAAATGTTACATTTGTTCCCCTAAATTAGGCATAAAAACGGCTAAACGAACTAAAGCACACATATAAAGTATTGAGAAGACACATTTCTGTTTGTGTGTTAAATATGTTTCCGCGCTGAGTGAACAAGGGATGATCGTAACGCACAAACCATTTAAGAATACAGATCAAAACTAAGGCGTAAAAGTTACACGTATAAAAACTTCCAGGCTAATGAAACGCTATTTTACCATAGTCGCATATTTCATCTGCTCAGGTGATATGTTCTGACACTCAACTGCAAGAAAAAATGAATGTAATCAATTATCCCCCCCCTATACCGTCTCGGTGGTAAGATTTGTTTGTGTACCCCTTTGCTAACCTCAGCTAGCATCCGCTAGCTCTCAGCCCAGTCGCCGCTCACGGTGGGCTAAGCTAGCGACTAGCAAGCTAAGAAACGCTACAAGTAACGCCAAAGCCAGTCGGCGTCGTGGGTGGAAACCGTTGCTCACCTCCGTCTGACGCTCTTCCAGATTCCTCAGGTTCCACACGACCAGGCCTTGAATCAGGAGGACGGTGAAGGCGGCGGCAATCGCTAGTTTGTATCGTCCGAGGAGCTTCTGTACTCTCCTGCTGGCCACCATCTTTTCGATCCCGGGGTTAGTAGCGCGTTCATGGTTTTCTTCCAGATGCGCGCTCTCGGTGACTTGGCTGGACACGCTCCTCTTCATTTCAGAAAATAAATTAGCCAGACACTTTCCAACTGGGCAAAGTGATTTAAAATGTCGCCGGAATGCGAAAAATATACGGATTAAAAACTTTCCAAGTGCGTCCCTGTGTCCAGTTTGGTTGCTCTCCCAGTGTGTGCACTGGTTTTCTCTGGGTGCTCCGGGTTCCTCGCACATTTCAAAAGCATTCATGATATGTTAATTACAGGCTCTAGAATGCCGATAGGACATTCGTGTCAAACACGTGCCATGAAGGGCTGAATTTTCTCCCCAACGGGTTTCTTCAGCTGGTGATTTAAACTGAACTTCTACTTTTCCTTTATCCCTTCAGGGGTCGCCACAGCGAATCAATTGCCCCCATCTAACCCTGTCTTCTGCACCCTCCTCTCTCGCTCCGACTTCCTCCATGTCCTCTTTTACTACATCCATAAACCTCCTCTTTGGTCTTCCTCTAGGCCTCCTGCCTGGCAGTCCAAAACTCAGCATCCTTCTACCAAAATGTTCACTATCTCTCCTCGGGACATGTCCCAACCATCTCAGTCTGGCCTCTCTGACTTTATCTTCAAACATGTGCGGTCCCTCTGAAGTACTCATTTGGGTGCGTCCATCCTGGTCACACCCAAAGAGAACCTCAGCCTCGCCTTCTTTTATTTTTTCTATTGGTTGTTTGTTTGCTTTTAAACTTCAGTAATTAGCCGGTTAGCTTGGCTTCAGCAGCTTTCAGCACATGTAACGCGTTGATTTCAAGGAATCTGTACCTCTCGCTGATCCAAGTTAAAGTTGAGGGAATCGCCAACCAGTTGCGATCTAGTGTTCGTGAAATGTATTCAGAAAAGCACCAAAATAGTTGTAGTTTATAGTATCCTCAGCAGACCCCTTCCCTTGTAAATCCTCTTCAGCCAACAAAGGAGAAAAATAAAACTACCTAGCAAACAGGAAACAATATGTGAAGCCAGGAGAATACACATCTACAAATGTAGAGATATTATGTGGTGTACCACAAGGGTCAATTTTGTGAGCCAAATTATTTAACCTATACATTAACGACACCTGCAAAGTGACAAAACACCTAAAGCTAGTACTATTTGCAGATGATACCACCGCTTTGCTTGCTGGATGTCCTGCAAAAAAAATCAATCAGGATAGTCCATAACGCGGCGTAGGGAAAACATACAAATCCACTGTTTCAAAAATCACAATTATTAAAATTTGCTGATCTGGTAAACCTTCAAACCGCTAAAATGATGCATAAAGCAAACAACAACCAGTTGCCAAAGAATGTCGTACAATCTTTCTCAACAAGAGAGGAAAAATATGATCTTGAGAATAAAATAAACTTAAAACACAAATATGCAAGAACAACACTAAAAACCTTTAGTGCTTATGTGGACTCAAACTATGGAACAGACTAAGTAAAGACGTAAAACAATGCTCTACAATGAGTGACTTTAAGAAACATTACAAACAGTTGATGTTTACAAAATACAAGGAAGAAGAGTCGTGAAATATTGTGTACATCCAAGGCCATATCTACTTCATTCCATCCATCCATCCATTTTCTATACCGCTTATCCTCATTAGGGTCACGGGGATGCTGGAGCCTATCCAGCAGACTTTGGGCGAGAGGCAGGGTACACTCTGGACTGGTCGCCAGTCAATCGCAGGGCACATATAGACAAACAACCAGTCACACTCACATTCTTACCGATGGACAATTTAGAGTCACCAATTAACCTAACATGCATGTTTTTGGAATGTGGGAGGAAACCGGAGTACCCGGAGAAAACCCACACACGCACGGGGAGAACATGCAAACTCCACACAGAGATGCCCAACGGAGATTTGAACCCAGGTCTTCCAGATCTCCTGACTGTGTGGCCAATGTGCTAACCACTCATCCACCGTGCGGCCCCTACTTCATTCCATTGAGAGTCAATTTTGTCAGTCTGTTGACTGTCAATGCTATGTTTGTTACTATCACCTTATACTTGTACTAGCAACTTTTCATTCTATTGAGAACATTGTCTGTACTACAACAATGTTTTGTTACAATTGTTATACACCACTCATCACTATTTTACTATTATTATTTATTATGATTATCAATCATGACATTCAGAAACACAAAGTTCACCCGCTTTTCTTTCTTGCTGCTCATCTTTCCCGCTTTTCCAGCATGTAGCCTCTAATTCTGGAGCAACGTTCTCATGTTGCGGAAACATTTAGTATGCACCATGACTTTCTGCAGCCCGTGTAATGTCTTTAATATAAGTGTGACATAGTTATTCTTGCTAATCGGAAAACAGAGAAAAGTCATAAGGCAGGCTCATGCTCTACTCGCTTCATCCTGAAGGCACAAGGCTGGACAGTGCTTGTCAATTACTGGTCATTTTGTGTTCTAAAATCGTTATAAATAATCTGCCTGAACATAATCTTGGAAGCATTTGATAATTTGAAATTTTGTCATTGGTTTATTTTTCTTCCTGTGCAAAAAAAAAATCATATTTTACTTCTAATTATTTATTTTTCAGTGTATTTATGCATCCATACATGTCCTACACCGCTTAGAACAATTTAGACAACACAAATCAACGTCTGTCAGGCAGAATAAATAACCATTAATGGCAAGACTTAATAGTATTATAAGTACGAGGAATTGGCATGTGAGATGTCCAACTTGGAAATAATTTACAAATATGTGACAGTAAAACAAAAAATGTCACCATAATTTGTAACTGTACGCTGAAAGTTATTCTATCTCCAAAAGGGGAGTGCTGCAAAAAAATTTTGGGAACCACTGCCTTAATGTGTAGAACTGCACTACATCAAATGTCAATGTCAATCAAATTTTTCCTACAGTTGTTGTACAGTTAAAGCGCTTAAATTAAGTTTCAAGTATGAAAGTAGGACATCATTACAAGTAGGTCTGCGCTCTGACTCTTTGTGAGTGGAAGTGCTCACTCTTTTTCAATGACGTACTGTCAGTGGAACAGTGGAACCTCTTTTGGCGCCCGCCCCAATGTCAAAACAATACGCCACAATTTTGCCTCGGTTTGTGCACAAGGGTTATTTTTACATTTAAGGTTACTTTTAGCTTCACTGAAGACGTGACTGTTCCCAAAGACACAATGTGGTAGCGAGATCGACCGATGATGTTTTGCCATGAGCTATTTATAGAATTCAACATTGTTTCTCACCTACTTGGACAAAATGCTTGCACTTGCAACTTGTTTTGGGTTACTGCGGTGAGAAACATTAATGAACTATAAATAACTAGTGGCTAAACAGGAAGATGGTGGTGGTTGATCTCGCTGCCAGGTCGCGTCTTTTGGAACAGTCGTCAAGAATCGAGGTAACCTTCACCATCTCCCAACAGAAGAGCACTTTCAGTGGCAAATTACTATCACTGTCCTGCTCCACTGACAGACTGAGAAGATCATTCCTCCCCTACGCCATGCGGCTTTCCAAAACAACAGAGGGGGAGAGAGATAAAACACACACACAGGACTGGACTTTTTACTTAATTATGTTTTATATGCGCACGGTGGCTGAGTGGTTAGCACATTGGCCACACAGTCAGAAGACCTGGGTTCAAATCTCCGTTGGCCATCTCTGTGTGGAGTTTGCATGTTCTCCCCGTGCGTGCGTGGGTTTTCTCCGGGTACTCCGGTTTCCTCCCACATTCCAAAAAGATGCATGTTAGGTTAATTGGCGACCCTAAATTGTCCATAGGTATGAATGTGAGTGTGAATGTTTGTTGTCTATATGTGCCCTGCGATTGACTGGCGACCAGTCCAGGGTGTACCCCGCCTCTCGCCCAAAGTCCGCTGGGATAGGCTCCAGCATACCCGTGACCCTAATAAGAATAAGCGGCATAGAAAATGAATGAATGAATGAATGTTTTATATGATTATGTATTAACATGTTGTATTAATTATAAATATTATATATTATTATGCATTATTGCACTACAAATTGGACGTAAACGGTTACCTTATTTATTTATCCTTCTATTCTATTCATGATTTATGTGTATTCATATGCAAATTGTTTTCTGCATGTAAAACTATAACTGTAAAGCATAAAAACCCGTTTTGTCTTAACATTTTTGGCTTTCTGGAACGGATTAATTGGCTTTACATTATTTCTTATGGGAAAATGTATTTGGTTAATGTTCGTTTTGGTTAAAGTCGGACCTTCTGGATCGAGTTAATGACGCTAACCAAGGTTTTGCTGTACAGAGGAAAGATTTTGGTTGAAAAAAATCTGTAATGGTCTTGTTTTAAAAAGTTAATATTAAATAAAAAAATAGTATTGTTTTTTCTGGGATATTGTTAAAATAAACCTGTCATTAAAATGATGGACTATCCTTATGTAAGGGGGTAAACAAATACAATCAGCAGGAGAGCAAGCACTTACTTTGCTTAGTGTAATTTTTTTTAATCAAGGATTACCATAAAAACCAGAAAACCCGCCCTGGCACTGGCGTGTTGGAGAAAGCAGAAGATAAACTGACTACTTGGGAAAACAGAATTTGGAACCATCCAGCGACTGTATAGATCGTCTAAAAAGTCGGCGGATGCACTTTTCTTTTCTCAGAGGTGTCCAACAGTTCAGCCTGTAGCCGCACGTCCGGTGACGTCAGCGCGCCATCACCGGCTCATAAACGCGGTCGCGTGTTTAGTGACCGGCGGCCACTTTGGCGATCCGCCTTGCAGAGCGCATGTGCGCTGTCACCCTGCCGGAACACACCATGAGGAAGAGCTGCGGGGCTTGGCGCTCGTCGGACCCTCTCCTGTAAGAAGATGAGAGCTTTTGTGTTCAGACTGATGAGTTCCGGGACTTTACGGGTTTACACTGCAGAAATGTCCACAACTGTTAGTCCAACCATTCCCTCCTCACAGCTGACGTCGGATCAACTCACCGTTGTCGCAGCATGCTGTGAGTAACTCTTTAAGAAAGGGAAACTTTCGCTGGTATAAACGAAAAAGATTTAAAAAAATTAGTTTGAGACAGAACAGTAGTACTAAACTATTTATTAGTCATTAGTCAATGTACATGTACATCACTGGAGACATGCTGTCAATCAATTCTACAGTATAGTCCAATTTTTTCCCTAACATGAAATGGTACTTTTTCCCCCCCACAAACTGTTCCATGGGAAGCTAGATTATCAGAGATTAACCCATGCTCTTCCTCCTGCTCTCACACAGTTTCCTCCCTGGTGTTCTTTGTTGTTATTGTGCTGCTCCTGTCCATCATTTACCGCAAGGATCCTCAGTGCTGCAGATTCCGCTCCTATCAGGGGCCGCACGCAGATATGGTAAGCAAGAAATAGAAAAATACACAAATTGGTTCCAGCAAGTCTGACTCTAACCAATTGATTTTTCCCTTTAGAAAATAATGTAAACACATTTTTCAAAATAGTTTTGCAATGATAGTATTACATGAAGAAAACAATTAATAATGCATGTTTATACATACGTTTATATATACAGTATACTTCATTCATTGACGCACCTGTTCCCAAAGACACGACGCCAGCGAGGAATCACACGTATACCACCTTCTTGTTTTGCCGTGAGTTATTGAATTCAGTGGGGTTTCTCACCTCAGTAACCCAAAATGTGCCAGTATGTGAGGAACACTATTGAATTCATGAAATAACTCACAATGAAGGTACAAGTAGCCATTTGTATACATTTTGAATAGTTTCATGCATTTAAAACTATGAAAAGATGTTTGTTTTTTTTAAGTCATCCATTGATGACATCATAGACGGACGATGTGGCTGACGTCCACTTCTGGTTGCCGTTTTTTTAGCACGCTAAGGATGCTAACAAGGTCGTTTGCGATAAAAATACAGTTGCACTCACTCAGTGTATTAATTACAAGACGCGCTAACCGGAAAACGTACGCAAGCCAAGGCAAAATTCAACCAAAAAACACGCTGACCGAGGTCCTACTGTGGTGAGCTGAAAGTGGTCTGGATGTTCAGATTTGAGATGACGGGGAAAAAAATAAGGCTGAAACACACCGTGTGGCCTTAGTGTATCTAGGAAGAGTCACATTTAATTTGCTGAGTGGCGGGGAAAAAGTCCTATAATAACGCTGATAGGATCTTTGTCAGAAAATGGAATTTCCACAGCTCGATGACCGGCCGAGAATAAGAGATGGTGTCATAATGTAATGTCATTGAAAAAACGGAAACGGGGGTCAAAAGTGCACAACATGCAAATGTAAGATTCTTGTTTTAAGTGCGTGACAGGGAATAAGCTGAGACTTCTCTCGAAAAGATAACGCATATGCAAAGCTGCAGGTAGTAAGTGTAAACATGCCACAGAGGTAACGTTTTCATTCTCCCGACTTCCTCTTCCTGGCTTCTGGGAGTCCCACAGGGCAAACTTTGAGTGTTATCTTCTTGTTGCAGGGACATGACTCACCCCCCACCCCTCCCCACATAACAGACAGGAAACTACCCAGTTACCGTTTTAACGGAGCGCCTCTGTAAACCGCATTTGAGGAACTAACAGAGCGTTTGACTAGAACAAAGTGGCCGTGAAGTCGAGCTTCGCGCACACACACACACGCACACACCCACGCACTGATAAGACAAGACACGCTGGCCAAGAGTGTATCTTGAACACCAAGACTGATGGTGCATTTTAGGAGAGAAGGTTTGTCATCGGGGGAGAGAAACGCAACACAAACACAGCCCTTCATTGTGTCACTGTGGGACATTTCCATGTCTTCCACTTCATCGTCACATACCTTTCCCTGCTTCAGTTTGCACCATGAATGGCGGGCAGACCCCACTGTGGGTGTTGGGGACGCCCGGAGACAATGGATCTCCTTTTTAGTTTGCGCTGGTAAAAAAAGGCACACCGCCTCCGGGATCCTCCCCCCGGCTTGAGCGCTGATTTTACACGGTTGCGCTTTTTCACACAAGCTGAGTCAATGGCCGAGACAAAAGGACAACTCTCCTTTTTTCGCTCTGCTTTTTGTGGCGTCTTAAAACTACGAAGCAGCGAGGGGAACGTGACCTTTGACATCACGTTTTTAGTGTTGTCTCTGTGTGCCTCAAATAATGTGACGCTTATGGCAAAGGTCGTTTGCGTGCGTCACTTGAAGTATACAGCAAGTGATGTCATTGTTTATGAGGGGGAAAATCATTTAATATTATTCAACACAACCTTACCGTTTCCACACAAAAAACAGAACTTTTGTGGGTTTATAATCTGATTTTTAAAAAAAACGATGATGGCCCTCACATCTCCTCCTACTAAATTTTAATCCCAGTCAGGCGACAAATTGACTTTGTTGTAACGCCGCCCCGAATGACATACGAGGCCATAATGTGTAGTGGAGTGTGCTCGTTAAGCGGTACCTACTGTGCTTAAAAGGGGATCGACGGATGCTGAAAAGGCCACACTGTGTGGTTTGTTGCCTAGGGACGCTGATGACACAGTAGGACGCCATATTGTTCTCCAAACAAAGGAGACTCATTTAGACCCGAGACAAGTACCTAGTTTTCCTTGCAGGCTTTTTTTTCTACCAGAATGCCAACACCTCATACAGTGAGACGTTGACAAGTCATGTTGTAAAAGGGGGAGGAAATGGGAGGAGGCACGGAAATCGGAGGGTGGCCGTCTTATTGATTAGATAATTTATGGTATTTCCAGAGCAGCTAGTGCCCACAGTGACTAAACAAGGCATGAAAATTGCTCAATTGGGCTGAAAGTGGAAGATATCTGACTAATGGAGGTATTTGGATGCGCTTAGTAAATAAATCGGTTGATAGATGCTTGTCTCTCTCTCAGACACACTTTTACTGGTGCTTGTTTTGCAGGATGCTCCTCCTCAGTACTACAGCAGCAGACAGACCCTGGTTGGATCTTCTTGTTTAGAGCAGACTAACGTCCCAGATGACAACAACACCCGGGTGAGTGAGAAAAGCAGCGCATTAGGTAGATGTGTTTAAATTGTATGAGAGGCTACTGAAGCATTGCATCGCCTGCTGCTCATTCAAGCAGGAGAAGCTGATTTAAACAAATGTATTTATTTATGTGTATGTAAAATCTACCCTCCGTTCCCAGTCGTTTTTACCAAAGACAATGTCGCCGGGGATCGGTAAAGTCTCTGGATCAGTTCAGAACAACGGAGAGAAAAACGTGGAAAATGCTCAGGTGGAGGTTTATATTTCAAGATCGCCGATTCGCTCATTTTAATGTCAATCAAAAAGGGATTGCTTCTCCAATAATCGTGCAGAAGCCGAGCGTCTGGGCTAGCCCGCTGCCCCAAAGACCCCCAGTGACGCTCAGCGTATTAATTTTGAAGTAATATTGTGCAATACTTTATTTATTGCACAATAAATAATAAATAATAAACTGTATAATATATACAGTGGGGGCCGCACGGTGGCTGAGTGGTTAGCACATTGGCCCTACAGTCAGGAGATCTGGAAGACTTGGGTTCAAATCTCCGTTGGGCATCTCTGTGTGGAGTTTGCATGTTCTCCCCGTGCATGCGTTGGTTTTCTCCGGGTACTCCGGTTTCCTCCCACATTCCCAAAACATGCATGTTAGGTTTGTCCACTAGAGTATGAATGTTTGTTTGTCTATACGTGTCCTGCGACTGGCTGGCGACCAGTCCAGGGTGTACCCCGCCAAAGTCTGCTGGGATAGGCTCCAGCATCGCCGTGACCCTAATGAGGATAAGCGGTATAGAAAATGAATTAATGAACGTCGTGTTAATAAATACACCGCATGAGTTCAACTGGGTTCTCGGTGTGTCTTTTTCTAATCACAAAACCTCCTTATTAGCAGCGTGTTAGCATGATACCACATGGCAACAGCAACCGGGTTGTACTTTTTTACAAGTATAACAGCACAGGACAACACAAGTATGACATAAAAAAGTACTGAGCCAAGAAGGGACGCACTTGGGCCATGTATTGCTTTTAGAGTCAACACCCATCTATTAAATCTCAATGGTTACAATTTGACATCTTGACACACCTAACCAGCCAGCTAGACTCACCCGTCTGGTTTCTCGCCTTCCGACTTTACTTGGGACTTTTTACCACAGCAAAGTTTTGTTTTTAAAAACAAAAAAGCAAAGTGGATAGTTTTTGGTGATTAGTTTTTGGCCCAAGGGTAAGTGGATGTCTTGTTCATGGAGTATGTACCTCCTTTTTCAAGTGTCACTGAACTATTTTGCTCTTTTCGTTGTGTTTTGTTGTCTAGATATGTCTTGACCTCAAAACACTATGTGTGTGTGTGTGTGTGGTTGTTTAATAACATAAGCACGCTGTGTGCCCAGCCTAACGATGGTGATGGTAGGACTGGGCTCTTCTACTCCGCTAGGTGATTTTGAGTAGCTCACAAGGGATTAAAGAAGATTTGCCTAAAGTTTTATTACTTTCTTATTAAAATAGTTCAATTCAGTCTTTTTGCCTTTTATATAATGACCAATGACCACAAAATAGCATAAAGACAATGGCCAATGGTAAATAAAGAAGTGTACAATTGAAATGTTGCCAGTCATAAATAAAACACAAATAGGTGACACCTCTAATAGTGATTAAGTTAAGCAGGACAGATTTCAATTTGTATTACTTTATTCTGTTAGATTTTTTTTCAATGTTAAACAAAAAAAGAAATGATTGAACAATTTATTTCCCGTGTATTCGTATTAGGGATGCTCTGATGGAGCATTTTTTCTTGTAAAAACGCTACTGAAGGCATTGGCAGTGATGTTTAATTCATGCATAAAACTCACATGAACAATCATTCCCAAGGCACATCAGGACCAGGGCTTCAGAGGGGGCTCAGGAGGTGGGACTTGTAAAATGATGTTATCATGAGCTTTATTCTTGGGTTTAAGGGCCCGGTCGTTTGCCTCTCTGATTTGTTCCGCTACTGTATTACATGTCCTTATTCCCAAATAACAATCCCACTGTGATGTGGCCTATGTGTGTGCAGGCGGGTCAGCTGTTCTATGTCGGCCTGCCCTCCAGCTACAGCTTGCCTTCTCTGGAGGCCCCCCTGCCCAGGCTGCCGTCGTACGAGAGTGTCCGGAAAAAGGATCGCCAGAGGCAGATCCACATGATGATTGCAGACCGCTTCGGGCTCAATGGACCCACTGAGACAGAGGTAGGATGCATTAACAATCAAAGGGCTTTCCAAGGGACAGGTAATAACATAAAACGCCCTTCCATTGTATTGCCACCATCATAAATACGCTACACGATACATGTTCATGGAGAGATTGCATTCAGGGCGCGGCACACAGAACATGCTATTAACTCATCTAATGTTTACCGCTGGCCACCACGTTTCAAGGTTTTACAGTGTTGATCTTTTGCTCAGCTTTTGGCTCGCATGAGCAAACAAGGTAATGAGAAAAAGTCACATCAAACACAATTAAAGCCAGCACCCTGAACACAAATAGTGCCCAAGAAAGCTTTGCGCTCATGTCATTTTTTTTTTTTTGCTTTGACTTTTTCTCCTTTTCCATAAATAAACAGCATGACGCCCTAATCCCTCGACATGCATTACCAGGAAACACATAATGCTATCCCGTCCGAGGCGTAACAGCAGTAAACTTTACCGCCTTGTATGTGTGTGGTGCGCGTATGGCACCGAGGGCAGGGTTGCGGGGTAGCCCTAGTTGCCTGCAGGTCCCTGAGCAATTAAAAGATAAGGGGACTCTCTGTCCGGAAGAGTGAATCTCCCAGATGTGATCAAGGACCATGTTTCCGATGGTTAATTTTCGGTCACTAGATTTCCAGCCTAAAAAGAAACTCATTCACTGTCACTTTTGCAAAAAAATATTAAAAAATTGCTTGGTATATTGATTTGAATGCTTTTCAGCTTCCTCTAACTTAAAGCGTGTCATTTACTTTCACGCTCAGCTCCACAGAAATAAGCAATCCCAGAAAAAGATAAGACAAAGTTATTTTTAAGTGCAAAGTTTTAATAAGACAGCAAATCAATAATCAATTATCTGTAACAAGTGAGCCGGTGAAGCCGGTTTGCTTTAACCTCATTTCCAAATAAAAACCCAGACTTAGCAAAGGAACTTCATTTGCTGATATCAGGAGATCTCTTGCCTGTCTTCAAATGTGCAATTGCTAATTTAAGACACCCCTTAGTAATTGCATTTTAGCAGAGAAAATCCTTCGTCCAAAAAAGCTTGTGAACGCAAATGCTTGTTATTGCAAACTTTGCCGTCACTTTGTTGCTTAAACTGGCTTTTTTCTCATGTACTATTAGTAGAAAGTATAGTGCAAGAAATATTGATGCTATAATTCAACTATGTACTGTCATCCCGCGTCACTTCACGGTTCGAATTTCATGGCTTCACCATTTTTCAAAACTATAGTAATTAATTTTGTTCAATACATAGCAGTGTGGCATTCTATCAGTAATCAATTTAGTGAAAAAAACAGGTGTGAATCAGGTGGCCCCTATTTAATGATGAAACCAGCACTTGTTGAACATGCATTTCTCTTGGAAAGCCTGAGGAAAATGTGTCGTTCAAGACATTGTTCAGAAGAACAGCGTACTTTGATTAAAAAGTTGATGGGAGAGGGGAAAACGTATGAGGAGGTGTTCAGCTAAAAGGATCTCCAATGCCTTAAAATGGAAAGCAAAACAGGGACACGTGTCAGAAAACGAAAGACAACTATCAAAACGGCAAAAGCTTGACAGTTAAAAGATGTCTGTGGGAAGCAATCTATTTACAAGAATTCCCCCACTAAGTCCCTCTGTTAAAAAAGTGCATGTGCAGAAGAGGTTACAATTTGCCAAAGAACACATGAACTGGCCTAAAGAGAAATGGAGGAGCATTTTGTGGACTGGTGAGAGTAAAATTGTTGCGGCGAGACAGAGCGTGCGTCAAGAAGTTCCGACGTGCGTGCCGAGGAGCGCCAGGTGTATTCTGCCACTAAATAACACGAGGAAGTAGAGTGTCAGTACATGTCCGCGTGGTGCTCAGAGAGCGGAGAAAGAGCAGAGGAGAACGGCTTGGGAGGAAAAAAGAAGCGGTGTAGCTGCACAGATATAAACACTCACCAAACAAGTTGAAGGAGACTGCCGGTAAGAGGCCTGTTGCCCCACCGCTTTGTGCGCTCTGTCTGCAACAACACATCATCAGTAGGGTAAAACTAACCTGTCTCACGACGGTGCACTCTAGCGGTGCGTTCACGGGAGCTACGTAAACGTGGATTGTGGGGGGTTTCTCTTCCGGGCTCCGGATGAGTTTTATTTGATAAAAGTGCGTGGTTAAATAATAGCTAAAGAATACATGTAAAATTGTGCTAATGCTAAATTTGAATATGCAGTTTAGTGCTAAAAAAATGAATTGTAAAACTGACATATTGATGAATTTTGTCTAATTGTTATTTATTGTATTTTTAAACTTGTGCATTAACACTGGTGGTTTTGTGTGGGTTAAGGTTTTTCACCTCCAAGAATAAAAATTGCAAAAGAAACAAACCCTCTTTATTGGGAGTGAATCCCAGCAAAAACCTTCAAATGCGAGAGTACAGTGCCAAAAAAACCACCGCAACAGTGGAAAAACCGCATCGAGCTGGTTGATAAAGCTGCTCCCACGACGAGATATCCCAGGCCTAAACCTCCAGCCTAAATACTCCAACTTAAAGCTCAAGTCCACACACCCCAACCTGAATCTCCAGCCTAAACACCCCAACCTAAATCTCCAGCCAAATACTCCAGCCCAAACGTTTATGTGGAACCTAAAGTTTAATTAAAAGACAAAATGGCTGAGTCGAAAGCTATGCATCAGCTAAAGAAAGAGAGGACGACTGCAAAACAAAGGTTTTCTCGACTGGTAAACTCTATAGAGAGGTCATGTCGGAAAATGTCTGCAGAGGAACTAATGGAAGCCTTCAATAAGATTTTATTGGAGGCTGATAAGGTGATGGAGGCAAACGAACAGGTGGAAGCTGCTTATTTTGAAATGATGGAAGGAGAGGGGACCACTTCCAAGGAGGATATGAAGGCAGACATTGAAAGAACAATCAGTGAATGTGAACAGAGGCTTGAGGAAGCTGAAGGGTTTATTCAAAGGGCTCTATGGAACAATTTTGGTCATTCTTAGCTCACCCTAGCATCCATCTCATCCCCTCAACCCGGTTTGAGGTTGGAAGTGTATGACTTCATGCTTAACCCCTTCAAAGGTCTGGTTAAAGCAGCAAAAGAATCCATCCAAAAATAGAACCACTGGACTCTAGACACCGAGCGAACGAACCTACAGCAGCGGATGAGGGAATTGGAGGCCAGCTTCCCTCAGCTGGTGTCTGGGAAGGCGACTCTGATGCAAGCAAAAATGGAGGGGTTGTCAGAGGAAGCCCCATGTTTCGCCACTTGCCATAAAGCTGAGACCTACAGCACTCCCAAGATTTGATGGAAACAAACAGAACTTCTACTCCTGGAAAAGAGATTGGGAGGCACTCCAAAAGCAGGGGGAACCTACCGGGTCCAAGGAGGTAAGGACGTTCCAGTTCTTGGAGAGCCAGGAGGAAAAGGTGGCAAGGGACCTTCGCTTGTCAACCTATGGTACCGCAGATGAAGTCTTACACGTTCTGGAGAACCGCTTTGGAAATCTGCAGTCGCCTTGGAAATTATCGAAGAACTACAGGCGCTGCCACCAGTGAAAAGTCACCAACCTCGGAAGATTCTGGAGTTGATACAAGGCTTTGCAGGATCTCAGAGAGCTGAGAAATACCGGAGCCCTGAGAAACCCACTCGTCACAAAGTCCCTGGAGAGTAAGCTGCCTGACAATTTAAAAAAGGAGGCGCTGCTTTATGTCTCGGATGGGGAAGAAACTGTATCACCAGAGGAAAGGTTTGACAAGCTGCTTGAATTCTTGAGGGGTGAAGAGAAGATTTACGAGCAGTTGGAGCAATTAAGAGAAGATGACCCAGGTAGGAGGGAGGCGAAGAATCTTCAAAAACATGCTCGGACAAAGGCCACCAAATTGCTTAACTCCCAAGCAGCCTGTGTTGTTTGTGGGGAGAGTGGCCACAGGAAGAAATTGTTTTACTGCAAGAAGTTCAAATCGCTCAAGGTGGCTGATAAAAAGGAGGCAGTGAAGAGGCTTAGTGCTTGTGGGTAATGTTTGGAGGTGCACAATGATGATGAGGAGTTCAAAACTTCATTTTTGTGCAAAAATGAGGGGTGTAAGGACACTCTAATCCCAGTTCATCACTATTACCTCTGCCCCAAGTCTGGAAGCAAGGAAGGGGAACCGAAAAAGTCGAAGCCTTGCCCAGTAAGAGGTGGAGAGAAGAGGTATACTGAGGCCCAAGAAGAATTCCTGACTAAGCTGTCTTTTGTAACGTGACCTCAAAAACTTCAGCTCAACTGTGCCAGAGCGCAGTCTATTGGCAGAAAATGGTCTCCAAGAGTTCCCAGTTTTGATGATGATCTTGGAGGTCACTGCAAATGCTGGGCAGAAAATTGGGGCCCTAATAGCCTTGGTGTCTGACACTAATTACATCACTCACAAAGCTGCTGGTGAACTTAACCTAAGGAGCGAGGACGTGACTCTTATAGTTTATGGGGTTGGCGGTATGCAGGTAACCGTCGAGACAAAAAGATACCTCCTCAAGATCCGGGTCGCAACACAGAGAGGTACCCTGAGATCTCATCAGCTTGTTTGTTATGGGCTGGAGAGTATTGCAGAGGTGAATCGACATGTATTTCCCAAGAAACTGCAAAGAATATTTCCCGATGTGCCCCTCCATGAACTAGTTCGACCCACAAAAATTCAGCTTCTCATCAATCATAAGGAAGGCCAACTTGTCCCTCAAGAAGTGCGTTATGTTGTAGACCTTGTTTTGTGGGATGCTCCCCTTGGGAAAACAGTTGGTGGAACGCACTCTGATTTTCTTGAGGAGGTTACTGTCACAGCGCATGGCTCCAGGACACATTTTGTAAAGTCCGCCAAAGATGTTGCTGTTGAAGCAAGAGAAAATATAATCCGGATCCAGAAAAAAGCTTTTGCAGCTGCTCTTACTCGAAATGGAGCAAAGAGAGAGGCCAAGCTGAGTTCCTCTTTGATCTTTATGGATATACACAAAGCACCTACGGGGGCTTCAGTAGAGAAACTGTTGGACATGAAAAGATTCAGTAGCCTAACAAGGTTGCTAAAGTCAGTAGCGCTAATCTGGAGGGCTGCGAAAAAGTTTGTACATGTTAAAGCCAGGCAGAAACCAAAGTGGGAGGCAGTCCAGTGGGCCGGTGTTATCACCGTGACCGAGAGAGATGATGTCTTCAGAGATCTCTGTCGCGCAGCTCAGGAAGAAGCGACCTTCCCCAGCAGTACAACGAACCGGTTGGTTGTGTACAAGGACGGGGCTAGCGGCCTGGTTATGTGCGGAGGAAGGATACAGCACTTCAAAGACGATTGTTTGGGCATTCCATTAATCCCGTTTGATACCTGGCTGGGAACTCTTCTGGCACGTCAATGTCATCAGGAAGGGCATGAAGGTGTTGCTGGCACCCTGCTAAGAATGCGGCAAAAGGCTTGGGTTGTGCGAGGGAGGAGGCTGGCTCAAACAGTGGTCAACCAATGCATCTTCTGCAGAAAGGCAAAGGCTCGAGTATGCCAGCAAGTGATGGGTGATCTCCCTGTGGAAAGATCAAGGCCTGCATTGCCATTTCAGTTTACCTCAGTGGACTTGTATGGACCGTACCTTGTGAGAGACGATGTCAAGAGAAGAGTGTCTCTGAAGGCTTGGGGAGTCGTCATCTGTTGCATGGCGAGTAGGGCTCTCCACGTAGAACTGGTCAACAGCTTATCCTCAGAGAGCTTTCTTATGGCCTACCAAAGATTTGTCGCAGTCAGAGGTCACCCCTGTAAAGTTTGGTCAGACCCTGGAACCAACTTTGTTGGTGCAAAACATGAGGATCTGTATGCCTTCCTGCAAAGCCAAGAGACGGAAGCTCTCAATGAGTGTGCTGTAAAAAATGGAACGAAATGGGACGAGCGTCTCGAGATGGCGATTTTAAATGCTTTGTTTTTGCTAACTACCCTTATAAGCGCCTTCAAGAGATCCAAACGCAGGTCAATGTTTTTTGGAAAGCCTGGTCCCAGCTGGCCGGTCCAAATCTTTTCATTAGACCTAAGTGGCATGCCACAGAGAGGAACGTTTCTGTGGGTCATGTGGTTTGGCTCTGTGATCAGAACGCACTGCGGGGCCAATTCAGACTAGGAAGAGTTGTTGCAGTGACCCCAGACACAAAGGGCATTGTGAGGGATGTGGAAGTCCTGGTAACGCCCGGCCATGTTCCGACTCCGCAGCTAAAGTCAGTGACCCATCTTTTCTCCTGGGACCGTAAGGGAAGAGCTGGTGATGTTGTTCTGCGGAGGGATGTCAGGCGGTTGGTCGTCCTTCTGCCTGTGGAAGAGCAGGTCCACCATCCTCTGTGACGTCGAGCTCGCCTCGGAAGTTCTGCAACCTTTCCATGTTCGACAAAAAGATTGAGTGGGAGGTGTTGCAGCGAGACAGGGCGTGCCTCGAGACGTCCCAACGTGCGTGCCGAGGAGTGCCAGGTGTATTCTGCCATATTGATTAATTTTGTCTAATTGTTATTTATTGTATTTTTAAACTTGTGTATTAACACTGGTGGTTTTGTGTGGGTTAAGGTTTTTCACCTCCAAGAATAAAAATGGCAAAAGAAACAAAGCCTCTTTATTGGGAGTGAATCCCAGAAAAACCTTTCAAATGCGAGAGTACAGTGCCAAAAAAGCCACCGCTTAACAAAAATTGTTCTTTTTGGGTCCAAGGGCCACAGCCAGTCGTGAGACGACCCCCAAACTCTGAATTCAAGCCACAGTACACATTGAAGACAGTGAAGCATCCTGATATGGGCATGAGCCCAGCACCTACTATGGTGTTGGGCCTATTTATCCCATAGCAGGGATCGTGGATCAGTTTGCATATGTCAAAATACTTGAAGAGGTCATGTTGCCTTATGTTGAAGAGGACATGCCCGTCAAATGTGTGTTTCAACAAGACAGTGATCCCAAACACACAATCTTGGTTCCAAACCAACAAAATTCATGTTATGGAGTGGCCAGCTTAATCCCCAAACCTTAATCCAATGGAAAACTTGTGAAGTGACATCAAAAATGCTGTTTTTGAAGCAATCCTAGAAACAAAAAAGTTTGTACAAAATAGTTTTGACTTTGTAAAGTCAACGGCCGACACTGGTATTTCGTTTGAACACCCACCTTTCAACTCTTTGCCCAATTGCACAGCCTTAAGAGCGTGCATATCATGAATGCTGGGTCTAGTTTTCTGAGAATCTTCTGCACCTACTGGTAACTTGTTTTCCATATAGCAATAAAATGAAAATATTTTAAAAATAAATAAAATATGTTAATAAGAGTGATTCATCTTGTTAGTCACATTATTTTTATAATTATTTTGAACACTACTGTATGTCTTAAGTAGCTTATTTACTCTTGATGTGTACTGTATTGGATAATACAAGTGTAAATGTGACTATAGGGGTGTTAGTTCATGTTTAAAGGGCTCTAATAATGTTAAAAAAAATTTAGAAGGTTGTAAACAGGTTTTCTATGCTAACTATGAAAATAATCAATTCATGAATGAGGAATCCTACTTTGCCGAAATTCACTTTCCATGGTCGGTTCTGAAACCCAGGGGCGTATTTAGTCATTTCGGGGCCCGGGGCATTTACATTTTTACAAAATGTGAGTATGTAATTTCATTTTTATTTTTATTTTTTTTACAGCTTTTGAATCTGTTACATTTATCTGTGAAGCATAAGTTGCTAGTTACATAGCCATGTTTATTTACCCCCAATTGAAGAGGGATGGAGAGGGTTCTGGAGCTGAATCTAGAAAATGGATGCACATGTTTTGTAAAATATCGTACATCTCTGTTTCTTGCAGCCACCGCCATCCTACGAAGAGACCATCCGTCAGTCTGTCGAGCTGCCGTACGACAACTTCTCATCTAGTTTGGAGACTTCTCCCGTGCTGAGCAACCACGCCAATGTTCAAAATGACACACCTCACTGAAGCAGCTACAAGGCCAGCCGCAACGTTCTTCCTGTGTGATGCGGGCCGACTTCTCAAGACTGTCGATGGACGTGAAAACCCTGCACACGAAGTGGAATTGAAAATACCTCACAAGACTTTACAGTATGCCACGGGGAGCTGGGCAACCAGGGAGGAGCTGCACACATTTGTGAAAAGAGACTTCATGATGCTGCTACACCTGGAAAAGTCTGCATGAACATTGGGGACTGAAATTGCCATACAGAGAATGCATCTTCACTTCGCTTGACGAAGATATTGGGAAGTGAAAGTTACTCACTTGGCTTTTTATTCTACTCTGTGGGCATCACTACGCCTCTTTCGGGGCGGCCTCAGCCACAATATGAGTCGAATATGTGCAACAAATAATAATACAAGTTATTATTTGATTCAATAATCTAGGGGGCAGGTGTCAGGAGTGGGTACTACTGAGGAACAGCAGCATACCGGTTGTCTGGTTGCACGGAATCGTGCAGACAAGTGACTGGATTAACCTATTAACCTGGATTCTACAACAGCAGGCAGGGTTGACCTCCTTGACCCTGAGACAGTTAAAAAAAGGTAAGATGTACAACGTATATGCATCACTGTGTTTCGTCAAGCATGGAGAGTTTTCACTTCCTTTGCACCGTTTAGTGCTCTGACTGGCCACAACGCGACACCGATTCCATCTTTAAAATGCATTTAAATTTACATGGGCTTGAAGTAAAGGTGCTAATTCTGGTGCCGCTTGTGGATGTGGGGCCCTCATGGAGATTGCGACAGTTGGACAGAAACAAGCAGTTTGCTGTGCTCCGCCTGTTGCGTAGATAGCGGCTCTGGTCACCACCTACAAAAACATTCCGCCTGTTGTCCGCCTCTTGTTTCCTAACTGGACAGGTTATTATCAGTGTGACTGACTCGGAGTTACACGGTAATGGTTATGCGGTCCCTGTATTTGTTTAACGGTGTATTATACCCCATCATCTCATGCAACTGCATAATCTGTATTTCATGGAAAATGTCTGAAAATGTCTACATTTGTATTTATTGAAGAAAAAAATGACTTATTATTATAATTCATCTGCTACTATAATGAATATTTTTTAATGTTTTGTTTTTCTTCTGTTGTACATCGAAAACAATGGTTTCATACATCTTTTAATAAAAGAATACATTGCCAAGGCTGGTCTGATTTGAACAACTTACAGGCAACAAAATGGATGTACTGTATGTTCCTTCAATCATAAATTCTGAAGTATAGGGGTGTACCGAGACACTCAGTTCACAAGACGAGACGATACGCAATTTTGGGTCTACGAGACGAGATTTTAACGTTACTTTTAAGAACAAAAAAACCACATATGACTATATACTGCATTACGATCTACTAATTTAGTTTATACTACGTTACACTCTGTGTGCATGCTGGCGGCCCCGCCTCCACCCACTGAAACAAAGAGACCGTATGGCTGCACCGTAACAAAAGTTTGTAGTTTTCACAACAACAAACCTGCCTCAGCATGTTGCTGTAGTTCTGCAAAGCATCATGGTCAAAATTTCATTCATTCATTCATTCATTTTCTATACCGCTTATCCTCGTCAGCAAATACTTTCTTCCTGCAGACTACAGTCCTTTCTAGGAATAACAGAACTTCACAGTTTAAAGCAGCCTGTGTTCACTTCACTTGCTACGTATGGAATCACAGGAGTGCCAAAATTAAATGGAAATACATGTGGGAATATAAAGAGAATCAATAATAACAAATATATGCTAATGTAGTCATATTCTTTTTCCATTTTGTCATCACTTTTTCTGTATTGTCTTTGTTTTTTTCCATTTTGTCGTTGCCTGCCTTATCTGTCTTTTTCATTTGTTCCATTTTCACACAATTCCTGCTTGCAGTGACTATGCAGTGGCTATGTTTAAATGTATGGAATCACAGGAGTGATTTCATTTCAAAGGAAATGCATGTGGAAATATAAAGAGAACTGATAATATTAAAATGTGCTCACATTTTGTCATCACTTTTTCTGTATTGTCTTTGTTTTTTTTCTTCCATTTTGCCATTTGTTTTCCTGTTTTGTCTTTGTCTTTTCCATTTGCTCTTTGCCATTGCATTTACCGGATGCATCAAGCTAGCCGGTGAAAGCAATGACAGTAAAATGACCCTTCAAAACAGGAAAAAACAGACAATACAGAAAAAGCAATGACAAAATGGAATTAAAATATGAATACCTTTGTATATTTTTGTATTACTCAATCTATGTATATTTCCACGTGCATTTCCTTTTAATTTTGGCACTCCCGTGATTCCATAGGCGGTGACTCTGACAGAATGCAGCGAAGGCTGTGGGCGCTTGAATGGAACAAACAAAGACAAAAAAGGAAAGGCAAGGACAAAATGAAAATATATGACTACATTAGTATAATTGTTATTATTATTGATTCTCCTTATAGTTCCACATGTATTTCCTTTTACTTAATTAATTAATTTTGGCACTATGTTTCCATAGCTTAGCCTGCCCTGATAGGCTATTTGACCCTCTGACTGATTGCCAATGACATTGGTTGCTACAAGCTCGCTTAGTATTGTCTCTGGGGTAGGGGACTTTGCCTCAGAGAAGCTAGAAAAAACTTAACAAAAGAATGTTTAGCTTGGGGAGTTTAATTAGTAACAATAGTCACATTACCGTTTGAGCAAGATTACTATTGCACACATCATCAGTAGGGCAAAACTAACCCGTCTCGCAGTCCCTTTTAGGGGGTGAACAATCCAACGCTTTGCAACAATGAAAAGAGCCGACGTTGAAGGATAAAAAAAACGATGTCACTATGAACGCTTGGCCACCACAAGCCAATCTGTCCTGGCACAACAGATGAAAAATAGGCTTTTGGTTATTTCTGGTGCACTTGTGCAAACATCCATGTACACTGTCCCTGTCAAATAAACCAAATAAATATCAAATGTGTGTGCAACAATGTGCTGGCTTATTCGCTATTTAATGGTGAAGTCAGCGCCCTTTTCCGAGGGACAGGCTTGTTTAACACTTGTCTATTTTAGGAAGGACCACTATTGCCTTCTTTAGGCTGAAGGAAGTTGTCTGTTTTGGTGTTAGTGTCAAGTGTCGGCGGCCTGCTTGTAGCGTGTACTGACTGAATTGCATGCATCTAATGGAAACTTGGAGCATGACCTCACCAGTGGTGACCTAAAAGAGAATTTTCTGACTCCTCCAGTCTGTTGTCATAACACTAGCCCTCAATATTTTCATGGAATGCACACACACACATTGTATAAACACGCCACTTATTGGTGACAAAATACCATTGTTCTTGTTTATCATGAATGTTGGATTTTCCACCCACAGCCTGGAAGAAGACCATGTGAGACCGGCCCACTACGCTGATGTGCACACACAAGAAATGCCGGCAATGATCAGGATTACCTGAACAGGCATTTTTTAAAATTATTATTTGTCCATGGTGTGTTCAGATCAGATTGTTTTGTGTTTCATTCATTGTGTTGTTTGTAACCTTTGGCCTTAAGAATAAATGCATATTGGTGACCAAATGTGTCTTGAATTTACAGTAGGCAATTATTCCACAGTGTTTAAATAACAGTATTAAAAATTACAGTAGTCTTATATTAGCAGTAATACAGTAAAAAACACAGTACAGCACTATGTTACTGTAAGGATCATCGCAGTACTGATGCTATCATTGTCAATATTCATACAGTACTTTTGTGGTTGTCAGTAATCATACTGTAGAATATGGTACAAGGGCTGGCACGGGAGCCAGGTGTTGCAGACCCCACAGCAAAGATAAGGGCAGGATGGTGGAAAAAAGGTACCTAATGATAACAAAATCTCCGTTGGGCATCTCTGTGTGGAGTTTGCATGTTCTCCCCGTGCGTGTGTGGGTTTTCTCCGGGTACTCCGGTTTCCTCCCACATTCCAAAAACATGCATGTTAGGTTAATTGGTGACTCTAAATTGTCCATCAGTATGAATGTGAGTGTGAATGTTTGTTTGTCTATATGTGCCCTGCGATTGACTGGCGACCAGTCCAGGGTGTACCCCGCCTCCCGCCCAAAGTCGCTGGGATAGGCTCCAGCCTACCAGCGACCCTAATGAGGATGAGTGGCATAGAAAATGAATGAATGAATGAATAAACCACACTATCGGCCCCACAGACCACTGTTTTGGCCACGGCATTGGCCGCCAATTTCAATGGTGCACCAGCCACCTTCTTTTAACTGGTATAGGTATTTACTTTATTGTCTGACTTTACCTATGCTGTATTTTACTCCGCTTTTATTCGCACGTTATCTTTATCTTTATTCTTCATTTTCAATCATTTTTAACCATTAAACCACACTATCGGCCCCACAGGCCACCACCAGGGGGCGCCTCACCTGTGGCCAACAATTCAAATGGTGCTTAAAAAAGTGGCCGGACACCTTTTTTTTACTGGCATTTACTCGATTGCGTGACTTATGCAGTAATTATATTATGCTTTTATTTTCTATCCTCAAACCATTTTATTATCGTTATAATTTACATGAAATTATTGTGGGGTTTTTGTAGTACAGAGAGCTTCTCCTCCTCACCCGGTTCCTCTCCGCTCAACTAAACACTGTAAACATTTTTACTGTAAAGTCACAGTAAATTACTGGCTAATAATTGCACAACTTTTAGAGTAACGTTGCAGTAATTTTCAGTGAAATATCTTCACTAATTTTACAGTTGATTACAATAAAGTTAATAAAGTATCGTTATTTGCTGTAATTTCACCCTTGTAATTTTTACTTTTACAGTGTTTTAACTACAGAATTACAGTACCTTGTTGTACATAAATCAGAGTAAATCGCCTGTAGTTTGACATATTTCCTAAAAGCAATGTACTGTATTCCTGATTCCAAGTGCGGTACCTCGTTGTGACCACTAGATGGCAGTGTTTTGCGTTGACGTCACGTCTTCTCCTTGTTAGAAAAAACAAATGTTTTACTGCATCTGATTGATGCCTCAGAGAGCTTATTCCTGCAGAAAATATTGTAATATAAAAAGACCACCGGGCTAAGTACTTTCGCAAGGACTCTTATACGTTGTTTAACATTGGCCTGATTATTAATATTTCATATTACATATTATTTCCTGCTGCTCGACTAACAAAGTGTGCACATGAAGCGTACTCCCTGGGCTGGCAGGTTACTGTTGATTCAACATTTATTTTTTACAGTGTGACAAAAGGGCTCACCCCCTTCTATGGAACAAACGCGCCAAGGCGCTGAAATCAATGCACAGAGTGAACTCTCTTTCTGCCTGTTTGGAGACACAAACATACATACACATACATACAACATACACAAGCAATACTATTATACTAAATTAGCGAGTTAATTCTCATTCATTGTGTGGCCAATTAATTCCGTTATTATTATCCCAGGCCTAGTGCCCACGACATATTTTCTTCTGAACAAGAAGTCTTGTCACGTTTTAATCTCGTGAGAGTCACGCCTACTAAAATACAGTATTGATGAAATTGATAATGCATTATTCTTTCATAATTTATACATATATTACTGTTATCTGTAATAATACTGTATATACTGAGATATATAATAATATATCTGTATATATGTACGTATAAGTGTTTCTTCTATCATAAATTGTAAAGTGCAACATTGATAATGCAATATTATTTTATCATTTATGCATTTATATAGGGTACATATTGTAGTAATACATATCATTATATATAAATGAATAAACTATGAACGAATTTGTTTTGTTACAATGTATGATTGAAGGATATACATGTATGTATATTTTATTAAAATGTTTTTTTAACGATACTCTATATTATAATGTCTATTACCGTAATATATACATGCATAAAATATAAAGAAGTACTGTGCATTCCTATAAAGCACGTCTTGACCTCTTTACCTTACAAACATGGCCGCGCGCTGTTCCCACATTCGCGCATGCAACGACGGAGAAAGCCGAGGATCTCCGAAGAGCCGAGTTCCAGGTTGATTGTCAACAACGTCATTCTCTGCAGCACCGACTTTAAAAGAAGCAACCTACTCCCCTCAGAGCGTCAACTGGGGACCGAACGAAGTTGCTCCGTCGGCCGTCAGCGAGGAAATGTGAGTTGTGTGCCTTCACATAATGAATCTCTAATGGACTAATGCATGGTAACCGTTTGTCGCCGCATTTTACAGTATTGTCAATCTGGGTCAATCGGTCATGCATAAAAAGCTGCATGCTCACACATTTGCGTTTGCAGACCTCATCTTTTTCATCTGAAAATCTCTCAAATGTGCCAACTCTTCTCTGGAAATAAATCGGAGCTCTTGAATGTCTTTCAGCGTCATCTAAAAAAAAAACCCAACAAACAACATCTACTGTGACATTTATCCAAGAGGACGCTCATCACAGGCGTACAAGATGCTTCACTGTTTCCAGTTTATGGTGGAGCCTGTCAAAAAAATGGCGAGCAAATTAAAGGTAAGTGTTGAATATGCAAACTGGATTAGCTTCCCATCCGAGTACAGGGTCACCTTCATGAGTCAGCTGACGTGCCAATAAATCCATATCTATAATTCATCCGAAAATTCATCACGAGCCGAACTGTGGCACTACATCAACTTTTTTCAAAGTGACATGATCCTTTCCAGTTTGACCTGCTTGTTGTTTTCCTGTTAAGCAGCAACTGCACCGCAGCCATGTACAAATAATCCAATTGACTCCTCCAGCCTGCGTAACTTTCCCCCCTTCCAAACATCTTGTCATTTATAACGCGAATGCACAGCGCTAAGAAACAAGGCGACCTAGTAAAACACGCCATTCGCTTTCTGCTTTCCTTCTGCAGGCCATAAACACGAAAGCCAAGAAGAAGGCGGAAACCTTGGAGGACGAGCAGAGATTTGTTGTGGAACTGGCTAAAGACCTGGGTCGAGTGTGCCAGGTTCTATACACATTGTAATTATACATCAGCCTTGGCAGAATGTTGAGAATTTTTGCAACACCTCACCTAAAAATATAGTTCATACGTTTCCTCCCTGCGTCCTAGAAATGCAAGCCCTTGCATGCTCCCCACCTACTGCATGAATGCACCTGTTTCCTGTAATTACCACCATTTACCACCGGAGGCCACTGTTTCCTCAGCAATCACACGTACTTTGTCTCTCAATTCTAATGTAGCTCTTCATATATTGGCCGGGTTTATGTACTCTTACGCTTATATGGAGGTTTATTAAAGGGGACGTATTTAATCAAACAATACATCTTTGCTAAAAATACAAATAACAAAATATGTTTTTTTTTCCCACAAACATCTAGATGATGGTACCCCATTATAATATATACAACAATGGTGTAATGACATGGCATCGCGAATGTACACCTCTCTGGGTGGAGTTTGTGGAGTGCAGTATGTTCCCCGGGTGCTCTGGCTCCTCCCACAGGCTGAAAACATGCATTTCAGGTTAAGAAGATTCCCTCTTCCCATGTGATTGACTGGCGCCCAATCCAGTGAGTTTTAACTGGATAAGAATCTTAAATTATTATTTATATTTTTATTATTATTATTATTATTATTATGCAAGTAGACGTGGGCAAAATTCGGATTTCTAAAGTGCGGCACACAGCTGGCTTGCGTTTGTGGAGTCGGGACACCACACACACAAACACAGATTCACACAGATTGATCAATCGAAAGGGAAACAGGCTTCATCTTGAGTGGCCATTTTCAGCTGGGTCCTAGTGCCTGCCTGCGCTCTGTTTAATACAGCATGACAATGTTTTTGGACAGTAATAGCAGGCGACCAAACTGCCTTTGAAAAATGTGCAAGGGATATCATGCCCTTCCCCCCAAATAAACAGCAAGAGGACACTATTTCAGGATGAAATTAAGATCAATGGCAAAAATGAATGAAATTAGACTATATTATATAATAAAATCCAAGCCAACGACATTTTTCTTTTCTGTTTGGCTAATTGAAGGCTTCATCCGTCCTGGAGCACATTTGGAAGCAGCATGACATCTGGCCAACCTCGCTCTGCAGGGCCTTCATTCTGGAGTCTGCTTCTATGTTGGAGAGTAAGGTATGTCTCTGTTAGAGATGACTGCTTATTATTTGCTGATTTTTGGGTATTTGTCTGCAGAGGAGGCCCATGCAGACTGACGGCTGGCCTGAAATCACCGGCAGCAAACAGTGTGATCTAACTGACCAGCTGGAGGTGCAGAAGGCCAAGTTAGCCCTCCTCGAATGGGTAAAAGACTGGCAAACTCAGCCTGAGGTGAGAACTAACCGTGCTCCTGCAAGGATGTCTTGTTCTGCATAAAGGTGACATTTATTGGCGTTGACTGTTATGTAGCAAAGCGTTTGGCCTGGGAAAGGTGTGGCAAAGGTTCTGGAAGACCTGAGGTCCGCTTGGCGTTGGGGCCATGTTCCTAATCTGCTGAATGCCTTGGAGCTGGTTTTGTGGACTCTAATGCTGGAGGACCCAGATAAGGTTCTTGTTCGTATTCACTACATTTGTGCCCTGGCAAGTATCAAACTTGTGGTATTTTATTTTGTTTCTTGCAGAATACAATTCCACAGCAGTGGTTGGTGTTGAAGCAAAAGACAGATTTTGGTAAATAAAAATTAAATAAATCAAGGTCTGTTTTTTTTACAACTACAACAAATTAAAAATATGTATATTTTTCAGGTGCTATAACCTACATTCCTCATCCAGGTCAGTGGCATTCTGTTTTTTGCCACAATACAGTATTCCCTCAACACTTTGCTCTTTGATAAATGCAATAAAATAATAATAAAAACTGTGGCTAATACTGTTAATAACCTTATTAGCACGTTTTGCTAAGTGGAAATTCACTTATCACTGTCATGCCTGGAACCAATTAATCGCGATAAACGAGTGATTAATGTATATCATAGCATTGCAATTAAACACCGTATTTGCATCAATTCATATGGTTACATATTTTTTGCCAGTGTGGGACTGGATCACAAAAGCTGCAGGTAAAATGTTCATTTCAGCAGAATTCACATCTCTATATTCTTCCCCCAGTCTGTCTTTCTGCTGCTAATTCAATACATGTGTGTTTTGTGCCAGTGGAGGTGACTCTGAACAAAGACACAGCCAATCCTGATCTTCTCATCTCTGGTGATGACAAGAAGATGCGTTGTGGCTTTGAGAGGCAAGATATTCCCAACTACCATGAGCGCTTTGATGCTTGGTGGTGTGCTGTCGCAGTGGAGGGCTTCCAAGCAGGTCGCCACTACTGGGAGGTGGAGTTAGGTGAGCGAGATTGGCGGCTGGGCGTGGCCAAAGAGTCTGCCCTCAGGAAAGGCTTTAAATCCCTCAACACTGGTACAGGTTACTTTACCCTCCGTTTGGAGAGGGGCACTGAGCTCAAAGCGCTGACAGTGCCCTTCACTGCCCTGCCATCAGGCCTCATCCCCCAAAAGGTGGGGGTGTACCTTGATTACGACGCTGGCCAGCTCTCCTTTTATGACGTGGAAACACACGTCCACATTTATACCTACAACGAGCGCTTCTGTGAAAAGCTCTTCCCGCTATTTGGCACAGTGGAGCTCACTGATGATCTGGTGATAAGGACCCCTGAAGTCAACGCTCAGTGTCTCTGTGCTACTTCCTGCCTTTGGGGTTGAGGAACGCGTCAACTCTTACTTGAAAATCTCCATTAGATAGCGGTTGTGCAAATATATTAACCCCTGGGAGGAACAGCGTGCTGTTAGTGCTTTCAAATGGCGTCACAGTGTATGGTATGGTATTCTTTATTCGTGCTTACTTAGTTACAATTGAACATGTCTGCAAAGGAGTAAGAAGAAGCGCCCACTGTCCCTGCTGCTAATTGCCGCTTTCAATCAAATTAAACCCTCTGCTCACGTATGCCATGTATTTTCAGGTGTTACAAAGAAGTCGGTAGTGTCTCTGTAACGTACTGTGTGATATCAACTGTGAATAAAATAAATGAATGGTGGACTCGCTTTCTTATTACCAAAATACATCACATTTATTGTAAGAATCACCTGTCATATTCAGGTTGCCATACACGACAAATATTTAAATCACATATGTATATGCTATATAATATCATACACATAATAATGTATAGAATTATACAAAGCCAAATAAAGTCTCATCAAACTGTTTTGCAGAAAATCAGACACTGCAGTGCCAATTTTGAATGTGGTGTCGATCCGATACTGTATAAGGCTCATCATGCTAGTATCGAATCGATACTAACACCAGCCTTGGACTCAATCTCAATAATATGTACTGTCTTACTAATTATACTACTCGGATCGACCACCATTATGGCTCCATTTTACAAATAGTCAAAAGTGCATGCATTACAAATATTTTCATTGAACTGGTTTTAAGAAAAAAAAGTAAGCAGCTCCAGCCCCATCCATCCATTTTCTATGCCGCTTATTCTCAATTGGGTCGCGGGTATGCTGGAGCCTACCCCAGCTAGTTTTCGGGTGAGAGGTGGGGTACACCCTGGACTGGTTGCCAGTCAATCGGAGTGCAGACAATCAACCATTCACACTCACTTTCATACCTGTGGACAATTTATAGTCACCAATTAACCTAACATGCATGTTTGGGGACAGTGGGAGGAAACAACTCCAATTTTATTTAGCAAATAATTTTGCATCGTAACCATTTAGTAGTATAATTTTTTATTATTATTATTAACTATTTGGGTCATTCGAATCACAGCAACGTTCTGCCATTTACATAACTTTTTATTCAATGTAATAATTCTATTTCGCTGGCGAACACCGTTTCGGGTGCGTTGTGTGACGTCATCAACACGCGACGCCGCCGCCGCCGAGTAGTGCAAATGGAGGAGCGGGCGACGACAACAACTTTGAAACAAGCTTTACAAAGCCATTTCGGGTTCAGTAACTTCAGGTCTAAAGTGCAGGAAAGTGTTATCCAAGCGGTTGTGCGAGGTAGGTCAAGCAATTTGATGATTTGCGAAGTAAGTAGCGAATGGAGCTCTGCTAATTGCTAGATATTAGCTTGTGTAGAACAAACAGCACAGCACAGCCGCTGTTACTGCTTTTGGTGGTGTTGCTGCTACAAAGGTTACTGTTGTGTCTTCCCGTAGGTGACCGGGATGTGTTTGTGTGCATGCCCACTGGGGCGGGAAAGTCTCTGTGTTATCAGCTGCCTGCTGTCCTGGCTGAAGGCATCACTTTAGTCATCTCCCCACTCATTGCTCTCATTCAGGTCAGTTTGGTTGTCTATCCACTGTTGTTAAATTTGACGTAAACGTTTCTCGCTGTCTGCTTTCACAGGACCAAGTGTCCCACTTGAGGTCTCTGAACATCCCGGCTCACTCCATCAACTCCAAGCTTGCAGCCGGCGAGCGCCGTGCGATTCTCGCTGACTTGCAGAGCAGGAACCCTAAGTTGAAGCTACTCTACATCACGCCAGAGATGGTAGCTTCTCCGTCATTCCAGCCTCACCTGACTGACTTGTGCTCCCGAGGCCTGCTCTCCTACATGGCTGTGGACGAGGCTCACTGTGTCTCCCAGTGGGGTCATGATTTTAGACCCGATTACCTCAAACTGGGTGAACTGCGCTCTCGCATACCTGGGGTTTCTTGCATAGCGCTCACAGCAACAGCCCCCAAAAACGTTCAGGACGATATTATTCAGTCGCTGAAGCTGCGTCTGCCTCTGTCTTTCACGACGCCTGTTTTCCGCTCAAATTTGCACTATGATGTCATCTTCAGCGAGATTCTTACGAACCCCTTCATTCACCTGCATGCCTTCATTCAGAAGGCACTGGCTCTTGGCAGTGGCTCCGGTGGACAGGTTGGTATGAAAAAGTGTTATACCGTTTTAATCATGCATCCATCCATCCATCCATTTTCTATGCCGCGGGTATGCTGGAGCATTTCCCAGCTTCTCCTCACCATGCAGTATTTTCATGTTGCATGTGTTACAACACCAAACCACTATTCACACAAGTAGGCAGGGACCGTGTGATGGTGATGACAACAGGTTGTTTTTATTACTAATTTAGTATCAAGTCATTTATAATTTACAAATACGGGACAAGACAGGTCAATTGTACAGCATACATGTACCACTTGTTAAAAAAGTACACAGTTTGTGCATGTTTATGCGTCGATGATAATGTTTTTTATCAAGTCTTTAGGTTTTGCACTGTGTTTGGTGGTCATTGAATGCACCGTAGCTGCATGTTGAGCCAAAATAGATGCCAGCATCAAGCTAGAAGGAGGGTTTGGAGGGGGAGCGAGTCATAAATATATAAAATAGACATTTTTATGGCTTCTCAATTACTCTCTGGTGGTCTGATAATGTAACCCGTACGGAGATCTGCTGCACTCTTGTACTGTCTGGGGATGTTTTTTATTCATCTACAGAGAATACCAAACATTATTTAGTTGCACAAATGCATTTTTTATAAGTATTTGATGTATTTGAACTTCAGTATGGTATGTAAAACAATAAGTATTTATTATTCTTTATTGCGTCACGGCAGTCTCTGTTTGGTTTGGAAAGGTCTCTGTTTGGTTTGGAAAGCTTTTTGTTCAACTTCTCTGTAACTTGCTTCCGGCCCTGCCTTTCAAGTCAGTATTGAGGTTTTTACAGGAAGCTGCATGCAAATCCAATTTATTCAATCATTATAAATAACATTTTAGAACAATTCTTCAAAACGGGCTTCTCTCGCTACTCGTTGCTGTCAAAGACCTTCCTCTTTACACAGCCTTGCCGGCTTCCCAGCATGCCTTGCTGCACAGTGTCATGTTTAGAGTTAACATAATTGCTGTCTATTATGCCCCATAATAGTTCAGGTTGTACCCCCACTCTACAGCATAGAGTATTTCATCCTGAAGAACCCCAACCTCCTTAAAGCATGTTCTTCAACAGGGTTGTGGGATTGTGTACTGTCGGACTAGGGAAGGTTGTGAAACCGTAGCCTACCAGCTTAACAAGCTTGGTGTCCTAGCAAAGCCCTATCATGCTGGTAAGTCTTCTTCCATTGTGGGTTGTATGGAATCAATTGGCTTTTAGCAAGTGTTTTTTTTGCATGCAGGTCTAAAGGCAGAAGACCGCACACAGGCCCAGAATGAGTGGATGCAGGGGAAAGTGATTGTTATTGTGGCTACCATAAGCTTTGGTATGGGTGTAGACAAGGCCAACGTAAGGTAAGGCAGTACAATTCTGAGCTGTGTTGTGTTTTTCCCAGTAAAGCCGCAGGTTTATAGATGTTTCCATCAATCCTACAGATTTGTCGCTCACTGGAACCTTGCAAAGTCCATGGCCAGCTACTACCAGGAGTCTGGCCGAGCAGGCAGAGACGGACTGCCATCTCTCTGTCGCACTTACTACTCCCGGAAGGACATGGAGCAAATTAAATTCCTCATTCATAAGGAGGTTGCACGTAAACAGGTCAATATAGCAGAACCACTCTAGTGCATCTTCAGCTGTGCATCATTTAAAATATTGGATTGTTTTTTTACCTGTAGGAAAAACGTAACTCTGTAAAAGAATCGGACAAAGCAGCCATTACAGACCTTAACGCAATGGTGTCGTTTTGCGAGCAGGAAAGGTAAGTAAAGACCGCACACACGTAAAATGTTACTGTATTTATTGCCTTCATCATAGTATGACACATACAATCATCATATGTTCACGCAGTTGCCTTTGGGAAATAGTTATCAATCATCTATTTATAACCAGGGGTATCCAAAGTCTGATTCGGGTGCCATTTGTCGTCTGTGGCTGTTTTTTTTATTTTTTAATTGGCCTGTGGCACAAAATATAAAAAGAAAAAATAGTTCATCAATAATGAAAAAAAACCCAGCAGTAATTTATCACGAATAAAGTCAAAACATTACAAGACAAACATTTTAAGCTTAAATGGGAAAAAGTCATAATTTTACAAGAATAAAGTCAAAATGAGGAAAAATAACATATTTAGTAGCATAAAGTTGAAATACTATAGAAGAAAAAGTAGTAATATTATTAGAAAGAATGTGGAAAATGTTGCAAGAATAAAGTCAAAATATTGTAGCTAGATACATAGCTACTTTATTCATCTGGAAATTAAGCCGTAATTACAAGAAGAAAATTTGCAAGAAGAAAGTTGACCTAGTTGGAAAAAAACAACAGCAGAAATATTAAAAAAAAAGAAAAACAGCTGTAGAAGTAAAACAATGAACATCATATAAAAAGATAAAAGTTGTAATTTTAACTCAAACTCATAATATTATGATAAAAAAACAATGTTGTTGGTACAGTTGATATATGGAAAAAGTCGTAATGTTTTGAGCTACAAACAACAAAGATGAAGGAAAAGTAGGTTGGGAAGAAAGCCTTAATATTAGAATAAAGTCATAATTACAAGAACATTCCATTCCATTTTCTTCCGCTTATCCGGGTCCGGGTCGCGGGGGCAGCAGTCTCAGTAGGGAAGTCCAGACTTCCCGGTCACCAGCAACCTCTTCCAGCTCCACCAGGAGGACACCAAGGCGTTCCCAGGCCAGCTGTGAGACATAGTCCCTCCAGCGTGTCCTAGGTCTTCCCTGGGGCCTTCTCCCGGCTGGGCATGCCCGAAACACCTCACCAGGGAGGCGCCCGGGAGGCATCCGGACTAGATGCCCGAGCCACCTCAACTGGCTCCTCTTGATGTGAAGGAGCAGCGGCTCTACTCTGAGCCGCTGATCTCATGATCCATAACTCATGACCATAGGTGAGGGCGGGAACGTAAATCGATCGGTAAACAGAGAGCTTTGCCTTCCGGCTCAGCTCTCTCTTCACCACGACGGTCCGGTACAGCGACCGCATTACTGTGGACGCTGCATCGATCTGTCTGCCGATCTCACGCTCCGACCTGCCCTCACTCGTGAACAATTCCAAGAACAACATTTACAGAAATAAAAAAATAAAAATAGTTGAAAAATGCAAAAAACAAACAGCACCAAAATGGGGGGGAAAAAAGAGCCAATGCCAAAGTTAATAATATTACTAATAATACACTTCACCGTTGTCACAAAGCTGAGAGGCAGTTTGAAAAAAATAATATACTGTAACTTCTTAGGAAATCATGAGTTGGTTTACTTAATATCAAAGTGGACCTTGGTGGAATAAGTTTGGACACCCCTGGTCCATATGGCATAGCAGAGGGCACCACGCTAAATGACTTGTTTCATGTATAGCAGAACTTTGTGGTTTCAGGGGGATTGTCGTCAAGTGATTGCTATAAACTTTATTCCTTAATAACGACATACATTAATGCATAAACGTGCAACTTGCTGTTGTGCGATAACAACTTTTTTTAAATTATACCGTATATACGTTTAAATATGGTTAGTGTCTCGTCCTCCGGCGTTATTGCTGTTATTGTACGTAGGCAATCCAAGGAATGTCGATATTCCTGAAAGTCTGGGAGTCGATGTTTTGAGTAGTAAGTCAAGACATCCTTGTCAGTGAAAGTTGCTTTGTTTTTGGAGGGCGGGACACACCCTGCCCAGTTACACGAGCAGCACTCCCAGTCCTGGTACATGCTCTCATTGTGCGACTTGACAGCCTTGCCAAAAAAAGATTTGGCATGTAGTTTAGATGCTGTCAAATGTCCGCTCCCTCCTCTTGACTTTGCTGCTGCAGCAGCAGAAGCTTGCACAGGTCACCACCGTTGTGATGACAACAACCACTGAAGGAGAGCAAACCAACAGTCACCGTGGTTAGAACGCGGAGACCCTTTGTCATACACGAGAGCAGAAACTCACAGATGAATGTTAAGAGGATGAAGAAAGCTGCCAGCTCGACGGGGGTGGAGTTTGGGAGACCCTGCAACTTGGCCCAAATTTTATCCAGGAGGCTCACTGCTTGGTCTTTGGGGTCCATCCTAATAAGGCAACATTGACAGCTGCCTGACTGAAAGAAGTCTGCACAGAATCCAGTTTGTTTACTTTCCTTCACAATCATGATATCTTTTGTAAGAAAATGAAAGTGGGAGGAATGAGCCCGGCAGGATATTAAACTGGTCTGGTTGAGAGATGAATGATGATGCTTTTTATGTCTACCCAGACGCTGTAAGGATGACAAGGCGTTGGTTGATCAACAATCCTTATATAACTTTCTGCAAAACCAACTAACATCAGCAAAATCAACTCAGCTGTCACACACACGGTCAGGACACAGCCTGTCACGGTTTGGGCCAGTCAGAAATCACAAAACACAACACATAACTGCCAGGTTGTTATAGGAATGGAACTCCTGTATGTATTTGCAGTTTATTTACGATCTGACATCAGGCCTGTTAAAAGCCACCCAATAGCAGGCCAAACCTGTTATTGTCTTGTGATATTTAATAGTTTTTTGTTTTTTTTAAAAGATGCTGTTAAAAAGAGAAATTTGGTAATGGTCGATAAAGACAACCCTCCGTGAAACTACTACTATTTCTCTTCTTTTTGGTGCCTTTTCCACCAATCCAAACCGGGTACCTAAATTGTGCTTTTTATTGAGTTTTAACTGGTACTTGTAGTATATACTGTATTTAGCCTACAGCCGATAACAAGCTTCTTTATAAGGATCTCAATTAGGTTGTTGCCCGTTTAAAAAGCTGCAGACACTTACCTTGGTGCAGAATAACAAACAAAGATTTGCTCATGAGCTATGAACCTTGAACTGCCATATTAGTTTTCTGCCTCAATGTTGGTGCAAGCTACGAGTCGACTGCCTTTTTTTTTTTTACGAAGTTAAGCCAAACTTTTTAGCTGCTTCATCTTCGTTGGTGTTCACGGTTATTTCTTCCGGTCATTGGAACAACGATGCAGACGATGCCCAATTCCAGTCTTCTAATCGATCAATCGTCTACTTTGCCTAATTGACGATGATGCAAAATTGCAGCGTGAGTTGTTTGTGTATGCTTGCGTGTGTGTTTGTGTGTGTGTGCGCGGGTATCATCACCACAATCAAAATTTAACGGTTTCATTCTAGTTTCCAAAATATGTTACAATGTAGGTGTCAGGTGTCAGTAATGCTACATTGATGAAGCAATAGCCAGTGCAAGAAGTACTGTTCAGAATAGGAAGTAAACAAAGAAGGAACTCTCCCAATATGAAATGTGTGCATCTATGTTCCGCCTTATGTGTCTTTTTCTTATATTGTGTCCACTATATTGGGTAATACAAGTGTAACAGTGACTGTAGGGGTGTTATTTCATTCTAGAGGGCTCTAACAATGTTGTACAACATATTTAGAGGGCCATACACCGGTTTTCCTTGCTTTAACTACGAAAATATTTCACTTCTAAAAAAGTCATTTTACTTTGTGGAAATTCACTCATGACATTCGGGTCTGGAAGCAATTAATCGCGATAAGGTAGGGACTATTGTATGTGATAAGTGATTATCTCATGTTTTTAAACCTTATTTAACTACAAAAGGTAAAGTAATAGGCTTATGGGTGTTTATTTTACGCAGCTGCTTCTTAAACACGGTGTAGAGCTTAAATCTTTAAGGTGGGCTGTGTTTTCCAAGATCTGTATGTGTGCACAAACAGGCTCTGAAACACTCACTTGTGTTAGTCGTCGTCGTTCTCACACATCAGCAAAGACTGTGACAGAGTGAGCAGACAAGTTGACAGCACGGCGTGTCCTCCCTGAAGGAGTTACTTTCAGGAATGCGGCTTGTTTTTGTTGCCGGAATTAGCCTTTCATCACCCAGGGGTCCTCAGACGCCACCTGCCATTAGAGCTCATAGTTAGGAGATAATTTTCGGGTAATTTCTTCAGATACACACAGAAAACAAATCCAGCGTGTTCATTTCATCTTGACGTCAGTTTTAGTCGCGAGTGTACTACATACTGTAGTTTGCCTCCTTCCAAAAATGCTTTCTGTCTTCAGTCGAGTCTTTCATGTGTGTCTCTCTGTCTTTCTTCACCTCTTTTGTGCAGACGCTTTCTCTCCCTTTTTTGTTGTGCAGACAGGCACGTCCCTGCCGCTCCTGCAATGTAGTCCACATGTTGTTCAAGTGGCTGCAGACACTGCCTTTGTTTATGTGTGTTATGTAATACAGGATTTAACACTGAAGCGTGGCGGTTGTTGTTGTTTTTTTTCTAATTAATTGAAAGAACAATCAAAGCCACATCAAGGGTTTTAGGTAGGAAACGCGGAGGAAGAGAAATGAATAGCTGTTCTATTATGTGTGAATATGATATTATCCAAAATTGTAAAATAAGCATACCTCTTGTTTATTCACTGTGTCTTGGGAGGCCGTTTACAAAAAAACATCCTTGATGTGTCAAAAAAAAAAAATCCTCCTTCAGTTTTGTGATATTCTTCTCGGTGTAATGAAACTGTAATTGACCAACTTCCTCACTAGGTAGCGCAACTACACAATAATACATGCTTTCCAACAAGCGCTGCAGTGCAATATGGTGTTATTATACAGTACATCATACACACAGTAGTTTGCAGTGATTCAGCAAAACAAGAACACGGTTCATCTTAAATAGTTCACCACAATTGATATCACAACCACTCACTATTTATTGAATGTGACCATCCAGTTCACTACAGGACTGAAATCTACCTGTGGTGCTGGGTTGCGGGCACAGATGACATCGTTGCATATTTTTCTATGCGTTTTGGCTTCTCGTGCACACGCAAATGTAGGTTTTTATCTTTATAAACTGAGGAAACACCTGGCCAGAGTTCTGTTTACACCTCGCCCGTACGTGGGATACCGGTGCCTGGGGGAGGGGCTCGCAGGCCCCCTCTGGTGGTCAGGCCTTCACCTTGGGGCCCGGCCGGGCCTAGCCTGAAGAAGCCACACAGTCCGGTGCTATGCGACCTGGTCGCAAATCTGGGGAAAATCTGGTTCTGGTGCCATGACATTGTGACCTGCAAGGCGTTATTGGGAGGAACGGCCTCCCCGATCTGATCCCGTGCGGTGTGTTGTTGTTGGACTTCTGTGTTTCTGTACAGTTTGTCCTTAACTAACACAATGTTCAAACATGAATATCGTCGCAGTAATGCGGTCGCTGTAACACTGTAACATAAATTTAAAAAAATTACAACTTAATTAGTTGCTTTGTTTGTTTTTAATGATATTATGACTTTCTTTTTTTTAAACGTATTTCTTTAATATTTCAACTTTATGCTACTAAAATGACATTAGTTTCCTATTGACATTATTCTCCTAAAATTACCTTTTTTTTAACCTAATCTTTTTTCTCCTAATAGTTTGATTTATTATTATAAAATTGTGGTTGATTTTTCTAATTTTGCTCTTTCTTGTTTTTTTTATTTAGTTTTTTGGGGTTTAATTCCATTTTTAGAATCCACAGGTTGCTAATGGCCCTCAGCCTGCATTTTGGATACCCCTGACCAAGGGAGCCCAGCTGTGGTGATAGTTGTGCACAAACTATTACACAACCACCAACAGATCAATACTGCACATTGTCAGTGGCAGCCATTGCTGCGACTGCTAAACCTGCCGATATGCCATCTGTCCTCCTATCAGTTGCCGCCATGCCACCATCTCCAAGTTTTTCGGGGACAAGCCACCAAACTGTTCAGGTGCCTGCGACTGCTGTTCCAACCCGAAAGTTGTGCGAGCCCAGCTGGAGAAGGTGTCGGTCCTCAACACGGCGATCAAAGCTCAGACCAAAGAGCCCCAAGGCCCGTTTGGTTTCCACCAGAGCGCCTATGAGGGAGGAAATAAGGGATATGGCTTTGAGAGGCAAGCCAACATTTATACTGTAGTTAATCGCCCACATTTGGACTGATTTATGACTTTTCACTTTGTAGGTTTGACGACGGTGAAAGCTTTATTGAAGATGATGCCAAGAGGAAAAAAGAGTTCTCTGACTTCTTCAAGAAGCAGATGAAGCTCAGGAATGTAGGTTGTAATCACATATACTTGAGCACTTTTGTGTTTCCTTGCCTAATATCTACAGTGCACGCTGTTAGTGTTATGTCTGCACATGTGTTCACCCACAGTGGGCACCATGCCTTTTTTAGTTGAGGCTAGCAATGCTAAATGAATCCCACATGTGCGGAAAAAAGAACCAATTCTCAGCAACTGGAGCTGGTCCAAACAGTTCTACACACCTGCAATGTTTTGATGTTGAAACAAAGACTTTCTCTGTGTAGCAAGTACTGTACATGTGCTCAACTTGATTCATTTATGAAGTTGTGGATTTTTTAATAAAAATATAATGGGATCTAATCCTAACGGTAAAAATCACATTCTGGTCAAATATAAGCTATTGAAAACTGTAAATGGGAATTATACAATGGGTGTTATAATGTACAAACCTAATAGAATACGCAAACAAAAATACCACACTTATAATCCCTATAAAGATAAAATACAATTCTACCATTTGCACTTGATGCCATAGGAATGCCAAATGTAATGTACCCAATAATAATAATAATTAATTATCAATGTGTTATGTTTTCAATACTACTTATTAGGTAATACAATGATTACTTCCCAAATAATTACAGAAATAAGTCATTCTAATCGATGGAATGCATGTATTTTTAGTAGATATTTGTCAGATGTTGTCTTTCTATTTATTCTACTGTTTTGGACTTGTTTTCTTTTATTAGGGACCTGCCACTCAGACGGACATCTTTATTCCTCCAGGTAAACTTCAAATACTGCAGATATTTGTGTTACATGACGAGGGGGCTCATCTATGCTGTGGGCGTGCTCTTGCTGTGTAGATGCCAACTGCCCCCTCAGAGAGGCAAGCTGTCAGAGGATCCCCAGGCTCACTGTGAAGGTGCGACGCTGAATGTGAACAACACAAACGCATTCCTCGTGGCTGTGGTATTAATTAGCACAGTTGTTGGAACTCAGAGACTCACGTGTCAGAGACACGGCGGAGGTGTTGACTGTGAACATAGCACAATATGCAGTGCAATGAAAATACAACTGGGTTGTGGTATTCAACTTCTTTTCTGACATTTACAGGCCGGAAGCTGTGTATTATTACATACAGTCATTATGGTTGTTATGTAGTTAAGTTATATTAGAGAGAGAAAAAATATACATACAGTCGTTTATTGTGGTTATTTGGTTCCAGACCTGTGATAAGTGAATTCCGCGAAGTAGGATTCAGTACTAATAAATGTAGTCATATTTTTGTAGTCATGGCATAGAATCATTGTTTACAATCTTTTTAACATTATCGTTATGTGTTTTAACATCATTAGAGTCCTCTAGACATGAAATGACACCTCTATAGTCACCTTTACATTTATATTACCCAATAATGTAGTAATAATCAGAGAAAAGAAGACTTATTAGACATAAATAAGAAAACATAGACTCATACCTTAGCAGTTTTTTTCTGGACAATGTATTCTAATGGCAGCTAAAAATGGCTTTACACTCGTATTACCCTAAGAGTAAATAAGCTATTTAAGTGGCACTGCAAATGTGTTTCCTAGGGAACCTTAGTGGCGGGCGGACAGATCTGCGGAGGACAGGAAATGGTGTCGGAAGTTCAGAGTTAAGTTTTAGCTTGTCGTGGGGTATGGGCCCAACAGTAGTACATGTTGGTATTTGGATGATTATGTGCCGTTGATGCTGGGGAGTCCCACACACACTGTCAGTCAAATTTGTCTTATTTGAGATTACAGTACATTGATTGGTAATCATCACTTGCCTGTACCTAGTATTGCCTCTGCCAGGGAATTGTCATTGATTTGGACTTCTGTTTGTTCAGCTTCCTGGTCATTTTTTGTTATTAGTATTACAAATTTCAGGGTTCAAATCTCCGTTGGGCATCTCTGTGTGGAGTTTGCATGTTTGCGCGCGTGGGTTTTCACTGGGTACACCGGTTTCCTCCGCTACCAGGTACTCCGGTTTCCTCCCACATTCCAAAAACATGCATGTTAGGTTATTTGCCGACTCTAAATTGTCCATTAGAGTGTGAATGTGAGTGTGAATGTTTGTATGTTTGCCCTGCGATTGACTGGCGACCAGTCCAGGGTGTGCCTTGCCTTCCGCCCAAAGTCAGCTGGGATAGGCTTCAGTATACCTGCGACCCTAATGAGTATAAGCGATATAGAAAATGGATGGATGATTGGATGGATGTTTTTATTATTGTGCCTGTGAGGAGACCCCTGCAATTAATGCCTGTTCTAGTGAGCACGTCTGACGCTTGTCTCACTGAATAATTACTGACACCTTGTGGCCAATGTTAAATACTACATGCACAATTAGAATCCTTCTTTAGCTTTGTATTTTAGCTCATTTAGTTAGTTCATGTATCCATTTTTATGCCTGAATATTCCTAAATTATAAACTATAGATGTATGAAATATATATAAATAAAGAAGCAGATCAGATGAGAACAAAATGTGGCAAATAGAAAAAAAATTAATAATATGTATTTTCACTAGTGTTAATAGATTTTCTAAACGTAAAGTTTTTATAGTTTATTCGACTTCTGTACATCATGCTAGGTCTTGAACACCATTTATTCCATACATTAAAAATTCACTTTGTTTTTTGTGTGGCAACTTGTTGCTAGGTAAAATTTATGAGGCACATTATCCCCCTCGATCCCTTTCCAGCTCCCTGCAGCTGTCATGATATAACTCATTTATTTTTGCCTTACATTTGTGATGGTACATTTTATATTTTAGACCAGAGAGCACTGCCTGTGCCTCTTGCAGGAGGCCTTATATGGCCACCAGGGGACAGACGACCCATTCAGGTAAATATACAGACACAAACATCCTAAACATATTTTTTTCCTTAAAAAAAAAAATTATTTTACACTCAAACACTGACTTATTTTTTTTCTTCTCAGCTCTCATCTGTCCTTAGCTGTGGGTATCGAACATGAGGTGTTCAAGAGCAGCAAATCTTCCAACTTGTACAAAGCGGCGATATTAAAGAAGGTTCCGCCTGCATGTGCATCATTGATGTCGATTTTTCAAATTGAGTTGATACAGGACGGACTATTCTTTTGCCTTCAAGGTGTCTGAGATGAAGATGGCGCCCGCTGTAACGGACGAGGAGAAGAGCAGCAGTGGTAGCGAGGCCATGCCAAGACAGCCAGAGGAAGTCGCCGCCTCTTCATCCTTTCCCGAGGAGCTGCATGGGTTCAAATCTGCATCTGAGGTCTACTCCGTGAGTTAACTTACTGAAAACTTCTCAATCTGTTAAGCGCTATGGATCAGACCGTGAATGGTAAACCCACCTCTGTATGTATAATGTAACTTCATCTTACCTAATTGTTTCTCCAGATGAAGCGTAAGAGAGTTGGAGCAGGCCACAGGGGCTTGTCCAACCCTCGCATCACTGCCAAGGATCCGCTGGTGGACAGCACGTCCGATCAGGGAAGACCAGGTGGTGAACAAGAGGAGCTAGTTGGAAAAGGGAAAGATAAGGTTGTGCCATCATCAACATCTAGCCAAGCCACAGCAACATCCTCCTCCCTCTCCACCTCCAGTAGCCCAATTAAGGGAGGCAGAGCTGTGAGCAAGAAGCAGCAGAAGCTGGCTGAAGCTGCAAAAAGTTCTCGCAGCATCTCGCAATATTTTCAGAAGACTCACAAGACGATGGAGCTGGATAACCAAAGGGATGCACTCCCATCCCATGCGATGAGTCCAGAGGAAGAGATGTACCAAGAGCAGGAGTTGACTGCCATTATGGAGGCTGAAGATGGCGCTGTGGAGCCAGTCACACGGGATGGGAGGCAAGCAGATACCAAACCAGACGTCATTGTCATAGATGATAATGATGATGTAGAGGTGGTTCAAGAGACTTCAGAACTGAATAATCTGCAGTCTACCACAGAGTAAGACACACCGAATGCACCATTTTCTGAAACTTATCACTTTTTGACATATTACTAGTTTTATTAATGGTAAATACAAATTCATTCAAGGATGTTCCATTTTTTTTCTTCATTAGGTGAAATATTTTTTTTATTGAGTCCAGACTGGGAAAATGTACAATACAGTGGATTCCTGCTTATTTACGTTTCACGAAAATACGTTTTTTCACAGAAAGCACATCTAATTCTCCAGAAATTGGTAGTAATTTATAAATATATCAAAATTCAGGTAAAATGTACAGCAAAACTCGTATTTCTTTATGCTTCACTGATCGTATTTATCCGTCAAGGGTTGAGATTTTGCACTTTATTTTGTGGCCGTAAAAAAAACTTTTTTCAACTACAGAAGCACTAGCTCAAAACTTGCAGAGAGATGAACATAGATTAATATATGATTGTAAGACTTGGAAAAACGCCTTCCTAGCTAGCCTCTGGTGCAGGGGTCTCAAACTGGTGCCGTGGAGGGCCGAGACACTGCAGGTTTTCTTTCAAGCCGGTCACTACAACAGGTGATTTTAATGCTCGACACCTCCTTCAATTTAAGGGAAGGAGCTCATCAATTGAAGCACCTTCTTTAGTACCGGCTGGAAAGAAAACCTGCAGTGTCTCGCCCCTCCATGGCACGAGTTTGAGACGCCCCACAATGATGCTACACGGTGATCTGTTTATCGGTCATCATGTGAAAATAAGGAACATTTTCCGGTAGGTAAGGGGAAATACTTTCTTTCCACATGTAAAACAATATTTTATAGTAATAACAACCCGCAAGGCATGATGGCTACATTCCTGTCAGGGAAGTGTGTGCTTTGGGTTCCAAGCTTGTCTCGTGGGCTACAAATTAATATAAAATTGTATTATTTTCTATTTTGATACCCACATAGTGTGTGTGGTACAGTTACATTGTGTGTTCTGCATGTTACTTTTGATTATAATTTATAATTTTGATGATTATAAGCACAAACAGTTCGACAAACGTTGCAAATTTGCAGGGTCACGAATGCTTTCAGAATTGTATTAAGTAATTGTTGGATATACAGGTACAACTAAAAATGGTGATTATACAATTTCTGATCGGCATTGGCAGCCATTTAAACATAATAATGTAATGTGAATTGTTTACATGTTGATATTGCAGGTGATAAAAGCCTTGAGTGAGATGCATTGTCCTAATTCGAGCTGGTTTTCTTTACCTTGCAGACCGGACACGTCTGAAGACCGCAGTGGATCTGTAAAAGAACAGGTACGTGTCTCCGAGTAAGGATGCGTGTGGCGTTCGGTGACTAAGCGGGAGCACTGTCCTAGCAGGTGTGTGTTCCGGAAGCCAAACAAGAGCAGCCTCCTCCGGCCAAGCGAGGCCGTCCGGAGGCAAGCAAGGCGAGTTGCCGGAAAGTAACCTTTGCCCCCACCGTCCAGCAGCGAGTACTGCAGGATCCGATGACAACTGTGACGCTGAAGGAGGCTGCTGACGTGGTGGTCCGCTACTTGGATCCCTTTTACACTCAGGGGAAATTTGCTAACAAGGTGCGAGAATAGTCGCGTCTCATGCTGCTGAAATTCCACATGGATTTTCTCACTCTTCTCTGTTTGTAGGACCTGTTCAAGTCCTTCGCTCGCTTTTTGTCTCACCTTCTCGCAGAGCGGGGGAGCCTGGGAAAGGGACAAGGTAAAATGAGCACCACCCAACCTGTGCGCACATTTGATTCCTCACGCTTGTTTCCGTTCGCCCGCAGTGAAAGCAGAGGCCAAGGCGCTGATTAAGCAGTTCTTCTGCAAGGTCAAACGCTGTGAGAGTGAAGCAGACTGGAACCACCTTAAAAGACCGGGATACTGTAAAAGCGCACCCAATCAGGAATGATGGCCGAGGAAATTAATACTTAAGGGCTTCCTCTTTGTCAGTGCCTAAGCTTGTCTTGTTTTTGTGAGCTCAGGTTTCAGCACACACACACTCGCCGATGCAGCTTTGCATATGGCAGCAATAAGGGCGCACTCACACTGGGACATTCATAGCATGGCTTATGTTCTGCTGTTTTATGTAATACTTCCAGTCTTATTTTGAGTCATTGTGCTGATTTTTACTGTGCAAGAGGGGCATGAGATTTGACTTTTTCACTAATTTGAGTCTTGGTATGTTTTTTGTAATATAAAATGTACTGGTTATCATTAAGAACCCGCAAGGAACAATGTCACATTACAGTCAATTGTTTATTGCACTATACTGAAGTTGACATTGTGTAAAGTGGGCTCAGGCACAGTACGATTGCCCTGGTGTGAGTCCGCCCTAACACACGTGACGTTACAGCCTAAGAGGAATTGCACTTTTTTTTCCCTTTTAGCTGTCCTATCAAACTAACTCAGTGATCAGTTTGCTCTTACACGGGCAAAAAACAAAAGCTGAAAGACGCAGTAATGTCAACATTTTACATGAATAGATCTGTTTTTTTTAATGCTGCTACATTTGTCTTTTACTGTTCGACTACAAAACAGGTGCAGTTAATTTGTTACTATTTTGTGGAAACAAATGTTGCCCGAGTAATATTTTTTGGCCTGTGGAGGAAAAGCCTCCGTGTTTTCAATAAAGACTGCACACAAGCGGAAGAGACCCAGCCCAGTTAGGCATGTAATGTGATTTGTGCTGATTAATAATGCCCTCAGCTGGACAATTAACCCTCCCTCCATGTGTCTCGGGTACTGGTGGTGCTGCTCAGCTAACAGTGACGTCACCTCCACTTGTGGTGCCTTCACTGGCTGCTCGTCATGTTCCCTGTCGGAATCGAAATCTACGTGTCAGCTTTGATTTATTTCACGGAGCCTTCCCAAATGTTGATCTGCTATGTGTACGTAAGTCTAAAATGGTCCTCATTTTAAAGCAACGGTTAATTAGTAACAATACCAAAAGCCATGAGAAGTTATTTGTCTTTTGGTTAAAATGGAATGGTTCCATATGTATCATTTTGTTGTTAATATTGCAGTATATTTAAGGTTTTTTGGAACATTGAATGCAACACACACTAAAGAGAAGTATATCAGTTACAGAAATTGTATGTAATGATCATTTCATTAGTCGTACCTTTAGTCGGAGCCCTCCTTTCTAGTTTTCCAGAGCTTCCTTGAACGCCTCACAAGCACGAGCGGCAGCGGACGTGCATGATGCTCATCAAAGCCTGATGGCGCCAAGGCAAGAACCTCCTCACTGACACTCCCAAACCACGACGCCTTTCTAATGTGTCACCTTCACACGTTTCCTGCTTCCAGTACAATTTAGTTCCCCCTTGGGTTGTTTTTCAAATGACACCCTCGGGGAGGGAATAGCGTCGCCACGTTTTGTGTCTTGTCACTTCCGGGGGAGCCCACCACACCGCCGGTGGAAGACGTCGGGCGGCCTCCATGCTCCGCGCGGGCAGGATGGAGGAGTTTGTCACGGAGGAAGAGGAGCCGTGGTATGACCAGCGTGACCTGGAGCAAGGTGAGGCTTCCTCCTCTCACCGGTTCTTTGGATACCCTGTTCAATATGGACCTCCCTGGTCCATTACTGCCAATTATTTCCACCTTCCATCAGCGTATGAAAGTCACTCCCAAAATGGCCCTTCTGTGCTCCGTTTCCCGCACAATCGATCTCTTGTCATTTTAGCTTTTGTTTGTGTGCTGTCTTGACATTCTTCCAAGCCTAAGAGCACATAAGTACCGTTTTCACAAGTACGGTTAACATTTTTCAGCACTTGAGAGATTCAATATTCCATGTCAAATGTCTAATATGTAAATATAATGCATACATGTCTAAATGTGCCTGACCTGTAATCCTATTTTGGGCCCACTCTGTGTATGATTGTGGTTCAGACCATCATTTTTTCACATCTGATCCAATCCCGATACAATTTTGCCTTAATGTGCAACCACGCCAAAACAATATCAGCAAATGTAGCTGTCTCCAGACCGGCAGCACCACACACGCGTGCTTCGCCTGAAGGGTTTATGGCTTTACTGTTAACACAGAACTCTTAAAAAAATAAAATAATTTATTTATATATATATATATATATTTTTTGTTTTTGTTTACCTGTCTCTGTTTTGTCCCCCTCTTCTCACAATCACTTCCCTCTCTTCTTTTCTTCTCTATCCCCTCCTGCTCTGTCTGGCCACTCCAAATTTGCATAACAGTAAACATCAAATGAAATCATGTCACAGTGGACAGTATCTTATACTTTTCCCCGGGAGAGCACGTCTATGTATCATGTAAGGGTATCTAGATCATCAAGACCATCTGCCGCAATGGCTGGACAGGACAAAAAAGTATAAGAACGCTTAGCATTGCACATAATGTCCGCGTTGTTGTCGCTTTTATGAGGCTGCATAAAGTCCTCTCTACAACCACTTTACGCATGTGTGGAGACCGCTACGTTTGCTGATACTCTTTTGGCGGCATTTGCTGGTATTCTTCTAACATTGCAGCACAAACGTGGCTCTTGGACAGGAAATCTCTGCAGGTGGTATTGTCAAAATCCGATATCAGGCGTAACCGGAGCGGAGTCTAAGACCCAACAAGCGGTGTTATTACTGAGCCTGCGCACTTTGTCAGAAAACCGCCAAAACACCCAGTTAATAATTATGACAGGGAAAATGTGCACGCTCGTGCTTGCTCTCGTTAATTCGCGTGTGTATTTCAAAGAGCGTGAATGTGCTGAGTGTGTCCGTCTGCCAGGCTGGCCTCAGCGGCACCCCATCTCCTGATTACCTGCTGACCCACAGAGCCAAAGCAGCTTTGTGGCTCATTATTGTACATGAGGAGGCAGGTGTTTTTCTGCCCACTGTGTGTGTGTGTGTGGGAGGGGGGGCGGCATGCTGCATCTCATCTCTGTTTTTCAGCACAAGTCTGAAAATCATTAAGCCCTCCCGGCCTGATCTGATTAGTGAGCCCCACGCCAGACCAGACCTCCTTAGCTTGTTGCTGCTCCACACTAATGCCAGCTTGCATGCGCACACACTGTCCCCCGTGCATGAATTTGCCCCAGAAAGCCGTGTCGTTATGTAACCTTTTTTGCTATCTGGTGACTCTGTGAAGTCATGTTCATCTGTCGCGTGCAAAATGACGTAGCTCGACTGCAAAATGTGAGGCTCAGACGTCCGAATCAGAGCAAGTCAAGAGCAATACAAAGTAAATGAGCGCTCCTGCTTCTTTGTATAGCAGCGTGCAATTACATAACACGGCACGTGATGGCCCTCAGAAAGTGAGCTTGAAAGACTGGAGGCTTGCGTTCTCACAAGCTCATTAGCACTTCTGTCTCTTCAGCCACTCAGGCCAGCCTCGTCCTTCCAGCATTACTGTGTCAGATAAATTCATATTTTCTTTTGCCACTTCCAGTGCCAGTGTGTGTAGCTCTTATTTACTTTTTAGCCACAGGACATGAGCAATATGTAATTAGCTATTTTTTTATATTAGTATTTTTTGCAAGTTGAATTTCTATATTTTTGGTAATTATTTATTTTTTTATGTAATAAGACGTGCACGTTGTCATTAAGTATTGTAAAACGCTCCTTACATCAAAGCGTTCTTTTACACACAACGCGGTGAAAAGATACTCATCCAGCCCAAGTCTCACGCACGCACACACACACACACACACACGCACGCACACACACACACAGACACAGCCGCACTAGCATGCTAAACTAACCTGCTATCTTCCATTCGCGTTCCGTAAATGGAGATTCTGCCAACTTTCAATTTTTTTGTGTTTGTTAGGAGATTTCGCCACGATTGAGCCGTCCGCCGCGGGAAATAATTCCCCACACAAACGTTCCTTCTCCTCACAATGACAGCATTTAATTCACGTCATATAAGTTTCCGCAAGAGTCCTCTTAAGGTTTTATGGGGCAATTCTGCGATTCTGTGCCACGTTAATTGTGTATCTACTCACTAGTAGCCTCGCCTGCCTGGGGCAACGAGGATGGGTCACTCTTTCCGTTTAGTCTGCGGTAGCACCAACACGCACAGATAGATGCAGAGGGAGCCCTCTTGTCATCCAGTGTGTAGTAAAAAGAGACGAGGAAACACACGCAGGCGGGCACATGTCAATTTATCGAGGCTGGCAAAATGACTGACTTTGATGGGTTTATGGATTATCGTGACAGGTCTAGTAGGTGGTAGGTAGGTAGCAGTGTGTTTTTTTTATTTTAAATTTTCGTAAATTTAATTTCCATACTTTTAGTAATTCATTTATTTATTTTTACATTTATCTATCCATCCATCCATTTTCCTTCACTTATCCGGGTCGCGGGGGCAGCAGCTTCAGTATGGAAGTCCAGACTTCTTATACGAATCATAAACATTATATACAGGTGCACAAGTTAAAATATATTTGAGTTCAGGTGAAAAAGGGAAACTCCATATTGTGTGGAATGGAACATTTCAACAATGTTTTAATAACTTGATTGAATGATTAGTTAACAGGTAAAAAAAAGTCCTTGAATTGTAAACTACTGGTTCATGCAGCAAAAACACAGCAAAAAACTCCTGAAGTCAAATAACTAATACATAACTATAAATGACATACCTTGCAATACGCCCTCTAGTGGCATAGAGCTGCATAGGATGACATCATTGCCACCGGAGTGCAGTTATGTCACTGCGCTCTGTGGATAAACGAGGATAAAACGAGGAAGCTTTGTGTTTTTGATCTCCTGGATCGCATCCTTTCTCTCGCTGTTTATCTTTGTCCCGCCGTCTCCCCTCCCATCAGACTTACACTTGGCAGCCGAGCTCGGCAAAACCCTCCTGGAGCGAAACAAGGAGCTGGAGGATTCCCTTCAGCAGATGTACATCAACAATGAGGAGCAAGCGCACGAGATAGAGGTACAGTAAAACCGTGAACGCACATGGACACATTATAATGAGACTGTGGAGCCTGTCATTACAGGTTTGTACACTAGATGGCATTGTAACGCCGCTTCTCACCAACACAAGCTGCTGACGTGAAAACATGTTTTTTTTTTGGCAGTACCTGTCCAAGCAGCTGGAGATGTTGCGGGAGATGAACGAGCAGCATGCAAAGGTGTACGAGCAGTTGGACGTGACTGCCAGAGAGTTGGAGATCACCAACGAGAAGCTGGTGCTGGAGAGCAAGGCCTCGCAGCAGAAAATAGACAGGTAAGCCTCTGGCATAGTCGTCCTTGATCGTTGTCAAAATCCAGTTGAAATCGATTTCAGTAAGGCCTCCTTTGTAAACATGTAGCTTCAATGCTAATTGGCTAGCAGTGTGTGTCTCCAAGAAGCACCGCAGTTTTTTCTCGACGAAAACGGAAATGTACGAAAACAGAAGCAGTTTTTGCCGAGAAGTGACTCATACGAAGATACTGTTCAAAAACTGTCAAAATTTCATCGAAAATTTTGAGAACCAAACCATACAAAAAGTAGGGCGCATGGAAACTGAAATGATGTATGAAAACTTGGACTAAATTTTTGCTGAGAACCAAATCATACAATAGGGCATAGGCAGACAGATGGTGCACGGAAACTGGGATGAAATTTTGTCAAATATTTTAGTGAAAAACCAAATCATACATAAAGGGGGGCGTATGAAAATCAAGATTATGTACAAAATTCGAGACGCTCAAAAAGTAGATTGTAAAAAAAAAAAATGGCGTACGGCATCTGGGACCAAATTTTCAGTAAAAATATTCGAGAACCAAATCTATTAGGTGTAGGAAAATAAGAATGGTGTACGAAAAGTGGGTCAAAATTTCACAAAAAGCAAAATCATATGAAAAGTAGGGTGTACGAAAACTAAGATGATGTCTGAAAACTGGGACAAAATGTTGTAAAAAGTTTTCATCGAGAACCGAATTGTATGAAAATTAGGCCCTACGAAAACTGAGATGGTATACAAAAACTGGGACTAAAGATTTTGAACATTTTTGTCGGGAACCAAATCATACAAAGAGTTGGGCAAAATTGACAATGTCAGATATTTTAGTGGAGAATCGAACCATAAAACTAAGAGGAAATTTCTTTGAAAGATTTTGGCCCAATTTGGCCCATTTTGAACCAAATCATACAAAAAGTAGCTCGTGCAAAACTGTAGATGGTGTACGTAAACTTGGACTGACTGTATGATATCGGAAATTGACTGTATGACCGAATCATACAAAAAGACTGGCGTATGGAGCAACATTTCAGCAAACATTTTTGGAGGGAACCAACTCGTATGAAAACCAAGATTGTGTACGAAAACAAGGGCAAAAGTTTTCCAAACATTTTTGTTGAACTGAATTCTAAACTGAAAAGGTGGATGAAAAATGGGAGGATTTTATTACTTGTTTGAGAACTGAATCATACAAAAAGTAGGTTGTACAAAAATCGAGATGGTGTACATAAACTTGGACAATTTCTTGAAAAAATCATATGAAAGACTGTATACAAAAACTGGAACAACATTGTGGAAAATGTCTGAGAACCAACTTGCACAAAAACAAGATCTATGACGAAATGTAGGTGAATTTTGTTTTTGAGAACCGAATTGTACAAAAGTAACACATACAAAAATTGACAGTGTATTGAAACTAAGATTTTTGTCCCATTTTTATAGTGAACCGAATTGTACGAAAACTGACAGTGTTTCAACACTGGGCCAAATTTTCATTGAAAATGATCATCAAAAACGGAAAAATTAGGTGTACAAAAACAGACATGGTGTGTGAAAACTGGAAATCTCATCACAGGAATTCTTAGAGAAGGTTTCACTGTAAGATCACGGATGTTGGGACACGAAGCATAGCTTGCTTGCTGCGCTAACATTTCAAGAGAAACATCGTGCTAGGTTAGCCTGTTTGCTTAAGATCATCGCAGATTGATTGCGTCTTTGGATCCACCAAGTATTTAGCGACTTATCATATTAGCATAACATAAGCCGCTGTTTCCACCTGAGCGCTTTCATGCGCCGCGTTCGTGATCGTGGTACAAGTAAAGCTCCGGCTGCGTTGAGAAGGAAGCCTTTGTCTTTTGTAAACCCGCTTCTTGAGACGCTAACAATAACGCCTGTGGAGCTGGGATTACAGCCCGCTGAGTGGTGAAATTGCTATGACGTAACTTTTGTTTTTGTGTGCGTGCAGGCTGACCGGCACCATGGAGACCTTGCAGAGTCAGGTGGACTGTCTGACAGCACGTGTGGAGGAGCTGAGAACTCTGGAGGAGCTGAGGGTCCTCCGAGAGAAGAAGGAACGCCGCAAGACGGTCCACTCATTCCCTTGCCTTAAAGAACTCTGCACTGCACCGAGGTCCCACTCTCATTCCACTTGATATTTTTATTAGCGCTTTATTACCTCGTCCACTTCAGCCCTGTAGGTGGAGCTTAAGTACCCAACAACGTGGGCACAAACTTGTAGAGCAGGGGTAGGGAAGCTACGGCTCAGGGGCCAGATGTGGCTCTTGATGACCTCATATGGCTCTCCGAAGTTTCTCTACACATCATAACATTTATTTATTTTCATTTATTTTTTTCTTAAAATATATGCAACACGTCTTACTTTACAATAGGGGTGTTCAAAGTGCGGTCCGAGTGTTTTATTGGCCTGATGCACAATCTAAAAATACAATTTAACAAAAAACTTTAAGGGAAATCAGCAGTAATTTTACAAAGAAAGTCAAAATATTTGGAGAAAAAAAGTTGTAATCTAACCAAAAAAGTTGTCATTTTTTAAAAATTAGGTTGCGGAATAGGTTATAGTATTAGAAGAATAAAGTCAAAATATTACAGGAATAAAGTCATAATTATGAGAAAAGTTGAGCAAATGGAAAATATAAAAACCTGCAGAAACGGAAAAAATTGCTGCAATTTTACGAGTAGAAAGTCAAAGTATTAGGGAAAAAAAAGAGACTAACGTTATGAATGTAATGTTATGAGAAAAAAACAATGTCATTTTGGTAGCATAGAGTTCATTTTTATTTAAATGTCGTTATGAGAAGCAAACAAAACAATAATCAGCAGTAATTTTACAAAGAAAGTCAAAATATTTGGAGAAAAAAAGTTGTAATCTAACCAAAAAAGTTGTAATTCTTGGAATATTAGGTTCATGGGAAAAATTATTTGGGAGTTAAGTTCAAATATTGTGGGAACAAATTTATAATATTAAAAATTTAATTGGAAGGAAACCCACCCACGCACGCACGGGGACAACATGTAAACTCCACACGGAGATGCCCAACGAAGATAAAACCCTGAACCTTCTGGCTGTGAGGCCAATGTGCTACCCACTTGACCACCGTGCGGCCCCCATCCAATTCAGAGACTAATTATAAAAGTAATTACTTGCTTAAAAAAGCACACTTTTAGTTGTAATCGCTGTTAAAAGGTAGGATGTGGCTCTCACGAAATACATTTGCAAATACATGGCTTTCATGGCTCTTAGCCCAAAATGTTCCCCACCCCTGTTGGAGGCAAAACAAGCTTTTTGGTTATGGTTTGGCGCCATCTGGTGGTTCTGCTGGTCGGTGCCCCATTTCATGTGGACGGTAGCCACAAAAAGTGACTATTTGCTTTTGTATGGATCATGTATGGCCAACCCTATTTGGACTTTAGTGGCTCATCCTACTTCATTGTTCTGTAAACGTCAAAACTCAACAAAAATCTTTTGGATTTTAGCCTCGATGAAATAAAACTGCACATTTGTTCAAAAAATGTTCCTCATTTGCAACACGATGACTATGTATTGCTTTCCAAAAAAGTTCCACATTTTCTGTACTTCCATATTTGCTGTGATTTTTACAAGTGACACTTTGCACAGCCTAAGAATTCCAGGGTTATTTAAAATTCCACATTTCCCAAGCACAAATTCCCTTTAATCTTGAGGATTCTTACAACTTCCACATTTGTCAAATAATTCAACGCTTCATCTTATTTAGGACATCCAGGATATTTATTTGCAACATTCCAAGAAATCGCTGATTATCCGAGAATTTAGCATTTCCTCATCCGGATATTCTCAATTGAATGGAATTTCCCACATCGTTTCTCAACCCGTTCAAAGCATTAAATTCAAGTATGGATAGAAAATTGTTATTTTACAAGATATATCTCAATATGATGTGCAAAAACCAGCACAAAAATGATTCTAAAAAACAAAAGGGACAGAGGAATGTCAAACGCTTATAACCAATATTTAGAAAAAAAACAACTTTAAAAAGAGGATGTTTGGTTACTGTAATCTTGATGGTATTTTTGGACACTAACATGTATTGGGTTGTATTGCTCTTCTCAATGAGCAGCGGGTCATGCTCCCATGCATTTCTTGTTTTGTTTTTGCTCTTGTATCAGATTTCATCTGTGGAAATGTTTTACATGTATTGCTCTGTTTTTTTTTTTTTTTCAGCTATGAGGACGGTTTCCTGTTGGCCAACCCGGGCAGCGTGGACCTCGTCGAGAGACAGCCGGCGGAGGAAGAGAACGAGCGTCTGAGGGGCATCGTGACATCGCTGCGCGCCGCCATGTCCGCCGAGCGCTCTAAAAGAGAATGTGCCGAGCGGGAGTGCGCCGGCGTGCTGCAGGAGTTTTTACGTCTTGAGCAGCATCTCCTCGGAGCCGAGGGCTGCCAGCTGCGGGTTCAGGAGTTGGAGGCGGAACTCCAGGAGATGCAGCTGCTGAGGAAGTCCAGAGCGAGTTTGATGGAGGATGGCATGGAGGTGCTGCACGGCGACGGTCCTGAGACGGACACGCCCGATGAAGGTGTGACTCTGGACGCCGGTGCTGAGGGAGGCGATGCGGGAGGACCGGTGAGGAAAAGCTGCAGCGACACTGCCCTGAACGCCATCAAGATCCGCGACCCCCCAGGGAGGCGTCAGACGGGCCACAAACGTGGCATGTCCATCCTCAGCGAGGTGGACGAGCAGTACCACGCCCTGCTGGAGAAGTATGAGGAGCTGCTGGGAAAGTGCAGGCGTCACGAAGAAAGCCTGTGCCACGTCGAGGTGCAGACGTCAAGACCCGTGTCCAGGGATCCTTCCATGAAGGAGTACAGTATGGCCTCCGCAGCGGCAGTGGAGGAGGTCAGGGCCCCGCTCACGCCTCCTCACACCCCCTCCACTCCAGAGGCCATGGAGGGGATCAGCAGGCAGGTGGAGCAGGTGGACAAACGGCTGAGTCAGAACACGCCCGAGTACAAAGCGCTCTTCAAGGAGATCTTCTCTCGCTTGCAGAAGACCAAGAGCGACATAAACACCAGCAAGAGCAGAAAAAGCAACAAGTGAGCGCTTTTTACGTCACATATGAACATGCACGATCTTTGGAAATGCAGGTGAATAGAAAAAAGCTTTTAAGCCTCCTCCCTCCTGAGGTGTTCATTTCTTAACCTGCTTCGCCCCTCATTAATTGTCACACGTTGCTGCAGCAAGGCTTGCAGGATGAATGAATGAGCATACTCTGGCTTTTGTGTGAATTAAAAGAAATGCATTGATCACGTTTCCCTGGAATGAAAGGACACTTTTAAGCCCAATTTCAACACTTTAATGGCAACACAGGAGCACGAAGCAAATGCTGTTTTCATGAACCCAACCCAAACACACGTACAAAAATAAAGATGGGAGTAAAGCTGCAGCACGGTCACGGTAGGAAAACACTTCCCATACTTGGTGTTTACACAAACCGGAGGCACCGTCAGTGAGGACAGGGAGTGGGTCTGGAATGATAAAAAGGTGTCCAGACCTGATTAGGGCCTAATGGGTTTTATCGAGGTGGTGTTAAAAGGCCACGGGGCAGCTGCCAAAAACACCCTGATGCCAAGTACAAGACATTTTCCTCCGTGTAGACTTGGATTTTTTTTTTTTTAGAGGAAACCTGCTGTCCGAATGGTTTACCAAGACGACAAATCTGCTCAAAGGCTTTAGGAAGGGCCACTCCCAAGAAGCATGTCCAGCAATGACGCTAAGTGTCCACACAGACGTATAGCAATACATGAATCCCTCCTTTAGCTCAAACGCTCACCAAGTAGGATTGCTTGTGTTTAAATCCAATGTTTTTGTAGTTAGCATAGAAAACCTCTTGGAGCTTCTAAATCCATTTAACACATTTGAGCTCTCTAAACATGAAAGTCACCTTTTTACCTGTGTTACCCAAAATAGTAGACATAAAGAACAGACATCATATACTCACATTAGAATTGGGAAAGCTCATTCCTTTCACGTTTCTGGACTTCCAGCAGTGGCTGTTGTCTCAATGTAACATTACTGACACCTAGTGACCAATGTAAGAAACTACATATCAACATGTAGTTTAATGCATTTAGCCATTTCCTGCTTGAAATGCTAATTTAGGCCAAAAATAAGTCGAATTTGCTTTAAAATTTTTATATTTTGACTAATGAGAGTCAAATGTGAATATTTTTAGAAAAAAATCTGAAGTGCGATGTGAGGGATAATTGTACTGTTTTCTAAGGCAGACGGTGATTTAAAAAAAAAAACATTCACGTATCAAAAGGGATGAGCTGAGAAACATTTTGGACAACCTACCAACATAATCATCACAACAAATTGCCATTGTACGTGTTATTTCATTCTATTTCCAGGATTTAATACTTGGAAGAAAACGAATGTGGAAGTGCGAGGGCGTCCGTGGACGGAAAGGACAATCAGAAATGGATAAAAAAAAAAAAAAGGATGGAATGACGAGGAGAGAGGAAAGAAAGCAGAGGAAAGTGACGGCAGGGTCGAGCGAGGGAAGGTCAATCTTTCCAGTCCTTCTTGATGGTGAGGCTCCACTCCCAGGAGAGATGGTCGTGTTTGTCGTCGTCTGTGAACTTGGACTTGATGGTGTAGGTGCCACGGGCCAGCATGCCTTTGGGCGCCTCCTCGGTGGTGGTGGTGAACTCATACTCCTCGTTGGGTCGGGGTCCGTAGCTGCCCACCATATAGTCAGTCTTGTCAACTGGACATTAGAGAGGCAGCTGGGTCAGGATCATCCGCTCTTACATAGTTAGCATCCCGAGGGCGGACTTACCCTTAACGCCTTTCCTGAACGATTGCTGAATGTACTTCAAACCCGACACAATCTCCCTGTTGACCTGCCAAAGATGTCACGGCGTCACAGAAAACCAAGTAAACACGAGCCGGAGACTCTCACCTTGAAGTTGATCTTTATTTTGTAGTCCACGCCTTCCTTCAGCACGAATGGATTCTTCTTGAAGCTCTCCAAATCTCCTGGTAGGAACAAAGAACACAAAAAGTCTCCTTAAAGAATAAACACATGATGCACACAGAGCAATAAACATCTCCATTCTCCTCATGCAGTGAAGCGTTCAGGTGCACTCGTAATTTAGTTTGTTTTGTCATTTTTATTCACATAACCCCTGTCACAACAGGCATACCCCACTTTGGGACCCCAGGATTTAACTATACATATTCATGTAAATTATACATATGACGTTTATGCCTGTCACGCATCTGCGCATGCACTATGTGCAGTTTTTGTGCGGCTCAGTCGAAGAAAATAACCCCCCCAATAAATTACATATGGTTATTGACTATACGTTAATAAACAGACACCACACGGCAGCAGCATTGTCGTAAAAAGTTGCGAAAGAAGGAAGTGATATAGGTCTCACACATGTGCAAAACCGATCACAGTTCCCACATCAATCGCCTGTTAGTGCTGGTGAGGTGAGAGGTATTTAATAATTATGGTGCATATTCAGTAAAGAAAAGAAAGAAGACCGCGAGCAGAGTTTCCTTTGAGAAAAGATTTGAAATTGAAGGTTCCGCGCGGCAGCCTGTGATGAGAAGCGTGTAATACACATTGTGGCCACCAGATGGCACTCTACCTCGTGCTGCAGCACAGTACCAAAACAAGAGCTGCCAGACTGGATTTCTTTACATCACATGCTTGAAGTGATGCAAAGACATTTTTACACAGGCAAATCTGTTAAAAGTGAATTTTTATCTCGGAAATGATACAACAAAGTGGATTTTTTACATGAGACAATCCTTTCTAAAGAATTTACTCTCACTGTAGGAACCAAAATTATCTATTTGCCTTTGACTTAATAGTACCAGAAATATGATTGTCTTTATTTTTCCTCAAACTGCTGCAGCTGAGTCCCATGCAACACACACACACACACACACACACACACACAAAAACCCTCAGTTGCCACTTCGTGCTTTAAATCTTTAAGTCAGTAATGTTACACCCATGAGCATGAAAGTAAAAGAACAAGGAACTCCATCCATCCATCTTTTACGCTATCTTCTATGCTATGCTTATCCTCATTAGGGTATGCTGGAACCTATCCCAGCTGACTTTGGCAAGAAGCGGGTACGCCCTGGACTGGTCGCCAGCCAATCGCAGGGCAGACAACCATTCACACTCACACTCTAATGGATAATTTAGAGTCGCCAGTTAACCTAACATGCATGTTTTTGGAATGTGGGAGGAAACCCTTCGCACGCACGAGGAGAACATGCAAACTCCATACAGAGATGTCCAAAGGAGATTAGCTGAGATATCTTCCAGATTTCCTGACTTTGTGGCAAATATGCTAAGTACCAGGCTGGAAAAAGGAGCTCTCCTAATGCTCACAATGTAAAAGTGATTGACAATTGGGGTGTTATTTCATGTCTAGGAACTGTAGTGATATTTAGAAGGTTGTACGCGTGGTTTTCTTTGATTTGACTATGAAAGTATTTGATTATTAAATTCTGGATCTCATGTGGCGGAAATCCACATATCGGTCGAGTCTGGAATGCCATAAATGTGGAATTACTGTTTCTTTGGCATTCGCTAAGGTTTTGAACATTGCATATCTTAAGCGTGGTGAGAAACATTGTACTGCATATCCGTGTTTGCCATTCTGCTGTGGACTCGTGTGACAGTGTTTGCTACTCACCCTGCAGGTCAAGCACCAGAGGGTGTGGCGCCGTTTCACAAACCAAAGTCATTCGCGTCACTTGGATGTTTGGGGCGTTGGGATCTGATACAGGGGACAAAGTCACAGTTCACATCTACCCCTGGCCAAAAGCATTGTTATAATTATTAAAAAGCAATATTCTAATATTTATTATAATAAATTGAGCAAATTGGAACAGGATAACACATTTTGGTGAAACACTTAAGGTTTGAACACTCACCTGCACAAACAGGGGCATTTCCAAGTAACGCCTCCTTGTACTTGCGCAGGCTTTCGTCATCTTTGTCCATCTCTTGGATCTCCGTTAAGCTCTTCTGGGCCGGCGGTCTGTAGTTGACCGAGCAATCCGTCTCCTCGTTGGCTGCGGCGATCGCGGCCAGCTGCTCGGGTGTGGGTTCTGGCTCTGCCATGGCTCACTGATCAGAGGAGCAAGCAGTAATGAGTGTTCAGCACAGCACACCACTTCCTTTTTGGCTTTTATAATAAGATTTGACCTGCACATGGCGGAGTTTGGTTGGTCGACAATCTAGATCCGTATCTAAAGCTTTTGGCTAGACACTGCTGGCATACGCTTGGCTTGGAGACACACAAAAATGCATGTGCATAACAGTCCATTAACTGACGGGCAAGTGTATGAAACTGATCACTATACAGTGTCTTTAAGAGGTATTGCAATAGGGAGGTCAATTCATGTATTTTTGCTAAAGGCTGAAAACATTTGGGTTTGACATCCAAAGACAAACAAAGCTTTTATTTCCATTTGGGTCGGATGCACAGCTTACAAGACTTGTTTGAACCAAGGGATGCAGCATAATTATCAGACCGATAATGCCCACATATGAGGAATTATGACGTAATATGAATCCAATAACATTTACAAATAATTTTAGAGGTGGGATTACACAAACTGTGCTGTTGGTAGGCTAAGCTGAGCAAATCAAGCGCTCCTTTTCTGTGATGTGCTGCAAAGGGTCACATTCCCCAATCTCTTTTGTAAACAAACATGGCGTCACTCGTGTGTGACTTTTGGGAAAGCTGCAAGCACTCCGTGATGAGGGTGTGGGGGGCAACATCAAGCCTCATCAGCCACGTGAAACATCAGCACCACTACAGCGGTCTGGGCTGTTCCTATTGCCACAGCGTTTGAAAAGTGCAAAGAGTTTGCTAGAGGCAACCCGAGGCCAAAAGCGAGCTGTGATTTCATCATGGAAAAGATGATTGTGGATGACCAGCCCTTTACAAACATTGAAGACACTGCATTTTGTTGGCAAGTTATATGCAGTATTCTGGTCACTAGGTGTCAGTAATGTTACATTATTGACACATGACAGATTAGACTACCTTCACACTGCATGTACTCAGCCATGGAATACTGTATGTGACAACCCGTCCTCCTCCCATTCCGTGGGGAAGTGGTAACATTTTGGCTTTTTTCTTTGTCCGTCCCCGCTCCCTTTAAGTTTACAATAAATCAATTGGAGGCTAACTGGTTCGCTCGGCGGCCTGCTATGCTTAAAGTGGCGGTTGTCAAGTGTCAGTGCAGTTTTCCTGTAGCCTGTGTATAAAGGAAGAATAATAAGAGTATAAAGGGGACAATTATTTAACGTCTACAGGGCTATAATATTAGTAAAAAAAAACGTATTTAGAAAGTCAAACAGGTTTTCTCTGCTATAACTACAAAAATATTTCTTTTATTAATATCGAAGCCTCGGGGTCGGGTCTGTAAGTAGTTCACAGCAATGAACGAGGGACAATTGTAGACCAAGAAAAACACCAGCAGTTGATGACCGAAAGGAAAAACCCTAAAAGGGCATGAGTTCAGGTTCTGTTCATAAAAGACTTGATGAAAAAAAGTACAATAGCTACACCAGAGAATGCAAACCACTCATTAGCAAGAAAAATAAGACAGCCGCCTGGAATTTGCCGAATAGTGCAGAGATGAGACAAACGTTCTACTGAAATATTAAAATATGAACCTCATTGCTGTGTTTTTTTCAGGATATATATATACACAGACATTGTCCCGTTTCATTAACACTTTTAAAAAGATCAATTCATTAACCATTGATATTCTCCACAGCCGTCAAGGTTGTGCTTTTGGAAAGGTTGTATATGCATACCATACTTCTGCAGCCCACCGAGGCAGAAACGTTGCCTAAAGTTATTTTTTAAAGATCAAAGTTAGTAAACGTAAAGATCACAGACGCGATGAAAACAACAGGCATCTTGTGACGCCATGAGGCGTACATATGCTGTGCGGAGAAAACATCAGCGCTCATCAACACCTTCAGCTGGAAGCCTGGTTCTCATTACACTCAGCCCGTCTGGTTTGTGTCATAGCACCACGCCGTATCTAATGCTTGGATGCTATTTTTCCAGCAGCAACACAGGTGAAGCTGCAGCTTATCCATAAACGTGTCAGAGCAAAAACAAGAAACTTGCTGGGTTGTTTGCTTTTAGCTTGTTAATTACAGAGAAACACTACGCCCACTAATATCTGAGAAGGATCTACGTGGCGGCTGCATGAGGGCAAGAACGCGGCCTCCTATATTTCAAAGAGGCAGGCATGAGGCCACTTAGTGCAAGTGGAGAAGATTACGTACTTGGACAAAAAAAAAAAAACAAGACATTAGCCGTGTTGACACAGTCTCTGGGGCTTAATGGGGAGAGTCCTGAAAGGGAAAAAAAAGTGTTCAACTTACAAGAGCCACAAGTGCAAAACAACAAAAAAAAAAAGACACTGTTGTTCTACATGTTCAGACAATTAGCAAGGCAGCCCCCCGTTTTGCAGGTAATAGCCACTTTTTCATGATCATTATCATTTTTGTGAACGTTCCTTTTTTGGTTTCACTTGGTGATGTCGGCGTTACCAAAAAACACCTCAAGCTGACCAATACAAATCACAGAAAATGCAACACTGGCTTGTGTAATCTCAGCCAAAACACAAGACCAGAGACAGTGTTTACATTGAGCTGACTGCAGTAAATCACACCACTGCAAACAGAACCCGCAGGGCTGTCGCTCAATGTCGGCCGTGCACAGCTGGCTATTAGCCAAGTAGGACCTGCATTTCCTAACAGGGCCTCCGTGCTGTTATGAAACACACACATTCCTTCTCCGCCAATTGCATGCAATGGCTGCTTAACTGCGTCTGTTTGTGCAAGCGTGGCGACAGAAGGAGAGCGGAAAACACCGATGTCGCCGAGGACCAAACAACAGGTGGTTTCTTTCACTTCCTCAGCTCGGCTCTACAACGGCTTACAGTAAGAAGCCATCACATACACACTGCATAACAGGCTACCTAGAATTATAGTTGGGTTGTTTTTCACTCGCTAGAATCAAGCGGGAAGCCCGGCGTCTTTGTAATGGTCAGCACGGGGTTCCCATTTTCCATTTTCTATGCCGCTTATCCTCCAATCCTTTATTTCTCAATTCATCAAGCATAGTGTTGGGCACCGTTTGAATTGAAACCATTTTGGTTCAGAACCCTTGTTTCGATTCCGGTTCCTAACGATTTTGGCCTTTTCTTTGTTATTTTTTTTGACACTTTTATTTTGTTCAACCAAGTAAACAGGATGTAGCAGGTTCTTTAATTGTGTGTTAGGTGGGCTCAGAAGGTCCACTTTACAGATTGTTCCAATAAATAAACTTGCCTAGCCGGAGGCGTAGCTCCCTTCCTTTATTTACACCGAACTTCCACATCACTTAGCTTCCTGAAATCGGGAATATTACTCCCTGTTCACATCCGACGCTCAACCCTCATACATAATGCATGACTTTGCATGCAAACACTCATTTGTAGTGCACCACCCTTTAAACTGCCACTGATAGATTTGGCACTTCTATTTAAAGGGTCACCGACATGATATTTCAAATTACATCAAAAAGCGTGCACAGCGTAAAAACAAAAGCTTCTAGAGGGAGCTTGTCGACTTCATCCTGTTTGTTTTTAATCAAAACCGTAGTCATACCAAATCGTTAGCGGTTCACAGTGTCTGAGTGGTACTGTAAGATGGTCTTCCAAAAGACGAAAAAACAGAACAAAAGACAAATGGAAGCATCGCCTAGCGTTCTGTTCTTCGCAATGTTCATTTCACTGAAGACTGCGATGAAGCAACACCTTTACAAGAAGCATTTGGCTTGAAAGAATGGTATCGACGCATTTTGGATGCTATACCTGATGCTATGCTACACAAGAAGGGACAAAATTAACCATGTCAACGTTGCCACAAAACCTGAAGTCCTGTCTTACATATTACATATTGTATTGTAAACACTATGCCACCATAGCGACAAGCATTTTGTAACAATATACATTTAATTTTCACAGCGATATGCTGACGGTGGGGCGGTGGCTGCCGTTGCGATGACGAAATAAGAAATCAGGGCTCTAAAGACCTCTTTACGCTCAGTAAGAAGCCAATTTAAAACAATAATGAAGGATAAGCAACTACAAGGTAATTTCTGCGTATTGAAGCTGTGCATCAGACAGGCTAGTTTCATCATTCTTCCTCCATGAAAACCATTGACACATGGCTCAAATAGTCATACTGTATAATTATACACATCCTGTCCCGCCATGAACATTAAATCTATTGTTTGATTTTAATGGCCTGTTCAATAAAACGAACAACGTAAACACACAATTACAAACAATACAGAACATATTTAAGCAAAGTTGATAAATCTTGTCAATGACTGTAAAATGTGGTACTGCAAGTTTGACCTTGCTCATGAACACACTAATGGGACCCTCTGTGTAGCTTGTTGTTGCCAACGGCCCACAGTAGACGGCATCGTAACTCTGCTTCTGAAACACACCTCATATGCACCCACATAAAAACACATTTCCCTGCTGTCATTTGCATTTGGGCCAATCAGAAGCCAGAAAGAACTACTGATGCATGAATTATGACATCTGTTCATCAATATAGTGACACATTAGATGTACAACGATGTGTACGATATCTTTAAAATGCGTTTTAGAAAACCTCCACTCAGGTTGGAGTGTTCCAAAACCTAGATTTTGAAAAATGCATAAAAATATTATTTTTATATCTCTCTCTCATATATATATCTAGAGATATATCTAGAGATATATCGATATCTAGAGATATATCTATCTATATATATCTATATATAATATCCCTATTTGTGTGGACATGGCATATTGTACAAATAAATGAAGCCACACATAGATTGTAGTCCTGGGATATAATACTAATCAATTTGTGGCCCATGTTGAGACCTCAAGTACTGCTACAAATGCACCAAATTTGAACAAGATCCAAACTAAACAGTGACCAAAATGATTCCAATGGATCTCCTTAATCTTCACTGACTAATTGGCAATCAGGATGAACACAACATTGGTTGTGGTATATCAAAACATAAAGAAGGCCATATTATTTGGCAAAGAAAAAAAGGAATAGAATAATATTGAACTGGATTTCATGTCGCCAAATGGCATATTTCCCAATGAGCTAAACAATAAAGAAAGGTATGCCTGTGGCTACTAACGAGGGCTAAGTCCACTTTTTTATCTCCAGCAGGGATTTTCAGCATGTGGCACAGTGAGCCTCCTAGAATGGAATTGGGGCTTTCTCTGCTCCTTTTTTTGTGGAGCATATCGTAGAAATGTACAACTGCAGAGTTTAATATTGGAATATTGACAACCTAAGTCATCATTAAGAATCATTCCATGCCTGCCAGACGCCAAACACAAGCGGCTAACAGCCTAACGATGTTTGTATGTTATGTAAAATCCGCCGACGGCCTTTTTAGTCCTAGTACGAAATGTGTGAATCAGCAAATTAGGGCCAACACTGAGTAAACAGGATTAGCTCTAACCACATTAACATTGTTGTCATGATGATACACATGCTTGCAGGCTGACTCCGCACAACAACACAACTACCGGTTCAGGTCATTGGTCACTCCTCTGAGACCATTCAGAGGTCACATGATCCTCCAAGCTAATTGGATCGTGTGTTGACCCTCAAACACTGAGAGCTAGTCTTGGAGAGCCACTCTCTCCAAGACTGCTGAAAGCACCACATATGTTTTGGATCGCTGTCATGCTGAAAGCCCTACCTACGACCCAACTTCAGTCTTCTGGCTGAGACCAGGAGGTTTTCTTCCAAGATTATACACTAAATAACCCCATTTCATAAAAATGATGGACTGCTCTTTGCAAGGGAGTGATCTTACTAAATGTGCAGGGTTTTGAATTATTTGCCTGATGGTACATGCTGACCATAAAGTGATCCAAACTGCTTTTATTTATCTGATGTTAGATTACTTAGAAATATTTAACAGCCAGCATGTGAAAACACAGCAGAGGTATCGAGTATTGACACATTTGAGCGCACAATAAACTGACATTTATAGGGACACTACTGTTGCGTGTGGCTCAATGTCACCGAGCATTTGAGGCTTTTTGAGATGACATTTAAGACCCGCCTCACTCCCCTCTTCTGAAGTCACCCCTCACACATTTGTGGTTGTTTTGATCCGCTGGTCCCCCATGACTCCACTGCTTTTCAGCACTACAGCCAATACGGTTACACTACTTCTCTACTTGTTAGGGACCAACAACGTGTCAAAACTACTGGTCCAGTTTATAATGCAGAAAACATAATGGATAAGATCCGTAAACCCTCCATCCGTTACAATTGGTGAGTTTGTGTTAGCAAGTGCAATGTAAAAACGGGACTACAAACATCTCCCAATGCAACTGGACATTTTGTTTTTCAAAGTTACGCAAACTTCCTTTAACTGGCAAGAACTCATATCCTCTTGGGTGCTACACCACAAGCGGAAAAGTCAAAGCACAATTTAAAATTCCACTTCGTGATGGCAAGTCACCTTTGTTTTGTGTATGGATTCTTTTCTGGCAGTGTGAACAAAGAAGGCAACGGCAAATTGTAGTAGGTATGGAAATAGCTTAGAGTTAAGTGCTGATAGTGCAGCAATGAGGAAGTGCTGCAGCAAGAACGCCTCTAGAACTCTAATGCAATGCACAGGAAGTCCAAAAGAAGCAATGCAATCACATGAGACGCGCGAACAGGTTTGAGCAGATGTGATGAGCTTGTTTGAACTGATTACATGAAATGTTACCGTTGAATTTTCAAATTGTGCAGCGGCAGAGGTGGACTGACAGAAACAAAAGACAACATTACCAGGAAGACAGAACAAATAGGAAGCTTTAAAAATAGCTGGGGTGAAATCCCTCTGTGCAGTGGCAGGACGCTGTAACAGAATGGATAGCAAAGTACTGGTTGGCCGAAAGGTATTGCAGTCGATTCCACACAATCAAATATTAATAACATCCAAGCCTAAAACAATGGAAGTGATATTTGTCCCCAGTTTGACAAGACGGAGTGGATTACAGGTTACAACCAGGAGTGCTGGATCGACATTTGGATTGGATCGGAGGATTCAATTTAGCTTGAAGAAGGTTGTGTTCCGGCGCAGACAAGACCACATAGTGAGACCCACAAATCATTTCCTGCAAACACTGGGCCATGTGTGCGTCTACGGGTTGGCAGACATCCACGCACCTTGTGAGGGACGTGATGTGATGGCGTGTAGGGGCCTATGCTTTCCGAGCCAAACAGAAAAACAGAAGTGGCCAATGAAAACGGAGTCTACCGCTAAACTTAAAATCTCGCAGAAATGGACAAAATGTCAATGTGACCGCTCAAACCCGGTGGAATCTCGTCGCAAACACTAGCCCGCCCCCTCACAAACTAAACTAAGTCTGTGTGAGAGCATTTGCATCATACTGTATTTTACCGCCTCTGCCGCGTTTCACCTGTTGACGTTGTGCAAGTTCTCAGTAAAATAAACACGAGGCACATTTATTCTTGCACCCAGCTCGTTTTTAGTCAATAAACATTCTCAACAAACCACCACACACTCCCAGCCTTCCAAAAAACAGCACGGTTTGCCAAATACTGTCTAACTGTGTCAACTAAATAAAGGTGACAAACAAAAATATCCCACAATAAACACAAATAAAAGCAGAATCCCACAAGAATTGTCAAAATGTGAATAAAACGCTGTCATCGTGAGGAAAGGGAACGTTTGTGCGGGTAGGTAGTCCACCGGCGGGCGGCTCAGGGTGGTGGAATCTCAAACGGCAATGTACACTGGTGAAAGTTGGCAGAACATCCTCTTAGCTTTGCTTCCATAGTATAACATTTACACCAAAATTTAATCTCGACACACATACATTTCCCAGTTGGTGAAAAATATGGCAAGCATCTACACCGTGTGAGTCCAATTATGTTCCTAATGTATTTTAAGTCACAAAACGTCCCAGTTGGCAGCATGTTACCGTTAGCATCAAAAAAGGAAGTGGAAGTCATTGTTCCCCAAGTCTGTCGCCAGTCTCTGATGTCATCAGCAGTTGACTCGGTAGGTCTTCGCTAACTAACACAGTTACACCGCAAGTCATTCCTTTTCTTTTTGGTCGCGGCTGAAAAATAATCCACAACGGTGCCAGAGGAAGTTACAAAACGGTGAGAAACACTAACTCAAAACACGAAGACGGGCCATTTACATTTGAAAGGGAGGTGTTTAAAGCTTTTGTCGAACGTGACAGTTGGGTAGGAGTGAAAGGATTTGCGGTGATGGCGGATCTCCAGGAATAATCACCTTTCAGCCATAATCACTTGGAGCACATTTGATCCAAGGGGGTGCGATATGTGCACAATTGAGCAGGTCAACCTTCATCAGGTCAAGGATGATTAATCGCTGTTGTGATCTTGGGAAGGAAAGAAGGAAGAGCCCTGCACACAAGTTCATACTTGGGTGGGGGGAAAAAAAAAAAAAAAGTTCGAATCCAGGAAGTTCCACGGAATCTTCCTTTTCGGCCATCTTCCACATAATAGAAAAGTCTTTTCAACATTGTACGTGGTCTAATGAACAGCCGTGAGCAATGCTGTTAGCAAGCGACAGTGAAAGGCCGCGGTCGTGTTTCTGGTACTCCGGCAAGTCACAGCACATTCGACACCCGGAAATGGAATAAAGTTCAGGTTTTTACCACGCACGTTGCTAAAGAGGACATCCAACAAGACGTAGCATCGAGTTTGGCGAAAACCCCAACAAGAAAAACGCATTAAACATCTTTATATTGATATTAATGAATATCTGTAAACTCCCTCGCAGCAGGAAGTTGATCTTTGGCCAACTAAACAGGTCATTAATTCGGGTTCTCGGGTAGAACAAACGATGGCTGCCAAAACTCGCCAGGTGTACCAAAACAATACTAAGTAGTCCTAACACCAAACGACGTCCAGGAGAGTTGGTCGAATGTTTCGACGAATCTTACCGTTTTACCGCTTTAAGGACAGGTCGGCGCTCGTGGACGCTGCGGAGAGGGGGTGAAGTCAAGTGACACAGGAAAATGTCAGCGTTCCCGCGAACAGGAGAAACAACGTCCGGCGGGTTCACTTCAAAATAAAAGTAAATCAATTGGCACGTGTCACGCCGAAATCTCACACTGACTTATCATTCTTTTTCGTTTTTTAAAGATTTGTTTTATGAGTCACATTTATAACGAAAGAAGTTCATATATATTTACATGAATCCCACGGTGTGGTTGTAAAGGGCCGTGACCGGAAGTTGGGGGAACACACTGGTCACTTAGGAAAATAAATACTGACAAAGATACTGAAAAATAAATGAGAGGATATACTATACTTGATGTTTTTGTGCGTGTTAAGGCTTTCCGTTTTGCCAGGACTAACTTTGTCCAACTTTTTCTTCGGCATCAATCGTCCAAGACGATCATGCTACGTGTAGCATGGAGTGTGTAGCAGGTATGTAGCCTCGCGACACTACTAGTAACACATTCGGATCACATGACACTGTCTACAGGTAGTAACACATTCAGTGTGCCCCTTCGAGGCGGAGAATTCACCACTTCCGCATACGATCGACTCCGTGGAGACATCTAGTGGACAAACTGCATATACGTACATTCTGGATATTGAACGCTGCTGTTTGCCTTGGGGTATTGTTACTGATGGATCATCAATGCATGCCATGTTTCACAATAATAAAGCTGTCTTTAAAGTCGTTACTATTGCCTATCTGTCATTTAATATCCTTAAGTCAAAATATGAATTTAGTATGGTAACTGCGGTATTGTATGAGGAAGTCTGGAGTGGCAGAGAAGTATGTTAGAGCGGTGCAGGACATGTACGAGGACTGTAAGACAGTAGTGAGGTGTGCTGCAGGTGTGACAGAGAAGTTCCAAGTGAAGGTGGGACTACATCAGGGATCAGCTCTGAGCCCCTTCTTGTTTGCTATGGTGATGGACAGGCTGACGGACGAGGTTAGACAGGAATCTCCATGGACTATGATGTTTGCAGATGACATTGTGATATGTAGTGAAAGCGGGGAAGAGGCGGAGAAGCTTGAGGGGTGGAGGTTTGCCCTGGAAAGGAGAGGAATGAAGGTTAGCTGCAGCAAGACGGAGTACATGTGTGTAAATGAGAGGGACTCAAGTGGAAGAGTGAGGCAATGGAGAGTGTGGAAAAGAGGTGAAGAAGGCATGCTGGAATGGGTGGAGAAAAGTGTCAGGTGTGATGTAAAATGAAAGGAAAGGTGTACAAAACTGTGGTGAGCCCAGCGATGTTTGGTTTAGAGACAGTGCCGCTGAGGAAAAGACAGGAGGCAGAGCAGGAGGTAGCAGAGATGAAGATGCAGAGGTTCTCTTTGGGTGTGACCAGGATGGACAGGATCAGGAATGAGCACATCAGAGGGACAGCACATGTTAGAGGTTTTGGAGATTAAGTCAGAGAGCCCAGACTGAATATACATATATATGAATATATTGGTAGAAGGATGCTGAGTTATGAATTGCCAGGCAGGAGGCCTAGAGGAAGACCAAAGAGGTTTATGGATGTAGTGAAAGAAGACATGAAGGAAGTCGGAGCAAGAGATGAGGATATAGAAGACAGAGACCAAATAGGAGGTTTATGGATGTAGTGAAAGAGGACATGAAGGTAGCTGGCTCAAGAGATGAGGATACAGAAGACAGTTAGATGAGGCAATTGATTCGCTGTAGCGACCCCTGAAGGGATAAGCCGAAAGGAAAAGAAGACTTGCTATACCCAGTTTACCAATATGTGAAGAAATAAGACAAAATTCAACATTATATGGTTAATATACACTGCAGGTTTTATTACAAGTTTCATTTACTACAAGTTTTGAGGAATGGACTTGGAAATTTCAACTTTCAACCTACAGACAAAACCATTTTCATCAGAAAAGGAGAAAAAAAGGTATAAAACACTTCAGAGCAGTTAAAAGAGACTGGAGAAATGATCAATCACATCAGGACAACCATATGTATGTAAAACAATCTGCACTATTGTGACAAACATCCTTCTGTGCAGACAGGGAAGGATGACAAGAAGAACGGCAAGATTTTTTAGCTGGTGTCCATCTGAAAAAAAAAAAAAAAAAAAAGCAGTGAATGTTAGGACAGCTTGCAAACAGTACCACAAAATCAATTGGACTCACTCTTGCATTGTAGGCGTCTAACTGGGCGTCGAGTTCTTCTGCAGAGAGCTGCTGCTTGCCACCGGCCCCTCGGCCACCTCGACCCCGTCCCCTGAAGCCGCCTGCGCCCCGTCCTCCACCACGTCCCCTCTGCATAATGCCAAAGCTGCCCCCCCGGTTTCTGTTCACTCCACCACCTCTGTTCATTCTGGGGAGGGAAAACACACAAATCTCATATACTGCAGGGCTTGAGGGAGGGTCACAGCTTCCTGACAAAAAAAACACTCACCCCTGCATTGGTCGCCTCTGTGTATCGATCTGTGACGTGACGAGCTGTATGTTCATGGGCCTCCCTGGAAAACAGACCATTTTGAAATTTACTAAAATGAAACAGCGAAGGGCAACAAAATGTGTAGAAAGCACAAAATCCTTACCATCCAGTGGGATGCCATTGTACTGTTTCATGGCCTTGAGCGCATCTGCCCTTCGCTCAAAGTGGACATCTGCTGTTCCTAGGCTTCTTCCCGATCGATCATAATGGACTGCAGCCTTTTTCAATGTCCCAAACTCAGCAAAAAGTTCCTGGAGAAGCATGACAAACTCAGTTGCCGTCCTTTAGCCTCTTTTCTCCGACATTAAAACAAACCGAGGCTGGTGTACCTGAATATCGGCATCTGAAACTCCAAAATCAAGGTTGGAGACAAGGAGCTTCCCTCCGGTTTCCACACCAGCTCCGCCGCTGCCTGCTGTGCCGTTGAATCCGCTGAAGCCGTTGTCAAACATGTCGTGTTGCCACTTATCTGGGAGCTGTTTGGGCTGCAACAGATGAGAGAACGCACCTGCTGACTTCAGGAATCCCGCTTGTCTCTGTCAATCACTGAGTCCACACGCTGGGTGTTGGGGCAAGCAGAGACTCCACTTCCAACAGGGCCAGGGTGCTCAGCTCCCCCAAGAGGGTCCCGCCATTATCCCCGTGCCCACCCCATTACTACAAGCACGTCAATGTATTCAGATAGGAAGGTGTACACAATACACATGTGGGTTGTATTACTAGTTACACATGCATACACTATTTGAGGTTTAGTGCATTTTTTACACATTTCCCCAAACCCTACACAACATTTATATGCTACAACTAAGCCGCCCACTCTTTGCGCTACAGAAGCGAGTCTTCTGGGTAGTCTCCTCCTGAAGCAGCCGCCTCCCGCGATGACCAATGTTTCCAGGCCCGACCAAAGTTCTTTAAAAGCCAGGGGGCAGCTTTTATTGGATGGGGACATGTCCATGATGCACGTGGATGGATCAGAAAACAACCAGAGCAACTATGCCGTCTATTGGAGCGTTGATTTAGCTGAGCGTCCATTTTGAGAACACGCCATTTTGACTGGGGCTTCGTCTGCAAATTGTAGAAACACACAAAAGCGATGGGTGGCGATTAGCTTTATGGGGACGCTATCAAGTGGGGGTGTGAAGTCCTCGGATCCATCCACCACACCGGTTGAAAAGCCAAAAGACGACACCGGCCTTGGAGTGGAGCCCGCCAGCCACTCCCGGACAAAGGACATCCTGGTCATTCACAAAACGCTGCTCCTTTTGCGATGACAAAAATCATTACTGGATGCTCTCTTGATGTGTTGGATGTTTCCCCTCGTCGCCATAAAGAAAATTTGCATCAAAAGCTCGGATATTGGCAGCGGACGAAAAACGGAATCTGTCGTCGTTGATTCAAAATGGCGACGACAGAACCTTCCACGATCCAACTTTAGCTACCGGAAAATGGCTAGCACATTTGCGCTTAAAAAGGGGGCATCTTCTTGGAAAAAAATGTAACTTAAGTGTGGTTCAGACATAATATGCAAACACTTTCCATTAATGCTCAACCGCTCGTGTTAACAGCTCTCCCAGAGAGAAATGTGGCGGTAAGCACTCATTCAACTCGTTGGTTAGCAAGCTGGCTAGGCGGTGAGCTAGCAAGCTGGCTGGAGTATACACAGGCATTTTGAAGTTTGCCGAAGGTGTTTCCCTTTTCTGCTCATTCTCATACCCTGCTGTATGGCGTCGGTCTGCCTCTAGCGCGGTTCAGGTTTTGACGGCTCCGCATGGGGCCGGATCCTCCGCCTCGGCCTCCAAATCCTCCGCCGCTTACTCCAAGGCGCCCAGCGCCTCCTCTGCCTCCGCGGCCTCGGCCTCTTCCACCCCTGCCGCCACCTCTCTGCTGCCTGTTCTGCTTGATAATGTCGTCTAAAGACATATCCATTTTGTCGGTCATAATGCTGTCCCAAAAATTAAACTGTTGACAAAATAAGTTCTTTTAAAAACCGCACGCCCTATACTCGTTCGTCTTGCTGTACTATCCTCACACAACTGCAGCCAACTGGTTCTGGCTTAAACACAAAGGACTTAAGGAGGTTCGCCGACGTGACGTCATCGCGTAACATACGTACTCACGTCACACACGCAGCATGCTAATTCAATACAACGCCAGGACCAGCCTCTTCACCTTCTCTCTCCTTTTTTCTAGGAGACAATGTTGTTACGTAACAAATCAGCTACATTGTTGCTGTTTAAACAACGGCAAAAATTGTAGAAAAACAACAAAATTTGGATGAAGACTTAATACTTATACCACTAACAATGAAGCCAAGCATAACATTGTAACATAAGTGTTTTGTGAAGGTACATACTATAACTCTTGATACAATTTGTAAAAATCATTCAACAAAATCATCTTCTGGATGGGTGACTTTTGTAAATATTAATATCACTTAAGTGTGCTGTCGTAACTTTCTGGGGATGATATGCAGATGGTTTAAAATAGCGTAAACCGTAATTTGAGCATCCACATGACATTTTGGAAACAGTTTCATTTTTTTAAAAAGCAATGCGTATTAGGAATGTCCCGAATTAGTTTTTTTTTGTGGTCTTGGCGATTTGATCCAGGACCGTTTTTTATTTGTATTTTTTACAAACATAAATATTTGGAATTGAATATCGTTATGAAAATAGCCCTTCAAAGCATCGTTAAAAACAATACAACAAAATGTTTTACTTTATCACACAACATGACCAACAGTATGGTTTGGCTTTTGTAAAAACCTTTGTGAGTAAGGCCTTAATCTAGTAAAAGTACATCCATTAAAAGATAAAATTGGAAAAAATGGGCGTGCTAAATATCTTTAGGGTAGGACTAATCATTTGACACGGTTACTGATTAGTTGGGAGTTTTTTTTTAACAAAACACAACGGAATAGTAATTTATTGACCGTCCCTGACATTTGTTTTTAAACAAACTCTTTAACGCAATAGTATTTTATTGACAACCTCTAGTCTAAACAACCGGCAGTGAGAATCAATTTTACCCGATCTTTGGAATACAGCGGATCGGAAACCGATCCTGAAGGTGGGATCGGGACATCACCATTTCATATGTGTGCGATCAAACAGGTCAATCTGTGGTGGATGACTTCACAGAGTTGTGTAAAAGTCTTTTATTCAGCGTTTTGTTTCAAAGCTTTGGGAAGAGGTGTTAATCTAGGGGGGGGGGGCACCATACTTTGGGGAGGATTCTTCTTAATCGGAATTTTTTTTCATGATCTCGGCATTGCATTTGGCTTTCAGAATATGATCAGAAAGTGTGCATTCTACGGGACCATTTCCTTACCTCTACATGCTAACTACCTTCCTACAAAACAAACAACAGAAAACAAAGTCAGCCCTTTCTCATTTTTCTCCAAGGTCGAAGTAGTAGTCATAGTTCTAGTAAAAACTGCAGTCTTCCATGTCCTGTGGAGGGTGTCAACGGTTTGCAAATCAGCATCAGATGCCAGCAACAACCGATGGATGTTTATCCGTCCTGTTTGTACATAACACGAAGATTGCGTGGCTTTCAAAAATAAGCCCAGAGAGGCAGAGTTAATTTAAACGTATGGAAATCCAGCCTTAAAGACAGAGAAGGGCTTGCTGTGGCTTACTGTTCGCAGACAATTGCTTGTCATTCTGCCTCAGACCGGCAAAATAGGGCTGACTTTGGATGTCAGAGGAAAAGTTCTCAAGGATGGGTGAGTAAAAAGTGCTTGAGACCGTCTCAAGGAGGACTAGGACTTCTTAGAGTCCTGTGCGTTACGTTTCTTGAGGTCAGTCAGGTCCACTGGCGTGAAAGCTGGAAGATGACAAGGAAGGGAAAAGTCGGCGTTGCATTTTGTACTAATCAAGAACATTTGATTAAAGCTAAACATACAATGTAGGTTGGGATTTGGATTCTTCTCCACATATTCCTGTGGTCCACGGTCATTCCGTTCGCTGTTTTGTGTTGATCTGATGTCTCTGAGCACACACTGCCATGCTATAAAACAATGAAAACACATATGTTGGTACATTTAGGCATTGTATTCCACCCTGGGAAATCCACTTGTGTATTTATTCAAGTAATATCATGACAGTGCAGAAAACCCCCCCCTTTTTTTTCAGCTCTTAGTGGTGACTGAAATTCCCATGTGTCTTCCAAACCAAAATATGGCAGAGGAAGCATTTACAATGTTGCAATATTTTGTATATCCAAGAAATATTTGCTATGCAAATATCTGGTCGATAGAAGGCGCTTGTTTAATCTGAGCCACGCGCATTGATGATTATAAATCAAGTACCGGCATGTGCGATAAAATGATACTTACTATCATTGATAAAGCGCACGTTCTCCTCATGGGCCGGGGTGAAGAGCTCACCCCAGTTGGTGGGTGATCTGGGGCTGGAAGTGCGTTTGTAACTATTCACCATCCTGGGAGCAGATGAGCTTTAAGAAATGTGCAAACATCCACATCAGTAGCATACAAGGATTAGCTCGAAGCACGTGCGTGCAATGAATATTCTGACATAACATTTGTGCTATGAATACACAACTTTTCAGACCTTGTCATTCTGTTTCGTGGTCTTGCTCTCTTCTCACTCCTCTTTGGTGAGCGCCTCGGATTGATACACTTTCAAAGTCCTCGGTTGAAGTCTAGCAATAGAGGCAGTTTTAGTATGACGGCAATCTAAATTCATAAGAGTGGAAAAATGTAGGCAAGCGAGTGCGTTTGTGGGATGGGCGTCGCGCAACCGCATATTCGTGCAACTGATGACGCAGAATTGAATAGAACATTATTATTAGTATCAACCCCGTAGCAAAGGCTCGCCATTCGTCAGCAAAACCGGGAAACATTATGTTGGCCGACACGGGCGCTTTGTTTACGTTCTGGCTCGCTTCGGCCCAGTTAAGTTGATTTGCCCAAACTAGGAATAGTCTCCTTTATGTGCCGCTTCTTAAATACTTGCAGGATACGAGAAGCGAGTCACCCTTTAGTAAACAATGATACACAGTCACCACTCACTAAACATTTGCTGACACAATAAATTCAGCTAACCTTAGCTCGCTAGCTAGCGGTTGATTGTCTAGCATGCAAAGGCTAATTGTTTATCAAAAACAACTCAACGTATTATCACCACAACGCAAAGCAAATCAAGATTAAGGGGGCGGCTGCGTGAAATCAAGTTAAACTCGACTGCAAACCTTTTTTTCAAACACTTCCTTTTGATTTCTTTATGCCGTAGACGACGCTACATTGAGCTAAAACGTTGCCAATGCCAACCAATCACTTCCGGTTTGAGACGCGGAAGTGTTCTTCTTCGTCTTCTTTTTCTTCTTCGGCGTCGTCGCTTTGCATTTTATCAAGCCAATGCGCTGCATGCTGCCATCTACGGCGACGAAATGTAATTTAGTACGCGTTTCTATTTTAACTAACAAAAAGAAAAGCTGACGGTTGAAATTCTATTCTTGCGTAGTCATAATTTATTAATTGTGATATTTAATTGTGAACTTAATTGTGATATTTATAGTGCGACAAAACAACCATGAATATGAATGCAATGACAATCAGCTGTATTATAAAAAACGTTTTTATTTATGAAAACGTACAAAAATAATTACTGAGGGGAAAATGATAAGACTTTCATTGCTGACATGTTTTTCTTCAGCACAGTCTGTATGTAAATAAGAAAATAACACCAGTATGTTGAGGAAAAACTGCAATATTAGCAGTATTATTATTATTATTACACTTGACGATGAACATCATGAAACGTTTCCTGATCAATGAAGTATTCATTCATCATTTCATGTCATCCCTTTTCTGCCCAGCAGTTAGGATTAACAAGAGCTAGTGTCTCACGCTCTGTGTTGTATATTCATTACAAGAGCACTTTAATTAAAATACATTGAGTGAGGAAATAAGGATTTCACCACACTCTTCAGTATAACAAATTCACGAAAACAGAATAACATTTACATGAAAAGAGAACAGCAGGTGTTGCAAATCCCAACTTTACCAGTACTGTTTAGAAAACAATATTCTTTTCCCTCAGTTTGCCGTCCTTTTTACTCCTTTCTCTTCACACCGGGCCCTTGTCGTACCCAATTATATGCAACCAGCCCCGAACAGTTTGGACAACTCTGCACAGTCGGGGTCAATGAGGTCTGCCGGCTTCTCTCCGCTCTCATTTACGGCTTCCGTGCTGGCTCCCATCGAAAGGAGGTAGCTGAGCGGGGGAAGGAGGTGCAGAATGCTTATAAACACTTTTGACACAGTGTAGTTTCCTGCAGCAATGCGCTGATAACTAGTCATGAAACAGCATTATTTTGTGTTATATTTTTTTTCCCCTTTGTCCAATGCTTTTTTAAAAATATGAAATATTGGTGCTCATTGAGACATTTTAATCCTTGAAAATCAATTACAAGAGTCAAAAGGTTAAAAATCTTTTTATTCTGTGTGGCTATATTTTTAAGTTTTGGATCATATTTGGTCATTATTATATTGGTATTGAAACATGCTTTATTTATTATAGCTACATTATATTTTTTATATAATTGTATAATAATATATTATGTCTATAAATAATAAAACATTTTTGTATCAGCTAGAATATAATAATAATAATATTATCAACATACAATAAAAATGTTTTTTTTTTAGAACGTTATAATAAATTTTTCACGATTCCATTATTATCATTGGTTTTCATGTTTGATTTACCAGAAAGACACCATCCAGCTCTCCAGTGCAGGGTTCATGAACACAACACAAAAAAGCAAAACAAGCATAAAATATCATTTGTGATACCTCGCAATCTCGGGGAAGCCGTCACTGCAGGCCATGTGGAGCGGCGTCCAGCCGTCCTCGTCCCTCTGATGGACGTCGGCACCGCATTCGACTAACAGCTTCACCACCTCCAGGTTTCCTGTCAGCACCGCCTCGTGTAGCGCTGCCATACCTGCACGGCACCACACTACATCAACCCTCTGCAGATTCCCGCCTCCCACTCAGCTCAGGGCAGTGACCAAATACTCAAATAATGAGCTACCCACCTGAGTGAAAGAGCGTATCCACGCGGACTTTCCTCGTTCTGATGAACCGACCGATTTGCTCCAACTCTCCACGTCGGACGATATCCTGGAAGATGATGTCATTGGGAAAGTGCACAGTTCTCTTTGCAGGTGGGACGGGGATGACAGGGGCAGGGTTGTCCCGTGCTTGCGTGCGCCGCGCAGAGCTGTACCGGGACGGGACGTACGCTGATGCAGACTTGTAGGAGGATGTGTAGTATGACGGCGTGTGATGTGTGCTGCTATACTGGCTCGGGGTGTACTTTGATGCAGAGGTGTATGAAGGTGTGTAGTGACTGGACACGTACTGTGTAGGCGTGTGGTAGCTTGGCGTGTACTGAGAATGGCGAGTGTACGTTGACACTGGTATGTGGTAATTGTACTTCATCCCTGCGGTGGTCAGGATCTGCCTCCCCCGTCAGCCCAGCAGGGGGGACATGAGAGATCATACAGAACAAGAAAATTCAAAAGATATCCTTTTTGTGCCTTTTATCCTCCTTGCTTGTGAGGTGGCTCTCAAATGTCAAATCAGTCTTGACTTAGTCCGCCGTCTTCTTTCTCTTGCTTGATTTAAAACTTTCCGTGTTGCACGAGAGCTGGTCAGGTAGAAAAGAACCATGGTCTAACGAAGCAAGCCACACGAGGACCCCTATATAGCTTCTGGGAGGCTATTTTCAGGCCTAATGTGCAGCGACTGCAGCGTGCAAATGAGAAGCACTTGTCCAACCCCACCCACTGTGAAGCTGCATGCCCAATGAAACCGCAGCCAACAGGCGCTCAAATGTTCCCTTTGAGTCTTGCAAAAGAAATATTACCAATAAACAAACATCTAAAACCCACTATGATGACTGCTGAAGGTATGGAGAACACTAGTTTGGTATTTGTTTTTTGATTTACAAATGTAAATATCCTCTGATTCCAACCTCTCAAATGCGATATTTTTTAATTTCTTTGGAAATTCATGGAAGCAGATCAGAATAAAGTGACCCACTACCAATTCATGTAAATGGTGATGCCCTAACTGCACTGGACGGGTTCACCTATCTTGGTAGTACAGTAAAACAAGGTGGAGGTGCACACAGTGACATCAAAAATGCAATCAACAAAGCTAGGGATGCCTTCAGGAGCTTAAACAACATCTGGAAGCCACAGCAGTACAGAATCAGAGCTTTTTGTTTTATTCACCCTCCTCTGTAGTGCGGAATGCTGAAGAATGACAGTCAGTGGCGTCCATCAGCTGTCAGTCTTTCATACAAGGAGCCTGCGGAAGATTTTGCCGAATTGTTTTGGCCTAACAAAACATCAAAGGAAGAGCTGTTGATGAGACGGCATGGATGAAATAACAACAATGGATTGGACATGTCCTGAGAAAAGAGCAAGAGAGCTTCCCAAGAGTTTCCTTTCACCGGACACCCGAAGACCGAAGGAAAAGAGGGCGACACAAGACCACCTGGCCTAGCACAGTTGAAGAAGAGATGACATTTTTCAACCTAACATCGGGGGTGTCCAGAAGCTACTCCCGAGCTAGCCACCATTGCGAGGTTAGGTCCTTCCTCGATGAGATCTTGCCAAACTGGTGGATTGGATGGAAGATTTTGGGGGATTCCCCCCAAAATACTGGCAGTTTTATACTTTACTTTACACTCAAAGTATACCACATACTTTATTTTTGGAGATTTGACTCTCTCATACATATTACACATGCACAGTATTGGTTATTTCTAATCATCACCCCAATTACAGGATTTTAGTTTGGAAAAAAATAACAAGCGATGATGAAATTGGAAGCACATGAAATATAATACAGGGCATATGAAATTGGGAATCATTCTACTCCAACTGATCAGGTGCGCCCAAATATTTACGCACTGGTTCTCCTCGTACTTGTCCTCTGCATCTCTGCCAGACAGTAAAATTCACCCCCTGTGGAGGTTATCCGAGTGGTCGGACGCTACATGTAACGCCTCCCCATAAATGTCCCCGAAAAATCACATGGCCTCTAGAATTGCAGCTATTTACAACTTTGAACTTTTGCCACGCTCTGCAAGACGTGCAGGGAGAACACAGCATGCTGCACGTAGAGCCAAACGGCAATCATATTCATTTTATATAGAATTAAAGTACAAGAAATATGCATGTGATTTGGAACAACAGCCTTGTTCCCCAAGTATGTTCACAAGTAATGGGTGTGAATAATGCTGTAACATTGCGGCGGTGGCACCAGCTGTCCCCAGACTCACCACCAAGCATGGCCGAGCTGGTTGCAACTGCTTCAAAGGAGGGAGCGCTTGGACCTTTCATCTACTTTTAGAGACAAAAACTTCTTTGAGTAATACCTTCATTGGAAATAACCGGCCGAAATGAATGTTTTTACGGGTGCTGAGTGCGGTCCGATAACCAAGTGTGTGTGCGTGACAAGGAGATCCCCACCAAAGATGTTTTCCACCTGGCACAGTGGAGGGGGTGCCACCATGATCTGGGCTGCTTTTTCTTTCAGTGGAACAATGGAGTTACAAGTTGTGTAGGGGTGTCAAACGGCAGCTGGCGATGTCTCATGACTGGCCTGCAATTTTTCAACTGGTGTAAACGTTTTGATCAGGAGTATAGTCTTCCTTACGCTACAGTGTCACAGGACGCCACCTCTGAATCCTTTGGAAGAGCTTGACATGCAACTACGACAAGGACTGCAGAGCAGTGATATCTTGGGTTTTATAGTTCGATATAGTAACCTTATAGTTATATCTTTTATCATGGTTAATTACAGACCCGAAAGTGATTAATGAACTTGAGCAAAGTAGAATTCCTTATTTCTAAATGGAATATTTTTGTAGTTAGATCAAAACCACCTTTGTGACCTTCTAAATATGGTTTTAACATTATTAGACCCATATACTGTCACCTTTACACACGTATAGTAAACATAACAAAAAATATGCCATTTATGGCATACATAAGACATAAGTCAGCCGTAAATGTGTTCCGGTGCTTAGGGTGCTGAGTGGGGGACGGGCAGGAAGTGAGGTTAAAAGTTAAAGATTAAAATGTCAGATTTGACTTTTGGGTTAGGGCAAACATGCAACAGTGGCCCATGTTAGGGATTATTGTACCTGTGAGATCATTTAAACCTGCAATCAAAGCCTGTCGTAATCAGCTCCGGTGCTTGTGTGTCCCAATGAATGTTGCAGGAACATTACTGACACCTAGTGGCCAGTGTGGAATACTACACATCATCTCAATATCTTTTGATTGTTTGTATTTTACTTCATTTAGCCATTTTTATGTTTGAAAATTCTTAACTAGGGCAAAACACACAAACTTTGCGTGCATCTTTTGTGGCGAGTATTATATTGTAATGATTATATTATTAAATGTAGCAATAATGTAAGCTTTGAGGCCAGTACATCCATCCATCCATTTTCTATATCGCTTATCCTCATTAGGGTACATTATTTAAATAAATGATTTCCCGCTAAAGGCATTACACAACGCCACGCTGGCGCTAATGGCTACAAGAAATAGAAGTTGGATTTTTTTTTACATGTTGAGGAGGAGCCCCTCTCAGGTTCCATCGTGTCTTATATGGAATTGCAAAAGCACGAGGGTGTCCCTGAGGTATGCCTCGCTCGCTCCTAAAAACAGCACCTTGGTCACAAGAAGAAACCTTGACTGGTGGAAAATGTTTGTTTGCTGCAGGCCGGTCATAGACCTCCTCTTGGACGGATGCCAGACAGAGGTCTCACACGTTCCATTGGCTTTCTATACATAGGCTCAGGGTGCCCTCCCTCACAGCTGCTCTTTCGGGTGCAAATTACCAAGAAGTTGACTACGGATGTGCGGAACGCCACCAAATACACCGCCCAGTAGCAGTTGGGCTTGACAAAAACGGGATGTTTTTTTAACATCATTGGTTTGCCTGTGTGGTCATCAACTTCTTTATGTCAGCGACGCTTTCTACTGGGCCTTGACACGTTAAACCAACACGTAATGTGTCAAGGCCCCTGACCACGTCTCAGTATTCCACACCCCTTAACAGGATTATTTATACCCTTAGTTTCATTTCAATATGACATGTTCATATTTTTTAAGGAACAAATCCTAACACCTAATTCACAGATGAAGTCAGTTTATCGCGCAAAAATAAAGAAAGGCTTTCAGTTTTAGGGAGAATTTTTAAAAGCGGCGGGGTGCAAAGTATAAAAAGAATGGGGAACCTCTGCCAGACTGAGGTATAGAGTATATCTTATAGTATATACTTGGATACCAAGTGGACAAGATATATGTGTCCTAACAAGCAACATTTCCACACGAGTACACCTCTGCCTGGATCTAGGGTGGGAAATATTCACAAGTTGACCACTCAACTAATTTGAATTCTGCAAAATGTGTGATAAGAAACGTCTGACCTAGTCAAGCGGGTTTCTCCACCAAGTAGTAGGTCATGTTTTGCTCGTGCATCAAATATTCATTTCCCGCAATGCAATGCAAATTCACTTATACCCTTTATTGCATATTCTGTCTGACTGTTGAGATGCCTGACATGTTCAAGTTCAAATAATATATCCATCCATTCATCTTCTATGCTGCTTATCCTCACTAGGAGGGTCGCAGGGGGCATGCTGGAGCCTATCCCAGCTGACTTCGGGCGAGAGGCGGGGTACACCCTGGACTGGTCGCCAGTCAATGGCACGGCAGGCAAACAAGCATTCACACTCATATTCATAACTAATTTAGACCTGGACCTAATTTAGAGTAACCAATTAACCTAACAGCACCTGGAGAAAACCTGCACACACCCGGGGAGAACATGCAAACGCCACAGATGCCCAACGGAGAGTCGAACTCAGAAGTTCAAATAATGAATCAGCAAATGTAGATACTGTAGATAATTGATTTGATGTATCGCAGCACTAATAAAGTGTGTTGTTCTTAATCTAATTCAAAGACAAAAAAGGGGGGACAAAATACAATACAGAAACAATCATGATACAGTAATAAATAATGACGTCTACAATGGAATTATTTAGTGAAAATTAAAATCAAAGTCTAAGTTCACCAAGTGCCTCTAAGTCAGTGGTTCTCATTTTTTTCTCATTTGGCATCCCTTTGAAGAAAGAAGATTCTTTTTAGGCGCTGTCAGAAAGAAAGGAAGGAAAGCCTCCACGGTACCCCGGGGGGCTGCGTGCCACCTTACCACATAAACAATGTCCTAAGGTGAAAATTGCACCACAACGTTGCAATATTTTTTGGATTCGACAAGCATTGGAGGTGCATACTGTGTTGTACAGTAATCCATCGCTGTATGAATTTCGCTGCTTCGGCTTTTGCGACACTGGTCGCTAGGTGTCAGTATTGTTACATTAACAAGACAATAGCCACCGCAGGAAGTACTGCGCAGAAACAGGAAGAAAGAGAGCACCAACAACAAACAACTCTCTACATGCTACTATGTGTGGGTCCATATTTTCTGTTAATATGCCTACTATATTGGAGAATACGAGCATAAAGGTGACTATTGACATCTATGCTCTACGAAACTATTCTTTTTATTACTTGTGTTCTGCAGGTTAAATCAAGTTGAAGCCTTTTCAATTCACATCAGTTGTTATACTGTGAATAACATTAATGAGAGCCATTTATTACATCATCCCTCCAATTGAAAAAAAAAACCATTTCAATCATGACATTTTTCAACAAACAAATTGTTCAGTTGTTCCAACAGCACTTGTTCGCTTTCTTTAATGAAAACTGTAATCAACATACAATACAAATGTCCTGTTTGGATGCTTGCGGAAACAAAACAGCCTACATGACGGAAACGCTGTATCACAGATGAATGTCGTAACAGCCATGTGGTAATAAATAGGAACAGGTGCAGCGCAGCACTGCTGACTGAACAGCCAGTGCTGGCAAACAATAGGATGGAGGCTTTGAACCTGCTGGTCTTACCTCCTCGTAAACACTCAAATTTCCCAATGAGCCATGTAACGTAGAGTTAAAAGGACAAATAGTGCAGTGAATACATTGGACAGGGTCAACGCCTTTTTGGGACTTTTGTAAGAGGAACTCCATTTCTGCCGTCATCCAGTTTTTAGGAAAGGCTCACTGCAAAGCGGTCAAGGCAGTAAACGGATACAGCAGCTGTCCAGAAGGGGGAGGTTGAGAATTAGCAGGGTGGTGAATGGGAGTAGCGTCCTGGCTGGCTGACTGCTTGCACGAGGGTGAGGTTACTAAACCTGCAGCTTGCATACGTGCAAACCAAGGCCAGGGTTAAACATTGCGCATATGGCTAATGTCTGTTGATTCATGGTTGCACAATAGGGTGTGCGGTTCACTCAGCATCAATCACTGTCAACACAGCTGTGACCAGGATGCTCGAGCTCATAATGCATTTAATTCTGGATCTGTGAGAGCTTACACAATTAAAAACGGATGACATTAAAACAGGTGTGCACCCAAAATCAAACCTTGGCTTTACCTTTGCAAATGAAGGAATGGAATATCACACTTTCACACAAGGACCTGTTTTATAACACAACCATGTGACTATTATAAGTCAATGTCAGTGATACTACAAGACACTAATCCCTCGTTTATCACATTTAATTGGTTCCAACCAGACCACACTGAATGAATTTTTGTGAAGTAGGATTTGTTATTTATAAATGGATTATTTTTGTAGTTGGAACATAGAAAACCTGTTTATATACATTTCTTAATATTATTAGAGCCCTACACACATGAAATAACCCCCCTATGGTCACCTTTACACTCCTATATTACCTTATATAGGAGACAAAATACGAGAAGATACGGCATATAAATAAGGATTATCGGCCTGACATTGTCATACAAATGTAATATTCGTAATATTGTAATCAAAATTTTCTCTATAATGAAACTTACTTAATCCTATAACCCCTCCTGGCGCAACAACCGTTGACAAGGGTCCTTCAAGCCTCCCGATCCTGAGCAGTTCTCTCCAGTTGGGGCCATGAGATTCCCATCTTTTTCATATGTACCTGCAGGTCTTGACGCCAGAAGTTTAGTTTCCCCTGCGGGTTCCAGGATAGGCTCTGTCTTGTGATGTTGTGAGCTGGCTTCCTTGAAATGTGGTCTGTCCATCCCCATCTTCTTTGTTGGATTTCTACATCGGCTGGTTTCTGCTCTGTTTGCTGCCATAATTCCTCGTTGCTTATCTTACCTGGCCAGTGGATCTTCAGTATACATCTCAGACACCAGTTGATAACGGTCTGGATTTCAGCTCCATAAACTAATTTGACATTACTACTGAAGATGCTGGTTTGGTTCTTGTTGAGATATTCTTGGAATTCCAAATGTTTTTCAGCTGTAGAAATGCAGCTCTTGCTTTTTATTCGGACTCTCACATCAGCATCTGTTCCACCTTGGCGGGCATCTACGCTGCCTAAGTAAGTAAAGTTTTCAACTTCCTCTAGAGTGGTGTCGTCCAACAAAATAGTGCTTTAAGTTGTATAATTGGCTTTTAGGATCTTGCTTTTTCCGTGGTGGATCATCAGTCCGGTGCTTTCTGGTGTTTCTCCAACTGTGGTTGTCTTCTCTTGCATCTGTTTTTGTGCATGGGAGAGGAGGACCAGGTCGTCTGAAAAGTCGAGGTCGTCCAGCTGTTTCCAGGTCCACTGGATGCCATTGTGTTTGCCTATGGTTGACGTCTTCATGAAAACCAAAAATATGCTGTACACAGGCCTATGATGGGCTCCCATATTTTCTGGCACGCACATGATGACCTCATCTTCAGACCTCTGCGTCAGAAGTGTGTAAACATCCGTGGGTGTCTAGCAACAAGCTTGCTCTGTCCTTCCATCCATCTATTTTCTATGCCGCTTATCCTTACTAGTGTCGCAGGAGCTTGCTCGCTCCTGACTAGCGTTATGTCTGTGGTGGTGTCTCCTTCGGAAATGTCTCCTTCGGACTGCAAAGCGTTGGTTATACGAGGCGGAACCAAGACGTCTTCCTTCAACACTTCCAATTCCAAAATTAGGGAAGCGTATCGTATTGGATAGACGGGAGCCGCAAGATTCACCAAAACTTGCCTTTTCCATGACCAGTACTTTTTAGATACTTGCTTACTCGAGTTGTACAATGTTGTTTACAGCCATGTTGAGAAGCTAATTGCTGATGCCGTATCCTTTAGTTTCGTAACAGATGTGTGTTAATTCTACGACAGGAGATATGTGATGTTACACATATCTGTATCGGTTGATATCAGAATTGGCAATTGAGAGTCGGACAATATCGGATATCTGCAAAAAAGCCAATATCGGACTTGCCTACACACAGTATAAGACAAAATACACACTCACAAATTTTAGTATTGGGAGTAGGGCTGCAACTAACAATTATTTTCTAAGTTGATTAGTCTGAAGCTTGTTGTTTCTACTAATTAGTATCAACCAAACACAAACATCTAGTAATTTGTTTATCACCATAACAAAAAAAAAGCACAAATGTTGATTACCGTTTTCCAAAGTCCAATCTGATGTGTGTGAATATGTTGCTTTGCCAAAAAAACACAAAGATAAAACTCCTGCTTTCAGGGAAATTAACAAAAATGTAAATATTGAGAGGTTGAAATCAGAGGATATTTACATTTTTAAATAAAAAAAACCCAAGAAATTTTATACAAATAACTGTCAATTAATTGGCTAATCAATGTCATTAACTGGAGTAGCTCTAATTGGAAAAGTTCCTTGTTGGGCTTCTTGCGTTTCTTTTTTACATCTAGGTTCTGTAAAGTACTTCCTGCAGTGGCAATAGCCTCATTACTGCAGAATACTACACACCACAACGTGTCTTTCGATGTGCCTTCTGGATGCCTTATATTAGTATTTATGTTCTTTTAGAATTTACTAGATTTGAAAATGCTTACGGTACTTTAGGCAGAAACATCTGCTTAATGAAGCATATTTGTTGACTAACTGGCTGTATTCAACCACAAAATGGCACAAAATCGTGATAGAGTGAAGCTGCAACATTTGAAACACATAGTGGTGAAAGATAATAATACTTTGCCTGTCGATGTATTGGGGTTCCAATATCGCTCCCTCACTATATCGTGGTAATAATGAAAACAACTTATATGTAGCATTGAGGCCACTAGGCTTCAATAATGTTATGAGACATGATGTTAAATCACATTACCTTTCACACTGCATGGAGACTGGCTGCTGAACCAGCATAGCCGAGCCGACATGCCATGGCTGACATTGATTGAAAAAAAAAAAAGGTTATCCTCTCATTCCGTGTGGAAGTGGTAAGTTTTTGGCTTCTTTATACTTCTTCCCCTCTCCGTTTGAAACACTTTCTTAGGTTTAGAATATGTAAATTGGAGAGGCTAACTAGTTAGCATGATATGCTAGTGGTCGCTGCCTCTTCCTTGTCTCTGCTATTTGCAAACGATGTGGTCCTTATGACCTTCAGCGTTTACTGGAGCGGTTTGCAGCTGAGTGTGAAGCTTCGACAGACAGATCGGTGCAGCGACAGACAGATCGGTGCAGCGACCGCATTACTGCGGACCGTCGTGGTGAAGAGAGAGCTGAGCCGGAAGGCAAAGATCTCTGTTTACCGATCGATCTACGTTCCCACCCTCACCTATGGTCATGAGTTATGGATCATGAGATCAGCGGCTCAGAGTAGAGCCGCTGCTCCCTGGTGAGATGTTTTCGGGCATGCCCAGTCGGCAGAAGGCCCCCGGGAAGACCTAGGACACGCTGGAGGGACTATGTCTCACAGCTGGCCTGGGAACGCCTTGGTGTCCTCCCGGTGGAGCTGGAAGAGGTCGCTGGAGACCGGGAAGTCTGGACTTCCCTACTGAAACTGCTGCCCCCGCGACCCGGATTTGGACAAGCGAAAGAAAATGGAATGGAAAGGAACAATTTCATTTTTTGCCAATTTGTTTCTCATAATATCATGACCCAAAACCCCCATTGTTTTCTTTCCAATATTTCAACTTTATGCTACTAAAATTGTCATTTTTCCTCACAGCACTGCAACATTATTCTCGTAAAATTGAGATCACTTCTCATTAGAATAAAACTTATTTTCTTTTTCCCTCTATTTTGACTTTATTCTTGCAAAATTACTGCAAATGATTCCCTTTTTGCAGTTTTTTTTTAAAGGTTTCAGGGTTAAATGAAGTTTTTATAATGTACATGGGCCAAGACTGCACTTTAGACACCCCGACCCTATAAGTATACCGGTAAATATTTGGGTGTTTTCAGCAGCATGGACGGTTCTATACTTGATGACCTCATTGCTGTGTCTGGAGACAGTAGAGAGCTTTAGCCCCATAAGGCCAAGTCAAAACAAGATATTTCCAGAATGCATTTCACAAGGGTCAATATGCTACTTTTATCGCAGCATCCAATGGCAATTCAGCAGGGGTGCTCCAGATCCTGGAGGCATCTGGGTAAGGTTTCACGGCAAAGACATGACCAGCATACGTGCAGTCATAAAGAGAGAGACGACATATCTATTTTTCTCCTCGACATCTGAGTATAGCCCAGTTTCGCTCCTCAATTAGCACCTGATGCATTGATCATGTGACAGCATCACCTGATGGGACTTGACTTGCGTCACCATCATGAACTTTGCCAGTCCTTTCCCTTACTAATGATTTGACAGTAGAGCCTTTTCTTCTTTTTTCCATGCATTTATTCAAAGGTTTTCCTTTGAATGGTTTCTTATGTACTTTTACCAGTAGGGTATACGCTAAATGCATCCCTCACTCCCTGTTTATCAATACACTAGCAGTCTAAGCTCTTCTGATATTCACAAAACCAGTCCTGATGACCTCATTACTGCTGCTCAGAATACAGGATACACCTTTCAACAGGCCAGCGTCCAACTGACCTGAATATAAGATGGCATTTATCCAGTCTGAAAAACACGAGAGCATTTTGTTTATGAATACAGTAGATCCTCAGTTTTTGCAGGGGTTTTGTTCCAGACTTACCAACAAATGGCAAATAAACGTGAGTAATGAGAAACGGCTTGCTTTCCCCGCCTCCAAAGCCTCCTGTCATTGTTCACTTGCAACACAGTCCAGGTTTAATCCCAGTATGTGCCTCACACACTTAATAACTTATTAAATCCCAGACTTTTTTCAAAAGAAAACCGCTTCAGTACTGGTCATTTTAGACGACTCTGACTTAACTTTGTTCCTACCATTTTCCTTTCCTTAGTAATCAGCAGTAGAATGTAGGTAAGCGTAAAAAAACCCTAAAAGACATACAAATACATCTCTGGGATCAGGCGTTCAGGTCTATAAAAACATAAATACTGTCTTTGGTACTGAATGAGTCAAACACATTTTGTATACAATTTAAATGTATAAAATGTATAGGTAGTCAACCATGAAGAGATTGATTTATTAAGCTATAGCCGCAACGGAGAAAGTAAAGAATATTTGCGTACATTTTCCGATTATTATACAATATGTCACGGGTCTTGTGGTATTGATACACTAAGTGAGTTCAACTGTGTTCTTACTAGATTTTTATCACAAAATAGCTTAGTTAACAGCCAATCAGCGCTGTTGCCTTTCTATGATGTAATCGGCAGTTGAATTCGTAGTTCTTCGCTAACTAACACAGTTACACACAGTCTCAACACAAAACACGATTTATAGTTTTTACAATGATAGTTTTACATACATAAAACATTTCTGAATGCATATATAGGACGTATGAAAGGGATACATGGATGGATTACTTTTAGGCTCGTTGAAAAGGAGTTGTTGTTGAGTTCAAGCTCACCTTCTATATCAAATGCTGGCACTTGCAGCTTTCTTTGGCTCCATTTGACAGCCATTTTTCAAAATCCCTCGCAATATCACGCTCTATTATCACTCCCTCGCTAAATCACGTTTTTTCAGAAACTAATTAACAAACGATCTCTGTTTTGTGGTAGACTAGGTCTATTATTAGTCCAAACACACTGAAATACAAGTGCTATGTAGTATTGTGGTCACTTGTGGCAGTAATGACACAAAGCATGAGCCATTACCTTACATCACATTACCTTAACACTGCATGAAGTCATGAACGAAAGCAGCACAAAAGTTAATTTTAAAAGACGGAAAAAATTAGACTAATTTGGTTTCATTCGGAGCATGTCGGGGGGCTGAGTGACCTTTGGTTGACCTTTAAGAAACTGGTAATATCTCAATAACGAAAGCAGCACGAAAGTTGATTTCAACTGAACCCCACAGCACAAACGAGTACAGTCAAAATGAAATTATTTTGGTTTCATTCGGAGCTTGTTGACAGGCCGATTATGTGACAGCCCAAAAGTTTAATCGTTAATATCTCAAAAACGAAAGCAGCAGAAACATTCATTTTAACTGCACAAAACAGCACAAATGCAGCACAAACATATGGCATTATTTTGCTTTCATTTGGAGTAAATGGGGGGATAGATGAACGTTGGTTGACCTATAAAAGAAACTGCAACAACTCAAAAACAAAAGCAGCAAAAACATTAATTTTAATTGCACAAAACAGCACAAACGAGACTATTTGACCAGAGTTTTTGCGCGGGGTGGGGGGCAAACTTCACTCAGGTATGAAGTCAGCCATGGCATGTCCAACATGATAGAGTGAAAAAAAATTCTCCCCCATTTTGTGTGCATTTGGTACATTTTTGGCCTCGAGTCCCTGCAGCCCAAGAGTTGTGCAGTGTTGTGTAAACAAAGAATAATAGAAGTGTAAAAGTGAGGAAGTCATACAAAGGTTTTCTATGCTCTACCTACAAGAATAATGCAGTTATTGAATGCTATATTGTAGTAATTCATTGGTTTGGAACCAATTAACGCTATAAACAAAGGATGCCTGTGTTTATAAATTATTACCAACTTAGACTGAATGGGATGTGTTTTCTGCCTATTTTCAGAGAAAAAAAATGTTTTGACCAAAAATCTGCAAATTTGCTGCGATCCACTGTATGTCGCTAAATATATCACAAAAGCTACCCTGACATCATGCTGCTTGGTAAGGTCTAAGCTTTGCTTTAACACTGAGGACAAAGAAGTAGCATGCCGGGGTCGGACAACCTCTAGGTGCCACTTGGACTGTGACTCTTCCCAGCACCCTCATCCCACCACCCATACAAAGCTCAGCCAAAGAAACTGGCACTGAAAGGAAGACATTTAGTCAGGGAAACAGCAGACGGATGCTTTTCAGTTTATGCAGCAACCTGCACTCTACTTTGGTTAATGTTTTATGTTTTATGTTATGGTAATAAATGAATTAAAGCAACAAAAAAAGGGAGCCTGAGGAACTGTGACATAAAAGAGCCAAAATTACCATCACTGGTTTATTTAGTGAGCTGTATTTTGTAACATGCATGAATTTCCACCGAGGGGTGCTAAAGATTAACAGATAAAAAGACATTGCTCTGCAGCCTTGCAAAGCCTCCCTAACTCCTACCTAATCAGGTATTATAATGGAAGCCACCAAATAAATATACAAGGATTTACATATTGCTTACAGTACTAAATCGACCTCCATAAGTTAAAAAAGTATATCACTCAGACCTGCCACCACTGTAGACCAATTTCACACGTTTGTTTTACTGTATATCCACAGAATATAATTTATTCCGCGGGGGTCTGTGCAGAAATACTTGGTCAAATAATCCTCTTCTGGGCAATATTTGCCCCTAAAAAACAACTGCATCAAATGATTAATGCATGATATATTAATAAGATTTAGATTAATACAATATATACTTTTTATTATTATAGATTCCCTGTGATTATAGAATCATGCAATTTCTACTTTTAATAGTAAAATAAATAGTAACAAATTAAATAAATATTACAGTTATTTAAAAAAGTAATATTATTAATAGCATCAACTTAATAATAATAATTGCCTTTAATAATTGAATGTATTTTTATTAAATACTAAAAGTAAGTAGTAATACAGTAGTAAAAAGAACATTTCCTTTTTGACCAGAGGGGGGAATACACAGTTATACATTCAAAGTGTGCATTCACGAGCTTATTAAAATAGATTTGACATAAATGTATTTGACTAACCGCTATCCACAGTAACTGATAATAAAGTAGCTACTTTCTAGTCTCAGCTTCCTGAGAAAAGTGCAGTCTGATCCAAAAGGGCTGGAGTTTCTCAGCGGACTCAATAAAGCCAAGTTAACAACAGTTCTGCTTGCAGGGGACATGATAACACAACAACTTAGGAAGCAGGTAGCAAACTGCTAAGTGACTACAGGTGCTGTTTAATAAACCAGAATACCATGAAAAAGTGGAGGTATCGATGTAGGTGTTTAGGTAGCTGATGCTATTTAGATTCCTTGCCATTGACACTTGCCTCCATACCAAATAGCTGTCATCGGCGGAAGCTCCGAGACCAAATTTTAAATAGCAGTTCTGGGTTTTGGGGACTGGGCTCTTGGCTGGAGCTTGCAGGTTGCTTTCTGTCCTCCGTCTTTCTCCTCCACCGCTAGACCGTGCTGTGCTAAACATGAGGCGCAAATGCAATAGTGTCCCGTGGCGTGCAGTTGCAGGAAAAACACATCATTTATACCGGTATAAGTCAAGAATTTATACCGGTATGCTGGTATATAAAAATTATTGCCCAACCCTAATGCAGATTTCATTTTCCAACTGGACTACCAGTCCTTAATTGGCGGGAAAACTCGTCTGACCTGTGATGACCTCAACCCCATTAAAAATCTATGGGGTATTGTCAAGAGGAAAATGCGATACGCCAGACCCATCTATGCAGAAGAGCTGAAGGCCACTATCAGAGCAACCTGGGCTGTCACAACACTTGAAGAGTGCTACAGACTGATCGACTCCATATTGCTGCACTACTTCAGGCAATAGAAACCCCGACCAAATATTTTAGTGCTGTACATGTACATCATTTTTATATTCACTTTTCACGTTCAGTTGGCCAACATTTATATATAAATAATACAGCAGTGTTAAAAATAATACCAGTGCAATGCAAGATTAATCGCAGTTATTAGTATATTTTTATTGCTACATGGCAAGCTACGAGTTACGTTATTACTCACAAGTACAACTAAGATTAGAGTTTCACTGACTCACTAGTATTTGATGAAGACTCAAGTTGCAGTGACTCACGGCTCAACGAAGACTTAAGTTTCACGGATGTATGACGATGACTCGAGTTTCATTGACTCACAGGTATTTGACGAACACTCAAGTTTCACTGACTTACAACTTGACACATACTCAAGTTTTACTGACTCACGGACTGACAAACACTGGAATTTCACTGGCTCGTGAGTTCTTCACAGAACCTAAAGTCTCACAGACTCATGAGTACTCAACAAAGAATAGAGTTTCACTGGCTCACAAGTACTCGACAAACACCAGACTTTCACTGACCCACTGGTGCTCGACAAAGGCTTGAGTTTCACTGACTCACGGTTTTATACTTAGAGAAAAAATGCACGTACATTTAATGTTAAGGTTTTCTGATGGCGAGAGTTTCAGACCGGAACAAATGAGTTTACTTTGTATTTCATTCATTCATTCATTTTCTATGCCGCTTATCCTCATTAGGGTCACGGGTATGCTGGAGCCTATCCCAGCTGGCTTTGGCTGGGCGGCGGGGTACACCCTGGAATGGTCGCCAGTCAATCGCAGGGCACATATAGACAAACAAACATTCACACTCACATTCATACCTATGGACAATTTGGAGTCGCCAATTAACCTAACATGCATGTTTTTGGAATGTGGGAGGAAACCAAAGTACCCGGAGAAATCCCACACACGCACGGGGCGAACATGCAAACTCCACACAGATATGCCCGACGGAGATTCGAACCCAAAACCTCCTGACTGTGAGGCCAACATGCTACCCATTCATCCACTGTCCGGCCCCTTTGTATACATGTTATGCAAAAAAAAAAATCAAACAACTTTGACTTGACTTAACTAAATGTCTTGTCAAAGGCAAACACACAAGCACCGGGCCTTTGAGGAACAATATCGCTTGGCGCACATTATTCCTTGCACAACTTTAGCTCCAGAACATGCAGAACAACTGGTTAAATGTGACTTCCGGGCTCAAGGTCATTATTACAGGAAGCAAACAATAAATGCAAAATGAAAAAAGAAAAGATGAGTGAGAGGTGTGAGCGAACACATGAACTACGGCACTTGACTGTCTGTTCCGCCTGAGGAGATAGATTACGATGCAAAGTGGAGGTGAGACTCTCGGCACCAACATTGAAAAGAGGCTTCGCACACAGGAGCAGACGCCACAATGATTAAGGAAAACCACGGGGTTGGTGGGGGTGGGCGTTGAGAGGGGTGGGCATTGTTGCTCTCACCCTTTGTAATACCGTAGTCAACAATGACGGCTTCGGCAGGAGTTCCTTTTATTGAAGTCATCCATGCTGCAATGGTTCTGTAACCTCGCAGCTTGTTCTATCCTGAGAACAGCATAACACGCCTTTGGACCAGGCTATAAAAATGGTAACTACCACAACAGCCTGGGTGTATTCGACACACATGTTGAAAAAACACTGAATTTGTTTCGATTCGCTCGTTTATAAAAGCCCAACCCAGCTTTTACACACAAACGCATACTCCTACTAGTAAACAAACACATACATAATAATAATAAAGATCTTTTTCAACATGGTCAGAGCCTTTCTCATCATTTGCCACCCCCTAGTGGTTGTGGCCCTAAACAACATTTTCAATCTCAGTTTTTGCAGTGTGAGTATTTGTTTCCGTTTTTTTTTTTTTTTTAGATTTGAGTTCAACCTCAAATAGGTATTCGGTAGATCCTTGCTTTTCGAGGGATTTAGGTTGTAACGCACAGATCCCGCCTACCCCTCCTGCCAGCTTGACGCTGTCCTCAGATTTCAAATCAACATTTGCAATAAAAGTGACTTTTGGAATGATTAGATTACATGCAGCTGCAGAAGCCCCTCTCTCCGACTGCCATTGTTAACTAACAACACACGCTAACAAACTAAATGCACAATCAAGGTTTCAGCACTAAACACATTAAATGAATAAAATGTGTAGGTAGTCACCACTAATGAATTACAGAACAGATGAATCTGAATCAATGGACAGACGGCTAAAATCAATGCGTGATGAAACAGACATTCTGTACATACGTAAAAAATGTGGGAGGTACAGTTGTGCTGTACATTTCCACTTACAAATTATTACAGACTTGAGGTGAATGATGTGTTTTATATGGCAAAAAAGGCCTACTTTTAGGGGTCGGGGACAATTTTGGCCCAAAAATTATGCAAATATGAATGCGGAATCAAATGAAGTCATGACTTATTCAGAATTACTAGATAGATCAAAAGTTGGATTTCAGCATTAAAATCTGCAGCGTGATCATAGGCCAAAATTGGTGTTCAGATGTTAGATTAGATGCAGACCACACGCAATATGACACTGAGACGGACGCAGCTCCAACTTAGTTTTGTTTTTATGGCCTCCACCTGACCTGACAGCTGCACAATCCGAAAGCATGTGCTGATGTGTGTCGTCACAAAAACACCTGCAAGACACAAAGGCAGCTTTGATGACAAGGGTGAAAAGGCTCTACGGGAGATTGAAAAATGTTGAGGATTAATGTGTAAACATAATAAGACGGATAAAAGCTGCAGGGAACTGGCGTGCACTCACTATTTCACACTACTTTGCTACACAATTGTAATATTGTGACCATACATTGCTTAATAGGGTGAAAAACATATTGTACTGGAAGTGTAGATACGGAAAACAAACATTAACATTTAAAAAGGAAAACCTTTCCTATAATTTTGGGAATTACTAAATTAGCCCCCAGCCAGGAGACGTGTTTAAAGTCCATTCATATATCTAAATGATTAACATTTCACGGTGCATAATCGTTATAGGATGGACAAAAGCGGATAAGTAAGGTATGTCCAGGCTCGTATAAGACTGAGAGAGGGTTTATGTTTTAAGCAACTGTTGTCACTCACTCACAGGTAGCACAAAGTACTGCATGAAGGTAGCTTCTCTGCTGAATTATTTATAATAAGTGCTCTTCTTCTAAAGAACAAAGATCAGCGCCCATTAGGAGGTCTCTGTGTTGCCACACTGCACCAAAATCTTAGTCACAACTTTCTTCGGCCCTCATCGGCCGTAAGCAATACTGTATGTTACATATTTAAATGCTTGTGTCAGTGTAGGGTATGTGTGTGTCTTTAAGTGAAGCAAGCTGCGGTAAGCAGATAAGGTTGTTAAGCATCTTGTCTGTACAAAGTTCAAGTAATTCTACTGTGCTTTAATGCTTTAATACTAACCATCTCTAACAGCGCAGACTGGCAGAAATATGCATCATAACAGAGAAAGGACAAAGTCACTCTTATTCTTTATAGTTAAGTTTAATCTTACTTAAATTAAAATTGGACATCGTTAAGACGCTCGGTGGAGAAATCAACATTTGTTGCATGCTCTGTCCAAGCTTCTGAACGCAGCGACCATAATTAAGGATAACTCTGGTATACTTGAACATATGAATGGAACTCCTACTATGAAATGGACAGTGATAACAGCATAAGGTATCCTTGTTGAGAGAAATGACAATGTCCATTTTGTTCTTTTTAGCTAACTGTTTCATCTCCATTGTGACTGCCAAGGCAGTGAGGCAGACTTATCTGGTGGCAGCATGTAAAAGTGAAAGTGAAAATCAAATTAGGCACCAAAATCAACATTGGCTGCATGCCCTGTCCAGGTTTCTGAAACATGGTGACCATCATGAAGGATAAAGATGAAAAAAGTAAGATTTCATTTAATTCTTGCATTTAATCTTTTAATTAATGTAATTGATACATAGTCTAGGAATGGAAGATTGTTGTAAGTGGAGGACTACCGGAGAATCGTGAGGACTGCCATTTCCATCCAGTTCCTTCTGTTAGACTGAATTGTCTGTGCTGAATGGTAAAAAAAACCCCAAATGTTGCCGCCTGTCACTCGTGCACACGAAACCCTGCTATTATTATCTTCTCTCTGGCAAACAAACTCCAGGCTCGCACCGATGGTGAGTCAGTATTGATTTTGTGTGTTTTATACTGTGTTATAATGAGATGTTCTGCTTTTCTTTGTTTTATATATCACTTTTATATATCGGGTGCAAAGTTGAAAGACGTTTGATTAGAAGTGGTCTTAAAAGCAGTGGAGATTACCGTGTCTCGGAGGAAAGAGGAGTCAGGAGGATGATGCGCAAGAGCCAGCACAGATACTGTATAGAACAGAAGGATCAGGTGTACTGATCTGAATTCTAAAAAGATTGGGGGGGGGGTTCAGAGACTGGGTGATATCTGACCATGAAATCTGTTGTGAGTCAGCCGCTGAGGCCTGATTGACATGATTGGTGAAGCGCTTGCTGAATCACAAGAGACAGTTTCATAACGATAACTGTCCAACTGTTGCATGTCCATTACACCCACACCATGTTCTCTGCAATAAACTGTTTTGCAGCTACAATCCATACCGATGATGTGGACTGGACTATGTCCAGTTTGAAAGGTTGCACAAACATTGGAAAGAAAATAAGATACTTGAAAGAAACGACTCTCTTTCTGTACCTTAAGAGGTGAAATTACTAGACATGGAAAACACTGCATCACAAAAATCAATTTAAATTGCTCTCCCTAATATAAACTATTTTCTACTTTACATTGTGACAGACAGGAAGGTAGCTCTAACTATAAGGGAATACTGGCCCTCTGAAAAACAGCATAAAATGTAAATGAGTGGGTGGACCTCCTTGACCCCAAAGTCATCTTCGGCGCAGTTTACTATCAAAATGATCTCCTTCCTCAGGCAATTACTGGATCCAATTTACAAGGCGGTAAAAAGAAGAGCGATAATAATTTCAGTCACCAGAATGCCATTATACACTATATTTTACTCATTTTGCTTATATTCACCAAAGCATTTCTTTCAAGAATACCCTAGCAATGTAAGTATGTCATTTTATACGTATATAAAAAGCCATGCCATTTGATTAGGATTCAGCCCATACAGTGCAAAAAAACCCCAAGAACTGTAGCACTAAATAGGTTTCGATGGGGGAGAAGAGCCAGCCCTATTTACATCTGGTAACATTCTGTGTAACCATGGCGACATACAGTAATTTGACAGCTAAAGGTGAAACTGGCAAACCCTTCAGGCCATACAGTGCATACAATGTGCAAGCAACCTGTAAGGACACAAAATGTAAGCAACAGGCCGGATCATTACAATTACAAGTTATTATTATTATTTAATTGATTTAGTTTGCACTTTTTGCAATTTCAGTGTATGGGCAGTCATCCCTGCACTCCTAAATGGGTACAGTGGAGTACAGACTCTACTACAATATGTGGACTGTTGTATGTTTGGCCAACACTTGGCGTTTAGATTTTGTAGATGTAATTTTAGTGCTTTCAGTACCTGGGAGCAAAATCAATAGTGCCTCAAACAATTGTCGGAACTCAATTAAGAAATTGCGTTTTTTGCACTTAGGTTTGTTTGAACAGAACTCATGCTGCTGATGAAATAGATTTATTAGATGTTTTTCTTGTTAGGTGACTGGCTGCTTCCACACAATGTTCAGATTAATTGCCTGTCATGTTGCAACACCTGTTATACAACAAAGAGCTCATTTATTAAGTCAAGATCTGCTCCCAACTTTAATATATCAATGGAGTCTGGTATGTGCCATGTACCAAGTCGATGCAAAAAGTAGAACTGTTAAGGTTCAGTAGCATACTGTACAGTTGGTTTGAACTTGGATATTATAGTTGTGGTAAAGGGCAGTGTACTGATGACCTGCTACATCATATGTAGTTATTATGAGAAGAATGTAGTGTGCAAGCCCCCGGTCAACTGCACTTCAATACTGGCCGCGTGTTAGACTTTAAATTGTCCATTGCTGTGAAAAGAGTAACTAGTTAATAGTCAGAAATCTTCCTAATATAATTTGAAACATTGCAGGTAGTCATTATAAGCAGTAACAGTAACAATGGCATGTTGTCCTGTTAGTACCACTGTTACTGAAAACTGTCCTGCATCAAAGATAGGAAAAAAGAGCCGCATTCCCTTTGCTGTGTGACCCCTTGCAAAGGGATGAAACAAACATGGCCTCAATCTCTCATGCGGGATCTCTCTGCAAGCCACTTGTTTAACTTACTGCTAATTTGACACACTAAAGGGAGATGATGGATGTGTGTTTGAGGGCCTGCAGCACAATTTCCGCATACTATTGCTATTTTATGCAAATCCTCCTCAATGCCTGGTGCAATATTCCGAAAAAATATTCACACTGAGTTGCGTTTTTGAGTGTACATTAAAGAAAAAAGTGTCATGGGAGTTTGTTCCTTATGGAGCACCAAGAAAATCCACTAGTATGACAGTGATGTGTAACCTGCGTACTCACACTAGGCTAATCCTTCAATGCTAAGCACATTTCCCTCCGATTCCTGGCACCCGCTGGTCAGTGCTCACATGAGCGTTTATCCCATCCCAGCACTTCTACACAACTGTACTCTTGTAATTGGATAAATGGATATATTATTTCCGTCTTATTTAGAGTTGTTTTGATTGCTTTGTGCAATATGGTGGCTGTCATTAATCAGTTACTGTATGAGAGGATCGACTTAGTATTACCATTAAATTCCGCACTGCTAAGAGCACTTGTAGGAAGACACACTATAAACCTTGCAATCCTACCTGCCCTCGGTGTTAACTCCAATGAGATGCTATTCCCCCATCGGAATTCAACACCTGTCGCAGCCAAGCAGAAGCCGTAGTTAGTCAAACTTAGCTAAGATTTGTCAGATCAATTCACTTCAAAACATGGGATATTAGCTTCTATTGCAAAAATGCACTACTTTCTATTTTGGCACTCTAAGCATCATGGGAAACGTAGCCATAACTTAGCCACATCATTGTTTAAACTGCAGGGTTCCGCATGATCTTTGGATGAACTGTGTGAGGCGGAATTGCTTTTTGATTGACAGTGCAATGATCGAATCAGCAATCTTGAAATACAACCCTCCACCGTAGCATTTTGCGAGTTTTTTACTCCGTTGTTCTTAACTGATTTGGGGACTTTACTGATAACCAGTGACTTGGTCTTAGTTAAAAATGACTAGCAAGGTAGGGTAGAATAACATGTAAATACAATTTCTCTTCCATGTATCTATATTACTCCAAAACATCCATGTATGTAACTAAATCAAAGTTTTAGTCAAATAGCCACATAAGGGTTCCAGACTTTACTGTACAGTACCTAGAAGATTTTTCAGCTCCGCTCCTTCTCCTCACATGCCACTGAAGGTCAAGGGCATAGAGCTGATCTGATTGTATTTCTTCCCCGCTGGAGACCCTCCAATTTGTGATTATTCATGAATTCACAGCAGTAAGAATTGGGCCTCAGGGTTTTGTATGCATCATGAGGGTCCCTGGAGAGGTGAGTTGAAAGCAGTATCAGCTACTCAAGGATAGACAGCTGCAGGATTTTGGAATGGTTTCCACGGAAACAAGAGGTCATGTCTTTGTGTGGTATGTGCTGGACTTGGCCATCTTTTTTGCAGAAACCTGTAAAATGAGGAAACTCTATTTCGGCCACTTTTGAAATGTTTTCATATTTATATACTCGCAGGGTACTTGTGAAGAAGTTTGTGGAGATTTGACAAATACCTGCAGTATTTCTGCACTACGTCAGTTTTTGCACAGGCAGTACAGTGGTCTCCACAATCTGAAGACCATGAGACGATGAAAAACTATTATGAAAACTGAACAATAAGGAAGAAGTCCAAAGTGGCGTATAAATCCCACCATCTAACACAACAATGACGATTACAATTGCAATATCAAACCACACCATTTAGTTTCATGCTTTGTGGTGTGCAATTGTTGCAACTGACCCCCAACCCCAACAAAGTCCAAAATGAAATACATTCAGGTTTAATCAAAACATTTTTTTTGTATAGCGCCAAATCACAACAGCAGTTATCTCACGCCACTTTTCACTTTCACATGAAGGTCACAAATTAAAAACAGAGAACCAACTGTAGCCCTGCATGAGCAAGCACTTGGCGACGGAGGCAAGGAAAAAAAACCTTGGCCAAAACCCAGGCTCTGTGGGGTGGCCGTCTGTCTCGACTATTTGGGTTGAGATATAAAAAAAAATAGAGGGATACATGGTAGACCAAGTCAGTAGTCTTAGTCTTAGACCAAAAACGTTTTTGATTTTTTTGTTTTGTGAATGGAAAAACGCTGTTCTTGACACTTTGTCGTAGTTGGGAACTAAAGGGTAGGTCCTGATCTAAGATGACACCAAGTTTTCTGAATGTATTGCGGGGGCTGAGTGCAAGATCATCTAGTGCAGTAATATAATTTCCAATCCTGTCTCTGAGGTACTGCACCAAGGACTATGATTTCAGTTTCATCTGAGTTTAATAGTAAAAAGTTTGAGGTCATCCAGCTCTTTTTGTTGGTTAGGCACGCCTGGAGTTTGGACAGCTGATTAGCATGGTTAGGTTTAGTTGATAAGTACAGTTGAGTGTCATCTGTATAGCAGTGAACATGGATGGAGTGTTTTCTACTGATATTATAAAGGCAGAACAATACCGGTCCTAGCACAGAACCCTGTGGGATGCCATGACTGACCTTCACATGTCTGGATTCTTGATTACTAGGCCTGTGTCTGAGGTGGTGCGGAGGCCATGGTTATTACTACAGTGACTTACCTAGACAGTTTTGTGTGTAGCGTGGTAATGACAAAGTTCTTCAGTAATGACTGACTGGTTTAATAAGGTCTTTTTTAACCAGCCCCCAAGCAACGTGATATATGATGTCCCTTTTTAATTAGATCCTACACAAGAACTAATGATCTACCTGCACGGAAGCTCTCTCAGCACTTCTCTCAGTAGGGTTGACATTTTCCAAACAAGATAAGGTAAGTGTTCTCACTCTTTTGTCTTCTGCAGGCTCAGCGTGTTCACTGTCTCAGCTGAAGATCGGCCACGCTCTGGCATCAAAGGGTGTGAAGGGAGCAGTAGAGGCGGTCGTTGGTTGCTTGTAGCTACCACTTTATGGTAGTTGCTGCATTCCTCCTGAAAATGAAAGTCAAATTTGTGTGGTAGGGACAATTAAGCTTGTGTGTGAAAGTGACAATAATGCAGCTTTTGTGCATCTGCTGCAACTCCCAGTATTTTTCCATTAGTCATATGAAAATCACGACCAAAAAAATTGGCATGCCAAAAATGCCAATATTTTGACCATGCCTGTATGGAATACAACCAAATCAGCCTAATTTATACAGTATTTGCATGCCATATTTTTACATGTTTCACAATTCAGATTGTGCCATATGTGTGTAGAAGAAGGCCTTCTGTAAGCTAACAGACTGAATCTATAGGTGTATTAATATCTACCAATAATGCCCTCTATTTTTATTTGAAAGCACATCATTGCTTTTATTTCCACATGCCAGATTTCCATCTAAAGAAAGTTCAGGATGATGAAATTCTCTGAAATGATGCAATTTTTGCAAGCCTAAATCTTCAATACTCCACAGTAAGATGACAAGTTAAGGTTTTTCAAATGATTCACAACATTTTTCTGTATAATAACTGGAACATTTTTAGTGTGTTTGGACAGATTTACTTGCTAAACCACTTCATTTCTTGTAAGAGAATATTCTGGGCACCAGGTAGCTATGAGTTTTTTGCTGCACTTTATACCCGGAGGTGTAAAGGGAGACATGAGAGGCAGGGGGAACTACACAACATACTATGGGTGTCCTAGAATTGTCAACTATTCAACGATTTTATACAAAGTCTGATTTGACTGTCAACCTTGCAGGCTAATCATATGAAAATGTCATGTGATCAAGATTGTACCATTCTGACTACATCGGGGTGCCCGCTGCTGCTGCTGCTGACCCCACATTTTTACACAGAGAGCCTTTGTTTTTGTTATTAATTGCTTATTTTCATACTAATTCAACTGTGTTTGTTTTAATATAGAATTAAAAATGACGAGTGTGTTCAACAGAAGATCTGTACTGTGTATGTGTACACACCGTAGAGGACAGTTTCTTCCAAATTTGCAGTTTTGTGGCATATGTAGATCATTTGGGGTCTGGTTTATCGACAAGAGCTTTTGGATATTGGACTCTATGCATTTTTCTCACAGTAAATAACTTTTGGACTGCGATGTCATAATTTTCACAGAGACATGACTAAACAGCAGCGTACTCTAATGATATGGAGCTAGCCGACCGCCACACATAGAACAGCGGCTGAAACCGTTGGGCTGTACAAAGCGTATGTATGTGAACTGCTTTTTGTGCCAATAAATAAATTGAGGTACTGTTGTTGCACACATGCCATGTGTGTTTGTTTATTTGAGTGTTGCAAATGAGAACTGTTTATTTGCAGGGTAAACTACAGTATATTATACTTAAATCTCTTCAAGGTTGGCATGTCTGTTAGTGTCTTTATTCATGTTCGTATCAGCAACTACAGTGGTTTGTACAGAGAAATACATTTGTCAGGTTCTGAAGGGGGCGTGAAAAAAACAACTGCTTTACAGTCATTGCAAATTGCATATTTACAATCCAAAGGTGAAAATTGTGCAGCACTTGAACATGCTGTCTTGGTTACACGGATTCACTTTAAACCCACAGCCTTGAGGGTAGGGAGCTTCCAGTCCTCCTCTCTCTGCTGATGTTACGACAGGAAGCCACATCTGCGTGATGCATGTGCTCCTCAGCCTGCATCGTGATTTTTCAATCCCTAGATCCTTTTCTAATGGATTATAGATCGTCATCCTGCTGCGCACGTGACACTCACATCTCAATCCCCTTGGATTTAATTCACACTTTTGCCTGAGCTGCAGAGGGTTTTGGAACACACTCTCAGATTTCCTTTTAGTCTAGCTGCCAACAGAAATATATAACCACTAGGGGTGCAGCGGTAGGGCGAAAATCGTGTTCCATAAGTGCCATACCGTAGCAAGGTCATAGGTCAGTACATTTGCGGCAACCAAATAAAAACCGCTTAACTTTTGTGTAAACAAGTTTGGCTGAAATGCAGCAATAAACCGTGCAACAACTCTGCAATAAACTGGTGGCTTGTTCAACATGTACACAGCTGTAAATAATCAATATATAACTTGTATATAAATAATATCACCTTGTTTTTACATGGACTCTGCTCTTGTGTGCTCTTGTACTTTTGCGGCTGGAAATTCCCCTTGTGGGAATAACAAAGGCATATCTTACCTTAATAATAGTTACAGTTTGTAGCCCCATTCTTGATCTGTGCAGACCATTTGTCTTAGCCACTTGCCCTATTTGTATTTCTTTATACCGTGAGGCAGTTACACCGCCTAGCTGCAGCTGCAGGTACTGTATAGCGTGTATACCAAGACATGATGACACATGGTGAAAGACACACACACCTCCGAGCACACATTCCTCTTTTCCCTTGATGGGATTATCATCTTGAATGGTATTTGATGAGAACTAGACCTGCCGCGGCAAAAATCCAAGTGCTTGTGTCACCTGACCTCAGCACCCCCTCTACGCCATGTGACAGGCATCATGTGTGATTTATGACTTGGTTACGAGAGAGCACTGTGGTCACTCAGATAAAGGTTGCCGCTCAAAATTACACTGCTCTGACTCCAATTGACACGGGAGGTTTCGTTCGATGTAGCACAAAAAAGTGACATTGACTGAAAGGTTCACTCACAAAAACCTGCAAAGTCATCGCTATTTCGGGACAGGGATCAAAATAAAATGTGTTTTCATGCAAATCATTTATGTTGACTGTCACTGAGAAATTGTTTGGGAAGGGAGTGTGTCTGGTAAGTTTAGACAATATTGCAAACAACAAAAAACAAAACAGGAAGTACATTGTTTTATCAGACACTGTGACAAATCTGAGAAAAGACATGCTTTTAGGACACCACTAAGATAATGATGATATTTGCATCCATGTTGGCCTGACACATTTACCTGACACCTAATGCACGTTAAAAGTCCAGACAGCTGAAGCGCTCTAATTTCTGCCAATCCTGTAATCCCTCAAACATGTCAACGGGAACATGAACTAACTAAGCTTTTGGAGCAAAACGGAATGAGGCATCAGGCCATGCACAGTCATTCATTCATTCATTTTCTATACCGCTTATCCTCATTAGGGTCGCGGGGATGCTGGAGTCTATCCCAGCTGGCTTTGGGCGAGAGGCGAGGTACACCCTGGACTGGTCGCCAGCACATATAGACAAACAAACATTCACACTCACATTCATACCGATGGACAAGTTAGAGTCACCAATTAACCTAACATGCATGTTTTTGGATTGTGGGAGGAAACCGGAGTACCCGGAGAAAACCGATGCATGCACGGGGAGAACATGCAAACTCCACACAGAGATGCCCAACGGAGATTCGAACCCTGAACCTCCTGACTGTGAGGCCAATGTACTACCCACTCGACCACCGTGCGCCCCAAGCACAGTCAATAAAATAATAATAATAAAAAGCATCATATTTTAAGCTGCTGCTACTGCACTCAACTGAGCCTGACACCAGAGACAAAATATTTAATCAATCTGCACTGTATCTGGGTCAGGCTATGTGAAACCGCGACAAAGAGAAAATAGTCAGAAGCAAAATTTAGAACAAAGGTAATTCGGTCATTTAATCATGGCAAGGCCGCATGTGAGGCCCATTCCACTGAATGGGTGCCACTTCGTACACCGAGTAATAAAATGAATAAATGCACAATGAAATTTTTATGAAGCAAAGTATCCTGCACATTGATCTGACTTCATATTCAATAAACAAAATAAAAGCTACATTTAAACTATCTTGTTGCCTGTCCCTGATGCTTGCAATCAAACCTCATCATAAAATGTAATAATTGTGTTGGGTTACGAAATATCAAAAGGATCCTTGCATCCTATCATTTTTCAGTATGTGGCCCACGGTGAAAAGTTTTACACACCCTTGACTTCTAGAGAGTCACCAATAAGCCTGACATGCATTTGTGACATATGAGATGGAAGGAGCACCCAGAGACAGGACTTGGCAACACACCACACAGAGATGATCCGTGGAGGATTCCAACTCGGTTCTCCTGGCTGTGAAGAACCAACCAACCAGGAACAACCAAAATTTTCTACGTTGAATTGGACTTTGGAATGTTCCACTGTACCGGCATCCACATTTATTGGAAGTGATGACCCCGTAAAGTCCATGTGTATTCTGGTGAATCCTTCCCCTTCGGGACATACAGTAAGTCCTAAACAAGAGCGTTCTGATTTTCCAAGTACATCGCATGAGATTAGGATTTGCAATGTAAGACTTCTCACCACTCACTAAACCACCCCCGTGTACATGGTAAGAGGCACCATAAAACAGCAGTGACTTGCACTGCAGGCGAGGGTTAGGACGAGCCATAAAAGTCAAGAGACCAGCAGATGATGATGTGCTCCGTGATGTACCTTACCCATTAAGGTAGTTTTATTACTCAACAGCACACACACATACAGTAGATGCACACGGCATGCTGCGTATTGCATACTTTTAAGTCAGGATTCACACTGCTAATGGTGAAAAAAACCAGACAATCAAAACAAGCCACCCATTATGTAAACAACTACACTATTACTGCAGGACAGAGCAGTACAATGCTGAGATGCACATTTCAGGAAACAATTATTTGGATTTTTTTTGTCAGAAAGATGAAATTTGTTTTCTTCTTTAAGAGCATAATTAAAAAGAAAGACTTAGATGAAGCAATTTCAGTACAATTTGCGTTTGAATGTAGCAGAAGCTACACTGAAATGCATAAACGTTGAAGTGTAAAATTGTTGGACTAATTAGAAACTGAAGAGCTGTAGAAATGTGCTAAAAATGTAGAATGATTTTTAAAAATAATGTGAAGAATATGAAAGTAACAAGAATCGTGGCAATGTTAGTATTAGCTTTGATATATCAAACATTATCAGCCACCTGAAATGACAACATCGCTAAGAAGCCTCAGGGCTTGTTCCTATCGGTGCAAAGTTTTAAAAGTGTAAAAAAGTGTGATTTCGTCATGGAAATGATGGCTCTGGATGACCAGGGTTTCACCGTCATTGAGGATACTGACTTTTGGAGGCCAGTAAACCCCTTGGATACACGGTTTGTACTTCTGAGCTGCCACTATTTTTGTAACGATTTGTTAATAGTAGTGATGTCATGATATTTGGTTAGAACGACTATACAGTACAGTACAGTTTGTCAAATCCAAATCGGTCTGAGTTGTTCTTACCTACTGGTGTGCATAAACTACAGTTAAATAAATATATATATTTTTAAGATGGGCTGTCAAATTATTAAAAATTTAAAAAATTCAATGAATCACATTTCATATTAATTCAACATGATTAATGTGTGAAATATGCCTTTCTTATTGTATTTTAATAACAAAAACACAAATGACAGGAACAATTTTATATATTTGTATGCATTAACAGGTCAAAATAAATAATAATCTCTAAATAAACAGCATTACATTAAAATGCATTAGACATTAAACCATGTTAAATGATGCCACACACGTCAGAAAATCTATTTACATAACACTCGTCTCTTTAACAGAGCAGTGCACTTGAATCACACTTGAACTGTGCTATTACGAGTCACAAGGGGTTACGTTTAAAGACACCACGCCATTTTTTAGAGTTGAACTCATTATTTAGAGCGTAGCTGCGTTTTCTGGGATTTCCGATCTTACTTAAATGCCCTGTACTTTATGTACTTCCGCTTTAAGAGTTATGCTAGTAAGTGACAAGAATATCCACCAAATGTTTTTCTTTGTCTTTCTGTTTAATAAGACCACACATAGACATTTAATAAAGCTGGATTTTTTTTCATAAGATAAAATCAGCAGACCAGGGCAGACAAGTGGAGGTTCTTTTGCAGTAGATTATCAACCTGCTCTCAGCAGACCTCCAAAATCTTGTCTCTTTTAATGCACAGCATAGGACACTCACAGAACAAAATTCATCAGTAGAGCAGACAACTGGAGGCTCGGTTCCAGGAGATCATTCACCTTCTCACAGTAGACCTCCAAATTCTTCTCTCTTTTAATGCACAATATAGGAGGCTTGGCCAGGAGCGCTGGTGTTGCTAGAGCGCAGTCCCTCTCAGGCAACAGTTCCACAAAGTCCTCGGCTTCTCTCATGCGGGACACGTGCCTACCCAACTAATTATTATTACCATCAACACTGATTACGATTATGTCTTTTAATGGAGTATCTTTTGTATGCATAAAAAATTGTATGTGTGTGTGTGTGTGTGTATTTATATATATATGTATGCATGGGTATTTGTATATATGTGTATATATATACCGTATGATTACTGTATAGTAAACCCAAGAATTATCTTTAATATATGTAATGTTGGTATGTAAAGAAGGTATAATAATGAGTAATGTCACAAGCTGTACAAGGTATAACACAATAATAATAATGTATATTGTACGTGTGTGTTTGTAGGTGTGATATCTTGTTCACGTATTACTGCATATTGTATCAATTTAACAGGCTTTAGTATTACGAATAAGGGGGTGGGAGTAAATAAGATTGTCTACTTCCCACTCCTTTTCGAGCCAAATTGTTCTTGTGTGTAGGTGGATGTTCATTATGTTCTGTCCTGTGTATTTTGTGTGGCTCAAAACAAACAAACCAAACCAAATAAAAAAGCCATTGTTGTGTTCGGAGTTGAGCGACAATGAGGAAGTGTCGTGGACTAGAGGAGGACTAGAAATGTGTTTGTGAGTTGGAGATACGTATATACAATAGTGTTGGAATTGCACTGCTGTTGACGTGTTAAGGTCAGAATCACTAAACTTGAATCAGGTATCCTCAGGCAAAAGCAAAATTAATTGCTTCATAGCACTGTAGAGGAACCTCCAAAGATGAACAAATTTTCTGGAAAAAAATAAAAAATAAAATAACAGACACTAGCCTGTTCATAGTCATTTCCGGAATCTTTTTCTCACCCTTTGAACCCTGTGGCTTATACAGTGATGCAGCTGATTTATAGCTAAAAACTGCATGATGCATAGAATGCATCTTCAGGAAGTAGTGACATGGACGAGTGAAGCTAAAGTTAATATCACGTTTTGAAGTTCAATTGAGTGTAATGAAGTTTGGACAGCTTCATTATCACCAGACTAGTCCACTATCACCAAAGGGTATTGAGAGGCTGGATTACTACTTGACTAAGTGGATACCTCAAGATAAATGACTAATTTGCCTCGAGACAAAAGAGAAATGAACAATGAAAGAGAGAGACGGACAAAGTGTGTGATGAAAGATTCATGAGACTGTTCATGCTGAAGAAGACGATTTTAGCGGTTTTAGTTCCAGGAGAAGAAGAATGGGGATTAATGACTTTAGGCCACTGTTTAACTAGCCATGTCACGCACATTGTAAAAACAAACATTTATGTAATGAAAAGTTAAGAACATCTTTCTGTGTACTAAATATCCCACGTGGACACCTATAGACAGGTGTGGCCTATATATGTACAATAATTCAATTAGTTATTAAGAATTTAGTTATTAATCTGCATCCCCTTGCAGATACAATTGTTGGTAGAATATAAATATAATGATGGGATTTTATTTGCAAGGCGTGTCAAATAGAATGCACCTTTCCACAGTATCACCTCATTAGACAGAGAAGGAAAAACGGTATGTGTGTCAGACTGTGCCTTGATTTGCATGTGCGATATACTGTAGACGTGACTAGTTGATGGATCACCCCGGAGGTGAAGCCTGCCTGTAATTAGGACCCAAATGGCTTTACAGTGGGTAATTATTGATGGTCCCAATATGTGACAGCTCCTAATAAATACTCATGCAGGCTGGATCGTACAAACACGGCATTAACAATTCGCAGGAAGATGAGGAGTGAAGCTGGAAAAGCGAGGCCAGTGAGAGATGAAAACAGGAAAGAAAGGGAGTTCATGTACTGGAAATTGTACTGGGCAAAACTGTAAGTGTGGCCTATCAATCACATGCAAGTGCTGCTAGACCCAAAATTGCAGTGTATTATTGATGACTGTTTAGTTTTGCATAAAATTAGTCTTTTCCTTTTTTTTCTCTAGAGTTCTTGCGAAATCTCATTAAAAATGGATGTCATTATTGGCTTGCAACGGCTGCCAGATGTTGATCTCTGGTTGAATCACATATTCACAAAGCCACGCCATACAATACGCCACAATGTACCACCTGCCCCACTGTTAAAAACAGAACAAACAACCATTAGCCCCATCATAACTCATTACATTCTCTAACTTGGGGTACATTTATGCAACACTGACACAGTAATAACAGGATGTGTGTGGCTGTGTGTGTGTTTGCAAAGGTTCACATATATGTAAACAATCCTAGACCTGGTGGAGATGGTGAGACTACCCGTATGTTCATCCACAGCTTATATTTCACACATTCCAAAAACATACGCACTTGAATGTGAGTGTGAATCGTTGTTTGTGTTGAAGGAATTTATTTGCATGCTAATGTATAATACACTTGACATAATTAATATATTGATTTTCCCACCATATGGTAAGGATAGAAATCTAACACTATGCAGCCAACGATAACACTAAGATGTTAATGCAAGCAAAAGATATGAGGGAAGTCACATGACTGTGGGAGCGGTATTAGCGAGGGAAAAACCCCAGACTGGACGAGGACATGATAGGTTGCCATGGGAGACCCCCTGCCGCTACTTCATCTGAGCAGGACTGGGACTATATGGTAATCTATACAGTAAAGGAAGTGACACTGCGGGTTCAGAGATGTGTTGCAGCCTTGCGTGGGTAATGGCCCCAACAGTAGCCCATGCTATTATTACTGTTATTATTGCGCTGGCGAGATCATTTAAACCTCTAATAAAAGCCTGTTACTCCAGCAATCAGGTCTTGTCTCACCAAACAATTGCAATCACCTAGTATAAAATACTACATTCACGTCACATAACTTGCTTCATTCAGCCATTTTTATGCTTGACAATGCTTCATTTAGGAAGAAGATTAGCTAAGTTTGCCTAAATATGCATATGTTTTGACTAATTACAGGCCATATTCTACCATAAAACAGCATCATTTATTAATTCATATATTTTTGAAGGCACAAAAGGCCCTAAATGAGCATCTGACAAAACGCAATGCTAACATTGCCAAGAAAGCACGAGACTTGAGGAAGCAGGGAATGATACAAAGTACTTGGAGTACCAACGGCAAAATATGCATCAAGCTAAATTGAGGCCCAGGAGAAGCAAGCGTGCTGGTTGTCAAAGCTATCAATGATCTGGATAGATACTAAACACCATATAATCAACAACAAGGATAATGGAGGATACCATGCACAAACAAAGAACCAGGCAGTTAGTTGGAAAGATTCAACAACATGGATTGGCATTTGTTGTTAACGTAGTCACAAGTCTTATGGATCAACCATAACATCTCACGCTGGCTTTCGAATTTACGTCTGGAAGATATTCATATACCCCATATGTTCTCATTGCTTTGGTAATTTGGGCACAGTTTTTGGTAGTTCAACTTAAAAATAAACACTCTACTCTTTGATGGAGGCGGCAAACATGAGCACATTTCGACGTGCTGTCTCGGAAAAGCTTGGAACTCATCATTCCTCTAAGAGTCTCAGTGGTGCCTTTCATCGAATGCTGTCAAAAGTGACACCAGATGAAACGCCTCATCTCAACCCCAAAGAAAACGCTACCCCTCCCAGTCAGAATCCGTTCATCACGGCACGCTCTGGTTGCCAACTAGCATCCTGTTGTTAATCACCAATCCATATCTTATTCATCACAAGTCCAATCAGAAAAAACAGGCCGCCTGCAGCACTGTTGGAAACAACACAATGAATGAGATATGAGTCGGCAGAACAACAAATGAGAATGCACAACGTAAGTAAGGGTTGGATGTTTGTTAACAAACTTCATTTTTTTCCCGGATTTTTCTGCACAACTGTCATTTTAGTGATACTAATGCTCTCCACTGGCACATAAAAAAAGCTTTCTGTGGAAATTAAAGTTGCATGAATTAAACGTCAAATAATGACAGCATGAATGCAGCATGAATAAATCTAATAACGTGATGGTGTACCTGAATACCAATTACATTCTAAGAGCCTATTCTGAAACTGTCACACAACCATTGTGCGCTTTTGTGACGTTAATGGATTGGCCGCTCACGCTTATTTAGGAGGTCAAGTGAGGCGAGAAGCAGGTTGTGCTACATTTTAATCACATGGAGTAAATTAGACAGGATGTCAGCAGAGAACATGGCAGCGCAGGAAATGAGCGCAGGTCCAGTTAATATCACACATACAGCGTCCAGACAGCCCGAACGGGTTCAGACCACTGGTGATGCGTAAATGGGTTTTATCAAACCGGGATTAATCTCTAAATAGGTTATCCCTGTTGAACGTTGAAGTCTGCTTTTGCGGATTTGAAAGCCACCGGTCTCAGACCAGAAACACAACATGTGCTAGTTGTCTGAACAGCCTTGTTGCCATGTGGAGCACCGGAAATGGTCAAAGCAAATGGGAAACCCTTCTTGATGGGTTTTTTTGCGACTACATTGGAATGATGCAGACTCTTCATCAGTGCGTTGTGGCGAAAATGGAGCTGAGCCAAAAAACAAAGCTCTTAGTTTACCGGTGGATCTATTTTCCTGCCCTCAGCTGCGGTCATTGGCGGCTGCTGGTCATTCAAGGAGGGGAAACTCATTTCTTTCTGGCCTACATCCTAAATGTCTTTTATTTATATGCAAATTCTACCCGTTTTTAGTCATTTTTAACAAAGACAAAGTCGCTGGGGATTGGTAAAGTCTTCGGATCAGTTCAGAACAACTGAATGGAAACCTTGGAAAATGCTTCGGTTCAGCTTTATACTTCAAAATGGCTGATTCGCTCATTTCAATGTCAATCAAAAAGGTATTCCGCCTTAAACAGACCATCCAATCATTACGCACAAGCCGAGTGGGCCAGCCCACCACCCCATAGACCACCAGAGATATTGAGCATCCAATGGGCGGAACAAACCCCAGCGCACAATGACTGCCCACTTTCACGCAGTAGAAACAGAATCAGAATCAGCGACTATGTATGTAAAAAAAGTGCCACGGCTCTGTGGGGATGAGTGAGAAGGAAGTTACCTGTGATAAGTAGCTGATTTTGAACTAAAGATGAAGGTATTCTAGCACATATTTGGTTCATGAAACACACAGCAGTACATATTTCACCACATATTTGACATTTTATGGAAAGCTGAGCTTCCCTTGCAGTCTTGGCGCAGTCGCCCTGCCTGTGCTCACGAGCTTTGGGTGGTGCCCGAGAGGACAAGGTCGCATTTATGAGCAGTTGAAATGAGTTTCCTTCTTTATGGGCCCAGCTGAGCGCTCCCTTAGAGATACGGTGAGAAGCACTGGGAGAAACTCGGAGTAGAGCCGCTGCTCCTTTGCATTGAGAAGAGCTAGATGAGGTGGCTTGGGCATCTGGTTAGGATGCCTCCTGCACACCTAAATGGGGAGGTGTTCAGGACACGTACGACTGGTAGGAGGCCTCGGGGAAGACCAAGGTTAGTTGGAGAGATTACAGTATGTCTCTCAACTGGCCTAGGGACGCCTCGGGATCCTCTGGGAGGAGCCGGAAGAAGTAGGCAGGAGAGGGAGGTCTGGGTTTCTGGAACTGAATAGGTAACTGGTATAGAGGTTATATAGAAGTTTCACTTCGTGTCTCACACCAGCTACGGTGCTTTGGAACAAAGTACAAATCTAAACGCTTGATGAAGAAGCTTGATCAGACTTAAACTCGGGCTCTACATTTTACCTCTATTACCATGTGTTTGTAAATGATTACTGACTTATGGTGAATGAAAACGTTAATTATATATTTAGATTTTTTTTTTTGAACCAAAATGTGACGTGTCAAAATGATAGAAACAAGTAGAGTGGCATCACATTTTTTATTTTTTTTCAAGAAATATACCTCAGATTTTAGTGCACATTACTAAAAAATAAAAATAACCAAACTGGTCTAAGATTGTAAGCACCTGGTAAGAAAAATCTAATCTCATCTCAAACTCATTGCTAATCAAAAAAAAATATTTCAGACATTAATCTCTTATATTTTGTTTTTTTGCAGTGTATGACAAAAACAACAACTTTTAGATATTTACAAATATTTTAGTCTCCAAAAGCACTGCTGCCATGTAAACAATTGCCAAAAAAATAAAAATGCTCAATATTGACTTTCCTGTTTGGTGCTCTTATTTTGGTTTTCTGTTTCCTGCCACGCTCCTGCCACGCATTGCGGTCGCTGGCGAGCGAATGCAACGGTACCTATCTGTCATTAGTAATCATTATGTGCAAAGAGTAAAAAGTAACAATTTATAGCCATTGAACTTATACAGTAGTCATTTTTTATTCTTTTTTTTCAATTAACAACAGTCTTGGGTAAATGATCACTCAAGAAGTTCCACTTATTGTTTATTTTCTGTATTGGTAAATAAAAATATCACTGCTATATCCTGAGGAATTGGCTTAAACACGAGGAACAAAACATTAAACTGCAATTTCACACGTGTTATGTGTTCTGTGTTAAGCCATAAAATCAAAGATCTCCTAGTGGTGAGATGACCTCCTGAATTGCGCCTGCACTCAGAGCTGAACATCACATTTAGCAGATGTTATCATAAATTAATGGCACTCCTTGTAAGAGCATAATGGACTTTAAGAGCACTACCTACAGTACATGCAAGGTTTGGTTTTTTTTTCTCCCCCCCATCATTTATTAAAGTGTTGGCCTTTAGAGTCTTGTGGTCCTCAAGTTGCAGTGTCCACACTGGATTATCTTTGCTAAAGTTGTTTTAGGACCTAGTTTCCCCTAGGGGTATGCAAATTGCCATAACTATTAAAAACGGTTAGTCCCTAACACTGAGAGTTACGTAAAGCGTTAGGGACACTTGTATATGTGCTGAGTGAAAGTTGGTCTTTTTACATGGTGCTTGGCGTAATTAGAGCATTTTCTGGGCAGTATGAGTATGTCTTTTGTGTCGACTGGCTGCACTGTAACGCCCACAATTCTGCATGTTTATATTGTTTATGCTTCACTAATAATTAGGGATGTCCAATAAAATCGTCCCACCGCTCTTATCGGCCTGATATTGCCATAAAAATGACCTTTGATAGTATTTGGCCCACAGACTGCATAATTTGGCCATTATAACGTCGTTTTGAGTGCATAATTGAGTGCAAATAATACTGAACAAAAAACACTTATTTCCGCCCTCAATCATTCATTCATTATATGTCTACAGGGTAGCAGGAATTAAAAAAACGTGGAAATAGCGTCAGGCAGACACAGTAGTATCTGCGACAGTTGACATCGCAATCAGAAATTGATAGTTGAATAATATCGGCATATGGGGTATCGGCAAAAAGCTAATATCGGACATCCCTATTAATAATGTATTTATTAGGGCATTGCTGCCACTTGGTTCAGCGGTTCTTCAATGCACTATGGTTGTGTGGCAGCATATCTTACAGCTCGCGTCAAGTGGTAATTAAACCGGTGGAATTTCAAATTCCTTTAATTACCGCCTCAACATGTCCTCTCCTCCCGTGATATAAAAGCCTTTGTTGGAGTAAACTAATTAAGCTTTAATGAGGGGTTTCTTGTGATTATTACAAGATATTGTGCCTCAGTGCCACAGCATACAGTATGACATTTGTAGCAATGGCTGGAAATATTAAATCAGTTTCGTATACGTTTTGCATTTTCATTTAAAAAAAAGTCATGACAGTGGAGCGTTTGGTTAGCAAACAGCTCTCTATGTACTTCACATGTTCTTGACGTGGGTTTGTTTACATGCATGCTAAGTTCATTAGAGACTCTAGATTGTCCATATTTGTGAATGTGAATGGGTGTTTATCATACGTGCTGTGTTGACTGTGATTCATTTATGAGTCATTTAGCTGAAAATAATACAAGGACGTGGATTTTTTTTTTTAAATCCAGAACCGACCCACCAGTCAGAAAGATGGACAGTATCAGTGGAGTGTGTAAATTATGCTTTGTCTGAAAATTACACTGAAGTTAAAAAAAATTAGAGGAACACTTTTTAATCAGAGTATAGTAACCTATCAGTCAAACTTCTGGGATATTGATCTGGTCAGTTAAGTAGCAGAGGGGGTAGTTCATCAGTTTCATCTGCTTTGTTGTTAATGAAATCAACAACAGGTGCATCAGAGGGGCAACAATGAGACCCAAAACAGGAATGGTTTTCCAGGTTGAGGCCACTGACTCCTCATCTCTTTTGGCAGATTTTTTACTCACTGACTTTCTACTGCTGTAGTTTTTCATTTGGCTTGGATCAACATCTGTGTTGATAGCCTGGTGCGGTACCTGGACTCTACGGAGGTTGCACAAGTAGTCAAACTCCTCTAGGATGGCACATATATATGTACATTTGCAAGAAGGTTTGCTGTGTCTCCCAGCACAATCTCAAGAGCATGGAGGAGATTCTAGGAGACAGGTAGTTACTCCAGGAGCTGGACAGGTCTGCATTTTAATGAACTTACGCAGCACACTTAAATGACTTTACTGCCTTAAAGGCATGCAATGTGAGTAGCACAGGAAGCACATGGCTGGACCTGACAGTAATTTCAATTTACTTTCACTGCACTTAGCATCGGGGAGGTGCATGTTCTTAGATATTACTGTTACACCTATAAATTCAATCTAATAGCCCCTCATAGAACGCTTTCTTGACACACACACACACACAAACACTCACATAGGACAATCAGAGTTGCACAACACATACACATGAGTGTTGGAAAATACGGTGGGACACATAATAGATGCATTGTTCTCAATGTCACTTTTACACAAACAAACAACAAAAAAAAAATCAGACCCACACAGGAGGAACAAAAAAGGACAGTATGCAATGAAATAAAACAATAATGATGAAAAACAGAATAATAAAGTTCACTTGAGCTGGCTTGGCTCCACCAATTGTTTGGTGGTGCAGTATTTTCCCCAAGCGGTTGTAGTTTATTTATATTTCACTGTTTATGTCTATTTCTGTTTGCCCCTCTTCATATGCCTCTCACTCTTTCCCTCTAGGAAATACAGCTGGAAGGTCACAGCTACATCAGGGAAAATGAAGGTGTTTTTGTTTGTTTATTGTTTTCATTTGAGGTATGACTTTATTTACATCTTGGTTTTGATTTCAGTGTAACGTTTTCAAATGTATCAAATAATCTAGCTTTTGTTTGTGGTTGTTTTTGTACAGTCACCAGCACCTAAATCATTTAGAGGCTCATTACGCCAAACACTGCTTGAAAAAAGCAATACAAAAACTTTCACTTAATAAAACAATGTTGTCATACCCCTTGTCATCCACAAGTAAACAACTATAAAATACGAGTGAAATGAAGTTGCATTTGTCAAACGCCCTCCACCGGGGTTTCAGAACCGCTACCATCTTGGCTGTTCCGTCACGCCATGAATACTTTCTGGCAACCAGACTCATCAAAACACAGCCACGGATGCACAGCAAAGTGAGGACATACTCACAACAATAACAATAATGACATTTACTGACATATATTTTTATATAAATATATATATTGTGTTGTGATTAGGGTTGTCAAAGTTAATAACGCCTTAACGCAGTGGCTCCCACACTGTTTTTGCAGTTTGCATGTTCTCCCTGTGCGGGCATGGGTTTTCTCCAGGTACTCCGGTTTCCTCCCACATTCCAAAAACATGCAAGTTAGGTTAATTGGCGACTCTAAATTGCCCATTAGAGTGTAAATGGTTGTTTGTCTTTATGTGCCCTGTGATTGACTGGGGACCAGTCCTGGGTGTACCACGCCTCTCACCCAAAGCCAGCTGGGATAGGCTCCAGCATACCCGTGACCCTAATGAGGATAAGCGGCACAGAAAATGAATGAATGAATGGAACACTCATGCCGAGTCAGTAGACTTTGAACACACCCCAAAAGTGGGAATGTCATCATGACACGCCGAGCCGCTAAAGAAAATGCGACGTAAGAAAACGTTCATATTTATTTGAAAATGTAAAGCTCGACAGCCAAAACAAATCCATAAACAAGGTGCTTTGTTATTAAATCCGCAGGGATATAAAAAAGTAGCCCCGCACACTCCCCGTCATAACGCCGCACCCCCCAGTTTCAAAACCAACGCCTAAATGGAAGTTTCCTTCAACCGCACACTTTTTTCTGACGCACGATTAACATGCACACGCCCTATTCGGCTATCGACCCACATCGTAGTTTGAGGAAGTAGCAAGTATTTCCTTTTAATTTTGAAACTCCTGTGATTCCATAATCACCGCACACAAACGTCCAAAAAACAGAGGATTTCTAACTATATTAATTTTCAATAAAATAATGGCCAATATTTTCAACATTTATATCATTTTACATAAAATTCGATGTAGTTATTGTTGTACTTGTGTATCAAATTGTTTGCCACAAAGCGATTTACATCACAAATTATTCTAGATACAAACTTATTTCATCTGTGATTAAATATGATTAATTTTGATAAAATGGTGACAAAATGAACAAGATGCGATTAATCACAATCAAATATTTTAATGGTTGGACATTCCTAGTTCTGATGAGTAGTTAAGAAATACTGTACATTGTTACTAAATACACGCTCACTCTCTCGCTATATTTGCTGTTTTAATTAATTAATTAATGAGGATAAGCGGCATGGAAAATGGATGGATGGATAATTAATTTTAATTAATCGTGGTAGACTATGGCCTATTATTTATAAAAACATATTGAAATAAATACAAGTGCTTCGTAGTATTTTGGTCACTAGGCCGCATCAATGACACAAAACATTGATGAGACGTTACCTTACATTACATTACCTCAACACTGAATGAAGTCATGAAGTCAGCCATGGTATGTAACACGGCAGTTCGAACATTGCTCCTTTGCTCTATGGCGGAATTTTAGGCCAATCAAAGTCGCCGCCCACCCCCCAAAAATGACATGTTGGGCCCAGAATTCCCACTCTCCAAGAATGTTCTAAAATAATGCCCCTAAATAATTAAAGCAGACAACCAAAACAAAGGCCATGTTCCAAAACACCTACAATGCAACACATTGCAAATGAGATGGTGGTGAAACAAAGTAAATATTCTTGTTTACACTTAATATTATTAAAAATGTATACTATGCGTTGCAGCTTCTAGGTGAAAAAACATGCAATTCTCATCATCTCCATTCACCTCTTGCTCCCCTCTTCCACAAATTATATTCAAGGCAGAAAGCTAGAAAAATACAGCAACAGAAGGGTCTTTGCAGTTCAACACATCACCGAGCTTTGAGGCTGTAATGCATGTGAATGTGACTTCCCTTGCTTGAATGCTTGAGTCTGCTTTGTGAATGTTCTTTCAAACCCAAAGAAACAATCTAACCTTTTTTTTTAAATTAGCTTCACCTCAGCATCTCAAAGTTGGCTTTTTTGGCTTTTTTTTTTCATACTCACGTATAAATTAAAATCTCTTTATCATTCACAAATGTCTCCTAGGTGAAGGCCAAAACGTAGAAGAACATAGTTCAAGGCCATCCTTTCCGGTCTAAACACAAATTGTGGAAAAAAGAAAAATGCTCAGTGGAAGAGTGGAAAATCTAGACTGGAACGTTTGACAAACACACTACATTACAGTGATAAGAAGCCATAGCCATGTGAGAATATACTGCAAAACATATTTAATAAACAGAGGACTTCGTTTTCCCATAGGGCCCGGTCGGGCACACCCCGAAAAGGTAACGTGGGTCCCACCTCCCATGAGCTCACCACTCGTGGGAGGGGCCAAAGGGGTTGGGCGCAAAGAGAGCTGGGTGGCGGCCGGAGGCAGAGGCCTTGGTGGTCCGATCCTCGGCTACAGAAGCTTGTTGTCGGTAGGTGGAATGTCACCTCTCTGGCGGGGAAGGAGCCTGAGCTGGTGCGTGAGGTGGAGAAATTCCGGCTAGATATAGTCGGACTCACCTCAACGCACGGCAAGGGCTCTGGAACCAGTCCTCTCGAGAGGGGGTGGACTTCATTCCACTCTGGTGTTGCCAGCAATGAGAGGCGACGAGCAGGGGTGGCAATTCTTGTTGCCCCCCCGGCTCCAAGCCTGCACTTTGGAGTTTAACCCAGTAAACAAGAGTAGTAGTAGTTTCCCAACGCCTTCGGATGAGGGGACGGGTCCTGACTGTTGTTTGCGCTTATGCGCCATACGGCAGTTCAGAATACCCGGCCTTTTTGGAGTCCTTAGAGGGAGTACCAGAGAGTGCTCCCTCGGGGGATTCCCTTGTTCTGCCGGGTGACTTCAACGCTCATGTTGGCAACGACAGTGAGACCTGGAAAGGTGTGATTGGGAGGAACGGCCCCCCTGATCTTAACCCGAGCGGTGTCTTGTTATTGGACTTCTGTGCTCGTCAACACCATGTTCAAGCATAAGGGTGTCCACATGTGCACTTGGCACCAGGACACCCTGGGCCGCAGTTTGATGATTGACTTTGTGGTTGTGTCGTCGGACTTGCGACCACATGTTTTGGACACTCGGGTGAGGAGAGGGGCGGAGCTGTCATCTGATCATCTGGGGGAGGATGCCGGTCAGACCTGGCAGACCCAAACGCATTGTGAGGGTCTGCTGGGAACGCCTGGCAGAGTCCCCTGTCAGAAGGACAGCTTTCAACTCCCACCTACGGGAGAGCTTTGACCATGTTCGGAGGGAGGCAGCGTACATTGAATCAGAATGGGTGATGTTTCGTGCCTCCATTGTCGATGCGGCCGATCGGAGCTGTGGCCGTAAGGTGGTCGGTGCCTGTCGTGGCGGTAATCCCAGAACCCGTTGGTGGACACCAGTGGTGAGGGATGCAGTCAAGCTGAAGAAAGAGTCCTATCAGGCCGTCTTGGCCGATGGGACTCTGGAGGCAGCTGACAGGTACCGGCAGGCCAAGCGGTCTGCAGGCAAAAAGCTCTGGCGGTCGCTGAAGCAAAAACCCGGACATGGGAGGAGTTCGGAGAGGCCATGGAAAACGACTTCCGGATGGCTTCAAAGAGATTCTGGACCACCATCCGCCGTCTCCGGCGGGGGAAGCAGTGCACAGTCAACACCGTGTATGGTGGGGACGGTGTGCTGCTGAACTCGACTCGAGATGTTGTGGCCCGGTGTAGAGAATACTTTGAAGACCTCCTCAATCCCACCGACACGCTTTCCGACATGGAAGCAGTGAGGTGGCTCGGGCATCTGGTTAGGATGCCTCCCGAACGCCTTCCTGGGGAGGTGTTCAGAGCACGTCCAACCGGTAGGAGGCCTCGGGGAAGACCCAGGACACGTTGGACAGACTACGTCTCTCAGCTGCCCTGGGAACGCCTCGGCATCCGCTGGGAAGTGTTAGACGAAGTGGCCGGGGAGAGGGATCTCTGGGCTTCCCTGCTTAGGTTGCTGCTCCCGCGACCCGACCTTGGATAAGCGGAAGAAAATGGATGGATGGATGGATGCTTTGGAGAAATAAAGGTCAATGTTTTTTATACGGTGTGCTTACGTTATTATGCCAAAAATTGTCATTACATTCATGAAAAAATGTTCTCAAATTAAAGTTGACAATAATGTCATTTATCGTCTGGAGCCTGTGCAGAAGTTTAGCGCAATGTGGTGTACACATAGAATAATAGGTGTGTAAAGGTGATTAAAGGGGTGTTATTTCAGGGCTCTACAGGGCTTAGGTTTTCTAAAATCTAACAACAAAAATATTTCACCTATTAATATTGGGTCGGTGTCAGGAACCAATTGACTGTGATAACCGAGGTACAACTGTAATTAGATATGCATTACCTCTTATAGAAACATTTTTTTTAGGTTTTTGTATGTTTTGTTTTTTGTCTGACTTTTTGGAACAGATTAATGGTGAAAACCGAGGTGCCACTGTATATTATATTACAATACCATGAAAAGTCGAAAATTTGGCCAAATGATGGCGGGCGGCGGGCAAATCAAAATTTCCCTCTTTTTCGTCATGCATCTTAGGCTGTGTGCAGTACTAATGGTTCTGGGAACATATGTTGAGTGAGTTTCCATTTCATTGCATCACACATCTTCTCCTGTTTTATTACTCTATAAATTCCATCTGTCCCCAGGGGAAGCCAACAAGTTTCACAAGTGAGCGACAGTCAAGAAACCTTCCAAGCCGTTGCTGCCTCCTGTGATCTGTGATTGGTAAATTACCAATCACATTTCATCAATGCAGCCGCAGTCAATGAACAAAGGACTGAAGTAGTTTAAAAAAATATATATATCAGCATCAGGAACAAGGAGGCATCCAGGATTTTCCTCACAGGATAATTTGACATGTCTATACAAGACAAGTCAAATACCCAGACCTCTCCCCAACAGATATACTGTAGCGTCACCAATTCAAAACAGTCTTAAAGAGAGAAGTAATATTCAGTATGTTCCATTGAAACAACAAGGGCTTTTGAAAACATCTTCTAAAATCTCAGTTTTAAGGACAAAATGGAAAAATATGCATCTTTGTGTAGACATTTAGGTTGTAAAGAAACACACAGTGTGCTTGTGAATCCGATGAGCCATCCCACCCTTTGCAGGATCCCCGCCGTTACTGTAAACCACACTGAGCACCGGGTCTATTAAAACGTTTACTCTGCATGGCACTGAGCGAATGGGCTGTCGGATCAATAAAATCTCAGCAGAGCACATGCTTCCTGTCACACTTTTATGACTGTCATCCCTTGACTAATAATTTGCCTCGGCAGAGGGAATCCCACGAGGTACCAGAAAAGTTAGTGGACCTTCAAGAAAATAAAAAACCTCCAGTACAAAAACATCGATCTGAACCTCAGTGCGCTGACAATATTTGGCTTTGAGTTGATATTAAATTCTCGGTGGTGTGAGGCATGTAAAAGTTCAAAATACAACATTTCACCCACAGGACTGATGATCCATGGTTCTGATTCTTTGTGCAATAGACGTTGATATCTGACAAAATATTCTATCAAAATGCTCTCGGTTAAGGTTCTGTAAACGCCATCAATACAAGACAGACGAGACCCAAATTGGCTAAGAAAAGTTCTCCAGTTACATGGTCAGATAGCAAAAACACATCATTCCCGTGCAGCTCGTCGGTGAGAGTGTTAGGCGATTGTGTGAAATCAGGACGAGGTCAGCAGACCCAAAGTGCAGTAGATTACATGTGCGGCGCATGGAAATGAGAACGAGGGGAGGAAAAGGGTCAACAAGATTAAGTGGGGAGATGGGAACAGGTGACGAAAAAAATGATCAAAAGGGCGATTTAAAATTAGCAGTGGTGGGCACTGATTTTGGTACTTGGGCCTTCTATGGAGACTTAAAGAAAAAACTGCACTTTTTTTGTCAGCGGCATAGATGTGTAGCATTACGTGCACTACTGTGCTATTGCTTTTTATCTGTTTTTATATCGTTAGAATGCACAGAAAATACAAAAACATTGTGTCCATGTCTCACATAGGGATTGTGGATGATGAACAAAATTCCATAAAAATGCAGTTTTCCTTTAAGCAGAACAATCTACCTCTTAATTCCACCACAATTACAAACAATTATACAAACCATAGATAACTGATTCAAAAACTTCTACGTGCAGCCAAGGCATTGAAGGTGTTCAGTTAGGGGGCCTTAGGATCTCATCCTATTTGCAGATGGTGTGGTCCTTGATGGCATTACCAGGTTCTGGCCTTCAGTGAGGCGGTTTGCAGCTGAGCGTAAAGCTTCTTGGATGAGACTAAGCACCTTCAAATCTGACGTGAGGTCTTGCCCCAGGTGGAGGAGTTTGAATGAGAAAAGGCTGGAACGTGAGATTGACAGACTGTCATGGTGAAGAGAGCGCTGAGCTATAAGGCAAAGCTCCCGACTTACTTGTCAGCCCACGTTCCCACCTTCACCTGTGGGTAGTGACCGTAACAGCAGGATTGTGTACATAAGCAGCCAAAATGAGTTTGCTCTGCAGGGTAACTGGACTCAGTCACTCAAAAGAGATAGGGTGAGAAGCTCGGGCATCCGGTAGGAGCTCAGAAAGGAGATGCTGCTTCTCCACATTGAAAGTGAGGTGGCTTGGGCATCTAGTCCCGATGCCTCGATCTTTTCTGGGCATGCCTCGGTGTCCTCCGGGTGGAATTAGAAGAGGTGGCCGGCGACAGGGAAGATTGGAATTCCCTTATGAGGCAGCTACCCCCGCGACCCAAAAACTGAATAAGTGGCTGAACTAAACTGAACTGAAAATGAATGGCCCTTTAATCCCCTCCTGATATCAGATGTGAAATGATTGGTCACTGCCACCAGCCCTTCATAGCCTGTCTCCACCAGATTCCCTTTCAGTACACACGTGTCTAATCTTGTAGTTAAGAAACTGAACACACACAAAGCCTACAAAGTGTTTTGGAAAGTGACACACAGGAAATCACTCTGGCACACGTAAATGTCTGAGAGTAAAGAGGAGAAGTAAGATGCAAAGCCACGTTTTCGTTTGTTCAGATGAGAATTGGTAGCCCAGACTTGGAAAACTTATGACTTGGAAAACAGATGACTGTTTTAGGCTAGTATTGGTCTTCCAAATGTTGATGGCTGCACATCACAGAACTACACTGTTCCTGAAATGAAATGAACCAGTGAACCCTCTCACTCAGCCAGTTGAGAGGGTTCTGGCATCTAGTCCAGATGCCTCCTAGACGTCTAGCCTTCCTGGTGAGGTGTTCCGGGCATGGCCATCAGGGAGGAGTCCCCAAGGTAGACCTAGGACATGGTGAAAAGTCTCACAGCTGGCCTGGGAACACCTCAATACCGCCGCAGTGGAGCTGGAGCAGGCGGCCGGAGCCCGGGAAGTCTGGGCGCCCCAACTGAGTCTTCTGCCCCCCGCGATTTGTACTCGGGGGGGTGAAGAAAATGAGTAGATGAATAATATAGCGACATCATAGATTGGGGATTGATACCGTTATTAATAAAGCAACAAAACCTTTAACCCCTTATCTTCAAATACATCACATCCAAACAAGTCCACACCTCTGCACTACAACATCGTCTGTAGCAGAACAGAATCAATATTTATCTAATAACATGACAAAAATATAAAAAAATAAAAATAAAACACATCACACCGCCCACTCATAAGCTCTGGTCAGGAAGACTTACGCTTTATAATGAAGACATTGGGACAGCGCCCCAGAACACATTGTGTCTAACCACAGATAAACATGGTTTCATTAATGTCCAACGGGGTGATCTGATAGTTTGATGGGAACCATATGTCATTTACTGTATTTGCAGGTGCTAATTTCTGGCCTCAAAGGTTAACGTCTTTAAAATTATTTTACCAAGCAGATGCCAAAGGTCTGCAGTGGACCCAAAGTTTCCCAGTCTGTCTGGAACGTCCATATGTGCCAGAGTAATTATTAGCTCCTGCATGGGTTTTAAGCCTCTCAGACTGAGGGAGGGAGGGCCGTGCAGGTCCAGATGGTGACCGGTGAACACCCGGGACGGTCAATTCCGTGTCAACAAATTAAGAATGAAAAAGAGGGGATAATCTGCATAAGTCATGAGTGTGAGTCTAATGTCTTTTTTGTTGATAGGGATGCTGATTTTGGCATAAAAATATCAGTATCGTTTTTGTCCCTACAAAGAAAACCCATATAGCCCTTTAAGCGTCAACGTTACTGAATTTGCTGCCAATATGATGCCTCATGTACTTAATACTTTACACCAGTGGATGGCGGACATCTGTAATTTAATTTGAGTTTAATTTAATTTAATTACATTTTAATTTAACTTGAATCTGTGCAACATTTGAGGGCATGTCCCTATGCAAAGTTTAAGAGTTTATAGACTTTGAACCCGCGTGTTGGGCAGCAAGTCCACTCGCCATAACAGGGTTCGAGCCCTGAGCCATACGTCACAGTTGCTGCCATATTGCATGTGGCAAGAGTCGGAGTTGCTATATGGAAGTCTACAACGTGTTTTACTGGCCAAACCACATCCCTGTTCATAACTTCCATTGGAATCGGCTGTCTGTCGTGTTGCTTGCTCCCGTGTGACCAGAAAAAGTACGCGTCTTGTGTTGATGTTGACTTTGTTCCTTATTATCTTGCAAATAAAAACTAGCCCGTAAAATGTGTAGTCAATTAAGGACAGCTTGTTACATGTCAAGACTTTCTATGCCGGCGCTTTAGTCAGTAATGCTGGTCTATTCAACTAGTCACATACGACTACTGGACTAACTACATCAGGTAACAAAAGCTCAACATTTTAGGCTCTCACTTTAAGTTAATAAATAAATAAGTCATTAAAATTATTTGTCGTAACAAAAAATAAAAACATATTACGTTCAGCAGGGGCACGACACAGTGGTGGCCGTCCCAGGCAGCCCACCACCACAGCTGCAGAAAATCCTAGGGCAAACTGTGCATGATCATGACCATTCTCTCGTTCAGTGGTTATTTAGACAATGTTTTTGGCTTTATACAGTACAGGACACACCTTCTCATTCACCTAGAAAACAAAAATATAAAAATGTTATGGAACGTTGCAAGCAGCTTGAAGGAAGTATACTGTGTGGGCGCTGGGATTGCAGTAGAGCATGAACACCGCTCAGGAACTCCTTTGACTGAGGAGAGGAGAGACGGAGGAGTTGCTGCCTCATGTAGCCATGAATTGAAATAGCAATGGTTTGCGTGACTGGTGGCTGATAGAGTCATGAGGAAGCAGGCGAGGAAAGAAAATGTGTCAGTATGGAGCTTAAATAATACATTTACATCAAATCCATATCACTACAACAATGTATGAATAATTTATTTTCAAACAAATCACGTTCCATCATTGTGACTCACTCCAGCCTGCAAATCAGTTTTCTTCAGTGATTATCAGAGTAGATTACGGTCCAGTCCTGTCGGCCCAAACTTGAAAATTGACACCAAACAGAACTTTAACAAAGCTGTGGTTTTTGCCTCCTGCTTCTTCTGGTCTTACTTTGACAAAAAAACAAATGACCTGAAAAGCCAATGGCCAACTTTAAATTGTACATAGGTATGGACGTGACTGTGAATGGTTGTTAGTCTGCCCTACGATTGGCTGGCGCCCAGTACAGGGTGTAGCCCGCCTCCCGCCCAAAGTCAGCTGGGATAGGCTCCAGCATATCCGTGACCCTAATGAGGATAAGCGGTATAGCAAATGGATGGATGGATGCTGATGAATAAAGTATCTATCCATTAAATCAGTGGTTTTCAAATTTGTGTGGGAGGACCCGGTGGTATGACAGGGGGAAGCGCGGGGCTACCACAAACACAGTAGATTTTATCTCCAAAACGGGGCGCTGCAAAAAACTTTGGGAACCACTGCATTGAAGTACAGCATCTGTAAGGTAGATGAACCAGGAAGTAAGAAATGTGGATCTGTTGCTGTTTTAATGTTCAACCTGTAAGGCAGTGGTTCCCACTTTTTGGCAGCGCCCCCTTTTGGAGATAAAATTATTTTCATGCCCTCCCCCCCAAAAAAATTAACCAATCAACTCCAATATCAGAGGGGTTTCTGAACAATTTAAAAAGGCCAGTGCAGATATATAAATCAGATTAATACTTTATATAGACAGACAGTACATGCAACATACAAGCTGTTACATAACTGTCTGTCACCAACATCAGATATATTATGATGCTGTTTTAATCCAGCGCTTATCTCTTCGGAGTCTTAGTCATCATTCATTGTGTGCGTGTGCGTGTGCATGTGTGTGCGTGTGTGTGCGTGTTTCTCACACTACACTGCATTCGTAAAATCCCTACTGATGTCAATATGTATTTCAATAATAAAAAAAACACACACACACACACATAAGCAGTTTGATCAGACTCACAGCGACTAAAATATAAATGCACACACATACACGCCTGCGATTGACTTGCGACCAGTACAGGGTGTACCCCGCCTCCCGCCCGAAGTCAGCTGGGAAAGGCTCCAGCATACACGGGGCCCTAATGAGGATAAGCGGTATAGAAAATGAATGGATGGACACATGCACACATCTAATTAAACAGATTACATGTCTGCACACTAACAAGGGGTCACTAAGGTCAACTCTGTGATATGGACAATGTGCAGGAGAATATGAACTGTGTTAATGTCTTTCAAAATAACCCAAAAAAAACATTACTGTAAGTTTTTACTTTTCTTTCTTTCTTTGTATTTTGTTTTATAGAGTTTACAGCGTTTATTTGCTTTCTTCTTCTAATGCTACTTCATTGTGACATGTAACCTTCTCTGTTGCCCCCTGCTGAGTGGAAGCAGTACTGCACGGAAGAGCACTTCTCTTGTTAAGACTGAATGGCTCACAATATTTGGGTGATGGTTGGCGAACATGGCCCGCAGGGCGCTTATTGAAGACACTGATTTAGCATTGCTTAAAGGCACTTAAGCAGTGCTCAGAATCCTCTTTGCCACAAGGGAAATGGAGTACCTTCAAGACACGTTAACACAGTTATCACATTTATTTACTGAACCAATCAGGGGCAACTGGGGGTTCTGTATTTTGCTTAAAGGTACTTCAATAGAGTGACAGGAGGATGGAGGATCTAACCATTTTACCACCTGAGCCATGCCAACCCCCACACTGTTGGTCCATAGTTTAGTTAATAACGTTTGCTTTGTGTGTCTTCAACTTCTGTACAATTTCAAACCTGTGTCCCCAAATCTTGAAAGCCAAAACCGCACTTGAGTTACTACCAGATGGTCCATTCTGTAGTTCAGTCCACAAACATGTTCTACAAAGAAAGTCAAATTCTGAAAAGAAGCTCCCAGTGGGCTGTATAGAAACTCCCATAGCTTGGTTAATATACTGTACAAGTTACTGGAACTGGAAACTGACCTTCCTGAGGATAAAAAAAGACCCTTGTGTCTTAGAAAGAACCTAAGCCCCTCAATCCCTTCATCTCTGTCTCATGATGTCAGCGCTCTCTGAGACCAAGACACTGGAGAGAAAAGGAAGGATGCACGAGGAGCACAATTTTGCTACTTCATTTTGGTTGTCAGTAGGCTTCTTCTTAAACATGTGTCTATAAGAGTAGCGCGAATGCATGAACACACCATAATCCTTCATTGCCATTCCCAACCGTGTGTGACTACACAGATCCAAACCCTTTTTTGGAAGCTTGCCAAAACCTTATCCAAGCATGGGGAGACACGGGTTAGCAACAGGCAACCCTACTTTTGCTGCATCAAGACTTCCTGATGTGATTAAACAGTTTGCTGTGTCGACAGCAAGGAGCAGATGAGAGAAGGGAGCTTCTGGAATTGTGATGCGCAAATGGGATCCACGTCTTTAGTGGGCATTATCATTCATTACCAGGTGCGCCCCAAAAGCTTGGGAAACTTTTCTTGTCTTTAACCCTGAGAGAAGACTTGGGCAGGAGAGGCTTGCTTGCTTCCAGGTCCCAGAGTTGCTAATATTAACTGTATAAAAAACTGAGTTTGTTTCTAACACACACCAGTTGCAAATCAAGAAGCTAGTCTATTATAGCTCTATCTAAACTATTACTCCACAAACATTTAATGGTGATTAAACACAGCGACAAACAAACAGGTTTTGGGTGCACCTGGAACAAACACCGAGCAGAAATGGTCAAAGAAAAGGACATTATGCATGGTTAGTTTCGCTTCAAAGCCCTGGCAGATGGCCCCCTCAACAAGACCAAATGTTATTTGTATCTACTGTCACTGTGAGGTTAGTCGTCACAAAGTTTGTCAAGTGTCAAATTCCAGGGAGAAGAGAGAAGTTACTGGTGCACTGAAGGTTTTGTTATTGTCATTCATACAGTGGTAACTTGGCATACAAGTGTCCCACCTCTTCTTCTTTTCTTTTTGGCTTATCCCTTCAGGGGTCGCCACAGCGAATCAATTGCCTCCATCTAACTCTGTCTTCTGTATCCTCATCTCTTGCGGCAACTACCTTCAAGTCCTCTTTCACTGCATCCATAAACCTCCTCTTTGGTCATCCTCTAGACCTCCTGCCTGGCAATTCAAAACTCAGCATCCTTCTACCAATATATTCACTATCTCTCCTCCAGACATGTCCAAACCATCTCAATCTGGCCTCTCTGACTTTATCTCCAAAACCTCTAACATGTGCTGTCCCTCTGATGTGCTCATTCCTGATCCTGTCCATCCAGGTCACACCCAGAGAGAACCTCAGCATCTTCATCTCTGCTATCTCCAGCTCTGCCTCCTGTCTTTTCCTCAGCGGCACTGTCTCTACACCAAACAACATCGCTGGTCTCACCACAGTTTTGTACACCTTTCCTTTTATTTTAGCTGTGTCCCACCTAACCTATTCTTTAGATGCGAGCCCTGAAGAATTTCAACACATCAGCAAAACATACGAACGTAGTCATTCATTGATCTTAGTTGTTATGTATTGTGTAAAACTATGACAGGAACAACATCAAACTAAAAGCACTAAATGAATACAGACCCACAATCCACCATTACTGGACCGTGTTTTTCAGAGAGAATGTGTACCTCAAACACACACATTAGCACTCAATAAGCTGATCAAATCTTACCTTTATGCATTCCCACATAGTATCAGCATTTGGAAGCAAATATGAGGTGAAAGAAAACGGGGAAAAATACAGTATCTCATCTATGCAGCGTGGGAGAACGTTAGAAGGTGCGTTCAAGGAACAAGTGGGAAGTTTCTGCTGCATTAAATATGCAAAACTAAGATTTGTAACTGTATATTATTTTCCGAATGAAATAATGGCCCAAATTTCCAAAATCGATATCCTTTAGCATAAAATTTGATGTACTTATTTACAAATTATCGTACAATTGATTTCAAATAAAATAAAACCCAATATGAAGGCCCCTTTTATAAATATGTCTTCTTTATTTTATAATGTAGGATTAAAGTCTGCATCTAAAAACATAATTGCTGAATCGTATCAAATTGATTAAGAATTAAAGTAGAGAGATTTACATCCATAGATGTAGACAAAAACGTCAATATACAATTAACTGCGATCAAATATCATTTAACTTAAGACAAAACGTGATCAATCGTGATAAAAAAAATGTAATCAATTGACACTCCTAGTATTTGTATTTTTTGTGCCACGGCACGGCGTGTAAAACATACTTGCAAAAAGATGAATTTTTGGAACATCGCTGTGTCTTTTTCTTGCATTCTAGGAAGTTCTATAATTGGGGAAGTCAAATCCTGTTTTACATTGGACTATAAAAAGTTATCTTTATCTTTAAAGGAAATCATTGCAGGGTACATCCCAAACCACCCGCTGAACTGAAGGCAACAAACAAGTGCGGAAACCACATGCATATACTTTCTCATTCTTTTTTATGTTTTGTGTCTTTATTTTTAATCTCTAAGTTACTTATGTTATTCTCTTCTTTCCCCTCGCTCATTCTTTCTCTTTTGTTCACATTTGATGGAAGTTTCTCCAAGCGGGAATAGGACCTTTTTATCACCAAGTATCTCATCTTCTTTTTGTTTCCATTTCATCTGCTGTCTAGGTTTGATCTGCTTGCGCGCCCAGCCGGAGCTGGTCAGTCAGGTTGCCATGGCAGATGTCGTGGTAACAACATGGCTCCGTATACAAAGATTATGTAACTTCAAATTGAATGCCAGAGAACAGCAAAGAATTGTGTAATGCTCCCACAGACTGACTGATACACGTGTATGAATGCCAAACCTGGCCTTGTTTTTTTTAATCCTTATCTATCAATCAGTATGAATCCATGCACATATACCGTATATACATAGACCTGCCACAACATCCATTATCTGAGATGCAATATGAGAGCTATATTCAATGTATGCATGGTAGGTATTTGAAGATTAGTATTGTGGGTGTGGATTGCGGTGCTGTAAAACTGCACCGCAAGATAATGCGATGTGTTTCTTCCATTGTGCTTCTCCGTATCAGTGATTCTCAACTGGTCGATCGGGCCCGAAAGTGGGTTGCAGAGCCATTTTTAGTGAGTCGCGGGTCTATGCATGAGCAAAAATATACTGCTCAAAAAATAGAGGAACACTTTTCAATCAGAGTATAGTTCTTAAACCCTCAGCAGGATCGGTATCTGCTCTTTTGTGCAAGGAGGAACAGGATGAGCACTGCCAGAGCCCTACAAAACGACCTCCAGCAGGCCACTGGTGTGAATGTTTCCGATCAAACAATCAGAAACAGGGTCCATGAGGGTGGCCTGCCCAGCAACGTAGAGCTCCATTGGAATTTGCCATAGACCACCAGAATTGGCAACTACACCACTGGCACCCAGTGTTCTTCACCGATGAGAGCAAGTTCAACCTGAGCACATGCGACAGATGTGAAAGGGTCTGGAGATGCCGTGGAGAACGTTATGCTTCCTGCAACATCATTCAGCCTGACCGATCTGATGGTGGGTCAGTGATGGTCTGGGGAGGCATATCCCTGAAAGGACGCACAGACCTCTACAGGTTAGATAATGGCTCCCTGACTGCTATTAGGTATCGGGATAAAATCCTTGGACCCATTGTCAGAACCTACACTGGTGCAGTGGGACCTGGGTTCCTCCTGATCCACGACAATGCCCGACCTTATGTGGCTAGAGTATGCAGGCAGTTCCTGGAGGATGAAGTGATTGATACCATTGACTGGTCCCCACGATCCCCTGACCTAAACCCAATAGAACACCTCTGGGACATTATGTTTAGGTCCATCCGGTGCCGCCAGGTTGCTCCTCAGGCTGTCCAGGAGCTCAGTGATGCCCTTGTCCAGATCTGGGAGGAGATCCTCCAGGACACCATTCGTGGTCTCATTAGGAACATGCCCCGATGTTGTCAGACATGCGTACAAGCACGCGGGGGCCACACAAACCACTAAGAATAATTTGAAGTTGCTACAATGACATTTTGGCAAAATGGGCCAGCCTGCTGCATCATTTTTTCACCTTCATTTTTGGGGTGTTTTTGATTTCCCCCCTCTACAGGGTGATCATTTTCATTCAAGTTATGTGGCATCATTTTGTTACTAATACATCACCTACTTAGTATCGGGAAAGATATTCAAGACCATTCCCTCCCCCATTTAGATCTGATGTGTTTTTAAAGTGTTCCTCTAATTTTTTTTGAGCAGTGTATATACATAATGACCAGATGTCCGTGAATGCACCTCCCATTCATGTCTGTGTTACACCGCGTGCCATGTTCATGGGCGATATTGTCCATCTTGAGCAGGAGGGGATGGAAATTGAGTGGGAATTAGTTTGATCCATTAGTTTGATCCATCCATCCATTTACTATGCCACTTCCTCATTAGGGTAGCAGGGGTATGCTGGAGCCTATCCCAGCTGACTTTGGCAGGGTACACCCTGGACTGGCCGCCAGCTAATCGCAGGGCACATACAATATAGACAACCAACCAGTCACATTTACACCAGTAGAAAATTTATCACCAATTAACCTAAGTGATTTACTGATTTAATTTGATTAATTTATAAGTTACAGTTGGAAAAAATAAACCATAGCCCTGTAATTATGAGGCAATGCAGGTTCACACAAAATCGCATGTTCCAAATAGTAGAAAAAAATGGAATTTCCCTTCTTTTCCCTCATTTTTTGAAATATTGCCCTTTTCTCAAATACATAAGGTTGCCAGAGTCTGCCTTTGAACTGTCAATCAGGAAAAAGTCAGACATAGTGAGGACTGGATGTAACAGAATGTAATGTTTTTTTTCTATCTTCTCTGAATTCATTATAGGCAGCAGGGAGAAAAACAGCAGAAAAACAAAACTGCAAGTGCAAAGTATTTAGTCACGCGGGTTGCATCACACCTTTTGCATGAATCCCCTCCAGGAAACAAAGAACGATGCTGCTACTGCCACAAACGTGTGTGGCCTTTGATGAAAAATAGTGTTCTAAAGGACATGCCTCACACACCTCAACTATGACTGATGCCTTGATCAGTCTGACAACTCCCAATAAAATAGACATTATGAAAAAATTACAACACGGTCCACAATCCCATTACTGTCTCACTGTAATGAAATTATGAACGTGACTTTGACACAGCAGCTGAATATTGCAATAAATTATGTAACATTACAACATGCACTACACCACCACCCACTTAATTCGTCTCTTTACTCTGCTTGTATAACGTTTACACAGCAAGTAACACTGCATACAATAAGTGCACGTTACGGCCATGGTATCATTGGAATCAGTCACTGCTCTGCACACAGAATTTAGGAAAGATTAGTTAAAACATTATGGCCGCCTAGTTTGTCGTTTATGGCATGTGATGCACATTTTGCCCAACTTTAGTGAGTGGACATGGAAAAAAGTCACAATATAAGGAATAGCACCTCTGAATGATTCACTTGGTTGAGTTTACATTTTTTATGAAAACTGCCAGTACAGGTGGTAGAAGTTTAATGACATTTTGAGCCTGGAAAAAGTAAAGTCACGTATTTCCTGGAGAACTTTGGGAGTCCGACTTTATTTACGGTGTGCAACCCTATCCTGATAGTAAAAATCTGCTGCCACAAATGTGTTTAAAAGCATTTCTATACACTCTGACTCTGCATCACATGTAGTAAGTATCAATAATACCTTTGCAGTACAAGAATATAATTAGATCACTTTTCACAAGGGCTTACATGCAGGAACCACCAGCGGATGGCGAAATTGGTGCCCTCATAAAAATGTCTATTTTTGGCACCTAGTCAATGCATTTGAAGCATGTATAAATGCAAATGTACTCACCACCAACGAATGACAATGGAAGCGGATCGACGAACAGAGCAATGACGTGCTGTCGAAGGAGGCGGTTGAGTCATAGCCTCACCTGTCTTCATGGAAAAATCAAAATATGAAATAAATATGAATAATTACCCACCAATACCTGTGTTATATACTTTCTGACACGATTTGTGATGTTAACTTGCGTGACAGTCTTGCTTTTGTTCTCTTTTGTTCCTTAGTTCCAGTTTGTGCTCTTATTTTAGTAGCACTTCCTGTTTTGTCTGCTTCCCTGCTTTTTTCACTTTCCCGCTCCAACACAGCTGGTTATCATTGTGTGTCTGATTAGTTGGTTGAGTCCTTGGCCCTGGTTTGTCATTGGTGTCAATTGTTGTCATTTGTTGCCTCTTGCTATGTTCTTTTGTGTTTCTTGGTTTTGTTTCGTCCGGCCGCTCCATTGCAGCAATAATTAATAAAAGAAGCTTTTCTTTACGTGCTGTGAGTCCTGCACTCCGCTTCCTCGGCGTTGTCAACACAATGCCGAGAAGAGAACGTGACACTTTCTGTATGATTTCAATCCTTTTTAACATTTTTTGTCAGTAAAAATCATTAAGTTTGCACATCCATGCATTTTCTCACCAGGGTCGCAGGCATACTGGAGCCTCTCCCATCTGTCTTTTCGGGCGGGGTGCACCTTGGACTGGTCGTTAGCTATTTGCAGAATTTCCTGATGAAATCCTTGGCAGAAAGTGGAGACGAGGGTTTGTGCACCGCCGAGGCTACCGTCTGAGTGCACTTCACTGTGTGCGCTGGATGGCGGCTGGTGCATGCCTATTTCTGTCACCATTAGACTGTTGCAGAAACATTATACATTACACTATACAGCCATTATTATCCAGCCCATTCAGTCTCTTAGATGTAAGCATGACATCATTATTCCTGCTAATCCACAAAACAGATAAGAAAGGTCATATGCAAAGCTCCATAGTACTTGTCGTTGCCGTCCTTCCATAGACAAAAAAGGCCAGTGTTGTTGCTTTTTTTGGACACCCGCTACAGTTAGATTTAGCAGCAAGTCAAATGCATTAAATACATTTTTGAATGTGTTTGTCAAGATGGAGTCAAGCTCACCAGAAGGTGATCGGACTTTTAAATTAAAGTCTCACCGAATCAGAGTCACAGCCACAGCACATAAACTATGGTGCATTCAGGAACAGACCAAAAAAGGGCAAGAAAAAACATTGAGACATAAACAAGTAAAAACTGTGAGCTTTTTAATTGTATGTATGTTGTACATTTTACCTGTATTATCACATATTTTTAAATTATATTCAACTCAGCATAAAAAATTACATATTCTACAGAAATAAATAAATAAAAATATTTTTTTGAAATAAAATATATTTTTTGCATGATCTCAAGACTCGTGAAAATAATTGGTCTCATGTGGTCATTTTTTTCTAGGACTAGAAGTGTCTTTTGTCTGGAATTGGGTACGGCATGGAACAAAATGAGGTGTGAGGCTACGTAAAGGACGGCTGTCCAATAAGAAGCTGAGGGCCTCAGTGCTCAGGAATGGGCTGCAAACCTCCAACCTCCCGGGTGAACATCTACACGCACTATCAGTGAGAATAGAAGGCCACTTACTTCAAGTGTGTGTAAAGAAAAACCAACACTACTCAATCATGTGTTTTGTCTCAACTTAGCTGAAAATTCCTGAATAAAAGCTAGATTGACACTATTACCCAATGGCTATTGCAAAATGCCGGACCGTAGTGTGTTTGTTCGATCACTTATGGCGAGCAGCAGTTTCTGCAACCAGCAGATTGCGCCGTGACAATAAATAGTAAATAGACCATAGTAGATGGAAATGTTGGACAATGATGTCAAATTGGACAGACGGGGCTGTTTTGCGTAAAAATAAAAAAAAAGTGACAGGCTCCTCCACAAATCTCTTTTGCATTATAGATACAGACCTATACAGATACTGATAATAACTTTCTGTAACGCATTATTTTTAAAATTTAGATTTGAACTGTAGTTTGTGTGCACCTGGAGGCGAGAACGACTCAAACAAAGCTGGATTTCACAAACTGTACCTGAAGATTTATCCGAACCAACCATTATGACATTACTACTAACAAAACACTTTTAAAAGTAGCCGCAACTCGGATGTACAAACTGTAGCGCCAAAGGGTTCACTAGCTGACAAAAAGCTTGTATCTTCAATGATGATACAGAGCTGGTGATGATACAGCATTGATTTTGCCAACTTTTTTGCACTCAAACGCTGCAGCGACAGGAACAAGCACCGGGCCCTGGGCATCATAGGGGTTAGAAGCTTGGATACCTTAGAGGAACACAATAGAGAGTAGAGCCCCAGTTCCTTCATTTGGAGGAGAGCCAGTTGAGGTGGCTCAAACATCTAGTCTGGATACCTCCCTGGTGAGGTTTTCCGGGAATGCCCAGCCTGAGGATGTCCCGGGACAGACCTAGGACAATCTGAAAGGAGGACGTGTCACAGCTTGCCAGAAAACACCTCGGTGTCCTCGCGATGGAACGGAAGAGCTGACAGGCGACTGGGAGGTTTGGGGCCTCCCTTCTGAAGTGCTGCCCCCCGCGACCTGAACCCGGATAAGCGTAAGAAAACAGATGGCTCTTTAGTCTCCTCCTGATCACATGAGAAATGATTGGTCACTGCCAACGGCATCATTGGTTCTCCAAAAGTATCTTTTCAATACACACTGGTATAATCTTGTAGAACAGAAACCACACACACAAAACCAAACTTTGCTGAATTGGTAGCCCAGACTTTGAAACTTCTGATGACCTTTCCACTAGTATTGGTATTACATATATTGATGGCTGCACAGGACAGACATCCACTGTTTCTGAGCAGCTCACCCTTACCGCTTGCAGAAGAAATGAAATAAATCAGTAAACCTTTTCACTCATCTCGATGGGGCCTCTCGTGGTCTGTCGCCGTGCTCCATCCTGTTGTAATATGCTCATGTCCCTTCAAACATTCATTATCTCCCACTGCTATCTTGGGTGGAATTTGGAATCATTTCCGGAATTGAGTGCAAAGCTCTCCAAGGAGCCACTTAGAGTCATTCCACAGATTATCTCGGTCGACGCTGTCAGCATTGTTGCAGCGTAAGTGAGGGTGAGGGCTAGAAGAAGTGTATTCTGTATAAACATCTCCCCTCTGTGTTATGCATAATGGGAAGGAGGCAGGCATTGGGTAAAGAGGGGGAAAAAGGAAGCAAGACAGAACCTCTGCTTGCACTTTGTGTTTCGACCTCGGCTGTCTTTGTTCTCTGCAGCTGTGGACCTTTCACCAAATGAACTCTCATGCAGTTTTATAGGAACGTGATCTCGTCTACGCTGTTTTTATCCTAATATCAAACACAAAAAGGAGAAGAAGTGGAATTCAGTGCATTGTGAGAACAGTCTCTATCTTCAAAGTGCATTAATGTGCATCGATTGGACACGGATGACCTTGAGAGTGTATAGTCCCAATGGTGGTTATGCAACGTACAGTTGCTGGACCCAACATGTTCACAGGTTCATGGCTGGTGAGACCTTTTTAATGTTGCTACAGGATCATGCTCATTAAAAATAGACAATAGTTACTCTAGGCATCCATCCATTTTTATGCCACCTTATCCTTACTAGGGTGGCAGGGGTATGCTGGAGCCTATCCCAGGCTAGCCAAATACTTCTTAGTCCCATTTATTTAACTGAAAACTATTTGTAGTCCTCCAAGAAGAGTTTTGACACTTTTCCTCTCTGTGAAAGGACAGCAGTGACAAGCACCTTGCAGCTCACACATGGCCACACCCCTTCAGGATGAGGCCACTGCTGCATCGCCTTGCACGACATTTATGTACGAAGGTCACTCTTACATTAACGATATTACACTGGCTATGGAAAGTCATAGTGTACGATAATATTTCTGCGACATTATATTACTGCCTATGTGATAACAAACAGAAACTGGCAGGTGCCATGAGCCAGACGTTAGGCAGGGCTTGGGCACTAAACCGAGAAGAGAAGCTTAGGTATTTGCCCTATATTTAATCAGGATATGCACAAATTCAGCAACTTTTATGAAACAAATTGTTAAACACAATTTGAATAATATAGAAAATACATTGATAATACTGTTCCATGGGCAAACATTAATATTTATTTAATGTTATCATTATTATATTATTATTTTCACCATGACAGGTAAGTTCTCCCCTGCTTGAACACTTACTGTTAATATACACACAATCCAAATTTTAAGACCACTTGAAAAATGTCATCACTTTACATTTTGTACTGTTGGATTTTAAGTTAAAATGCAAAAAGAGGACCTGGGAGTGAGACCTAACTTTTTTTGAGTAAGCAGTTTACTGCAGTTTATCAGCTGACCACAGCCTTTGAGAGGTCTTCAGACTGTCATGGTCTCCTGATGGCAAAGGCAAAAAAGTTTTCTCTCTTCGGACACGGTTGGACTGTTGAGCTGCATAAGCAAGGCCTCTCACAGCACGCCACTGCTGCTAAAGGCCGTCAATTTAAACTTCTTAAAAAAAAGTAAAGTGGCAGACCCCCAAAAAATGCCATCGGCTCTGAGCCGGAAGATCCGACTGGCTGATCCTCGGCCAAAATGAAGGTTGTTCGCGGATCCAAGTGTCGTCTAATAAACATCAGACGGCATCTGCAAGAGATGGCTTGATGTTCTGCACATGGCGCAGTAGAGGGGGTGCCATCATGATCTGGGGTGCTTTTTTCCTCAATGGAAAAATGGGGGTTTCAGGTTGTGCAGGGGCGTCAAACGAAAGCTGGCTATGTGGAGATGTTGCAGGGAGCATCCCTTATGACTGAAGGATCTCGTTTTTTCTGGGGTTTGGGATTTTTGTGAGCTCTAGTCTTAAACCTTTGATCAGCTGACAAGCCTCTGTCAATGTAATGCTTGTTTGCAATACATTGCATACTCAAAAACTGCTTTGTCTCACGCCCATGTATTTTGAAATCTTTTCCCTTCTCAGGTCACTATAAAAGGTAACCAATATACCTCGAGAACATCTCCGTACAATGCAGCGCGTTTGCATGACCGTATTTTATAACTTTGAAGGAGCGGCACTGTGAATCTCCCAGGATTTTGGCAAATAAACTGAACAGGGCAGTGAGCCTGATAGAGAGAGATTGCATTCGTATGCAGCAGAGAAGCACATACGCTCCCTGTCACTGTGTGACGGCCACATCACACAGGTAAAATGCTTCCCATGGGACACGAGCAGTAGCAAAATCAGAGATAAAAGAGAAAACCCTGCTGTCGAATAGCAGCAATCCACTCTTTTGATCACTCCGTGAAAAGCCTGGGGCGATCAGATAAACTGCATAAATCACAGTGAATCCCTGCCAGTCATGCTGCGTATTTACCGTGACATGCATTTTCTTAGGATGTACAGTAATAATCCGTGCGAACAGAACCTTGCATTGGCTGTTACGTTTGCAGTACTCCAGTACCGCTGATCTCACGGCAAATATAGTAGTATACAGTACAGTACAAACACGTATGGAGCAGACTATGAACACCGCGGCATTGCACAGAATGCAGTAAAGTAACTCACAGGAAGCTACCATCAATACAGTAATGTGCAGTAAACTTCATTAAGGGTATGGCAGCCCACCATAGTATATTACAGTGCAATGCGGAACAATAGGCAATAGTGCAATGCAGCACATTGGAGTACAGTGCTGTACAATACTGTAGATTACCATGCACTACAACACAGTGCTCCACTGCACAGTGAGAATTATACGCTGCAGCGCATAGTGCAATACCACAATACCTCATAGTAAAGTGCATGCCGGTACAGCGTGGTAAAATATAGTCATTACATACATTATTCACATAACACAATAGCAGTGCAGTATCACACAGTGTAGGTGCTGCAAAGTACATTGTATTACAATACATTGCTGTAGTACATTACAGTGCAATGCAGTGCACTATGGCACACTGGACTACAACGCTGTAAACACAAGTATTGTGTATCCCATTACAGTGCTGTAAACTACAGTTATAGTACAGTACAGTTGTAGGGGCATTGCAGAACATCATGCTAAATTACAGTGCAGTGTTGTACTTCAAAATGCAGTTTGGGCAATATATTACAGTGTAACAGAGCACATTATTTTTGTAATGCAGGTCTGTGCTGAAAAGTCGATGTCTACGAATTTCATGTGTCCTACTTTGAGCCCCGGCAGCTGCAGAAGCCCTGTCGAGTGGCCTTGAGGTGCACCGCGAATGCTGACGAGTTTGGCACCTCATATGGCATTTCCTGTCGGCGGGAGTGACTGTGTTGTAAAGCACTATGGTTAATTGGTATAGAGATTAATGCTGTTGTGGAATTTTATCTTACTAAATCAATCGGGTGAACTGCCGTGTCTAATCTTATTTCTGCAAAAAGAATTATGATGTGCAAAAAGCATCCCTTTTGTCCCTCCTGATTGCCATCCTTCTGTTTCAGTTCAGTGATCTTTTTAGCTCGGCCAACATTATTTACTCACACATGTAAGATTTACAGTAGCGTGGAGTCACCCCGGGAAGTTTTGATTCTCTTTTAAAAGCATTTGTGGTCTCTAAAGACAGAAAGGAGGTACTCATGATTGATGGCTGCATTCACTTTGGCCCAATGGAATACGGATTGGAAAAGTGAGCAATCGGGCTAAAATATGGGCATGGTTTTGTCATTGTGTCTTGGAATAGTAAGAGGTCCTGCTAAAATAGGACATGCAGAAACAAACAAATTAAGGTTATGGAAACAGGAAAATGAAAATAGCTAAAATACAGTGACAGGCGGGAGCAAACACCAACGTACTGCTGATGGACGGGATGCCACCAAGCGCTCACAAACACACACACACACACGCGCATACACGCGAAGAAGCTGGCAAAGAAGGCAGGTCAGTTCAGGGAAAGGACTTGAAGAAATCTGGATGTTGTTGGGCCACATATGTGCCGCTGTGGTTAAATACAGGCAGGGCTAATCGGCTTGGAGAGAGAAGACGGGCTTAACAGAGGCTTAAACCAAACTTAGAGCTTCTCTGACCAAATAAAGGAGATAGGAGACAGCATTTATCTGTGCATTCGGGTATTTTAAACGATTGGGATGGACGTATTATTCTTTTAATTGTCATCAGTGAGATTGCATTTTGAACCCAAAGTGGCGCCCTATTAGTGAGATTTGATATGCAATTACAATTATTTTATTAATGTAACTTATTTTTCTAAGGCACCTTAACAAACATTCCTTCTCCTCACAATTACGGCATTCCATTCACAATATGTCCGCCATATTCCGCGTTTACCAGTAGAGTCCCTTTTTTACTCGGCACTCTCGTGATCCATGACTACAGGCAAAACTCAGTACAAAATGTGTTTATTTCAGAACTGTTTTTTATTTAAAAAATATATACATATTTACTTACTACTGTAAAGCCGACAGATGGACTGCAAGATAGGATAGGAAGACAAGGGCAGCAAGCCGTGTTTGCAAGCAATTCAGGTCTAGAACTGGCAACCAGGTGCAAAGCACAGCCCTGAGAGAGCCACATGCAGTCGTCCCTTGCAATATTTTTCTATGCTACAACTGCAAAAACGTTCCATTTTTTTAACACTGAATCCTACGTAGGATTTCATTTATCGCGGTCGCTACAAGTGAGGGACGACTGTATTTACAACAATGCTGACATTCACTAATATTGCGTTGTGACGCGTATGTTTTGCTGACAGTGATAGCTACAACCTTACATTAGCCGCCCAGCTAGTGCATCAAAACAAGCCAGACAGGAATCAACACCGCATTAGGCTGGCTAGTATGAAGCATTTTAACATATATAATGTGAACTGACTTACTGCCACCTGGGCACACACCTATCACAGGAAGTATTTTTTATGGTGGAAATGGCAAGATTAACCTGTGTTTTGGTGTTATGAGCACTTTAATGCTGCAAGGGGTGGGTAGATTCTTAGATTACAATCACTGGGAAATATGACTTGGCTTATATATGCTTTTTCCCTCTTCATTATGCATTTTTTGACTTATGCGGCTTAAGGTCCCGTAAAATACGGTATTTAATGGGGATTTTTTTCAATCCGTGTTGTCACTGCAGAGACATAAAAAGCTATTTTCAGATGTTGAGCAAATGTAAACACAGTGAGATCAAAAATTCATCCCCTGAAAATTGATGTCATGAATTTTAAGCCACAGCATAGGAGTTGTGCACAGACCCACGGTGCTAAACTAGCTAGTCACGCAAGGTATTTTCCAAAGCTTGCACTTCTCACTTCATTTTTTATTCAACTGTATAAAAATACAGGTAGAAAAGGGACGAGGCGGGAGAGATAAAATGACAGTAAAGGTGAAAAAAAGAGAGAATAAAGCGAAAATGAGATTTCCACTCCAAGCCAAGGGCGATGGCAGTGTTCGTGTTCTCCGTCTGCACCATCTGCTGCAGGAGCATGTCAGCCTGCCAATGAGGGGAGCAGTACAACAAGCCTGCGCCAAGACATCCTGCAAAGGCATCGCAACCACAACAAACTTAGCCTCCCACAAAACAAATCACACATACTCAAACACAGCAGAGATGCGGTGCGGTGGCTAGCCTTCGTCTGTTATAAAAACAACGATGTAAAACAAGCTTCCAGGGGAGATTAAGAGGTAGGCAATGAAGCAAAACAATAACATTGGTGTAGGAGCTATAAATTGAAGCGTAATACTCTGGTGAGCTGTGTGCAGGTGCGGCAGAGAGAACCCGGGGCTGGAGGCTGGCTGAGTCAGGCCTGGGGTGACAAGCATGAGCGCACCCGAGAGAAAGCAGCGATGTGTGGCAATGTGCTGCAGTCAGCTTCATGGATGTCGCGTCTCAGCCTGAATTCCTCTGTGCTGAGTGAGCGGATGACGGCATGCATGTGTGTGTGTGGCAGGGTGGGTGTGTACGTGTACGTGACTGCTGAGTACTGTGCGTGGAACAGGGGTGTTCTTCTTGAAATATATTTTAACCAGAAATAAAATCAAAAACTCAGCTGTAAAAACCAGGAAAAAGTCAAAAATAATGGATGGATGGAAGTTGTAATACTATGAGAAATAAACACAAATATAAATAAATGTAATTTTTGGAAAATTAGTTTAAGGAAAAGTTATAACATGGGAATAATGTTCAAATGTTATGAAAATTAAGTCATGATACTATGAGAACACAATTTACAATAAGAAAGAAATAAAGTCAAAAGATTAAGAGAAAAAAGTAGAAATTTTTCCTAGATATTATCAGGAAAAATGACCTATTTTTAATAGCATAAAAGTAAAATATTTTTTAGTAGTAATATTGTGACAAACAAAAAAAAAAGTAATTCTTGGAATATCAGGGTGGCAAAAAGTTATAATATTATGAGAATAAAGTCAAAAAAATTCTGGGAATAAAACTGTATTACAAGAAGAACATTTACAAAAAGAAACATGGAAATGTTTGCAATAAAGTGTATAACTCGAACACAACAGGTCTGTGAACAAAGGAATAATTTCAAGCTCTCTCTCTCTGGATCTCATATCACTCAAGCTGTCAATAATAATGAATAATAAAAAAAAAATGAATAGAGTGAAATGAGGTAACCCAAATAAGTGCCACAAAAGCTTCATGAGTGCAAACTCCACATTGATACTGCGTCGTTCAAACATTTTATGATACAGCTGATGTACTAAATCTCATTGCCAAGTGCATTGTATTTTTGGCTGCCGAGTGCATAAACACCCAATCTGTCAAAACACACCCAAAAACACATTCATTTGACCCATTTCTGTCACCTGGTGCGACGGCGAGACGTCAGAGCCGACCTAGATACCAGATGACATTTCTTTCTTTGCAGAGGCCCGGAGGCATCCGTCCTTTCCAAACACATGTCGGCGCCAGAGAAATGAATTGCTTGCCTGCGCGTTCAATAGAGTACAGCGTATAGACACTCCATCTCTCTGTCACTCTCAATGTGACGCTCACTGACGGTCCACCTCAGGAGAAGGACAAAGATGAGTACAGTACAGCTAGAGTTACACTGTCGAAAAGGGGTCTCAAACTAAGCATGCTGGGAAACGCCATCCAGTGCAGTTGCAGTGTTACAGTAATCCCTCGTTTATTGCGGCCGTGATAAGTGAATTTCCGCAAATTCGTGAATAGAATATTTTCATAGTTGCAGCAGAGAAAACCTTTTTACAACCTTTTATTATGGTTTTAACATTATTAGAGCCCTCTAGACATGAACTAACACCCCTATAGTCACCTTAACACACGAATCACCCAATATACAGTAGTAGACATAAGAAGAGTAAGATAAGACTATAATGCAATGTATAATGCAATGGAGTGTTGTGATTGTGTGCCATTACAGTAATATTCCTGACACCCAATGCGTCATTTTTTACCCAGTGCACAATACTACAGCAACATCTTTGAATGGATCTTTTGAATGCCTTACATTGGTATTTTATTGAATGTAGACATTTTTATGCTTGAGGCCACATATATATTAACATTTGCTTAAGTGTGCATATGTTTTGACTAGTAATAGGGCGTGTTCGACCACAAAACGGCACAATAGATTCATTTATATATTTTTGACAAAGATGTGAAAGGATATATTGGTTATATATTATTAGCATGCTAAAGAAGATGTGTGTAGTTCATAACATAGGTATGGTATACAGAGCAATAACATTGATCATACAGTTTGTATTTTCCCGAGAGCAAACATATGCATTAGTCATAAAGTTGAAATACTGTTTTCATAAAATTATAAAGAGATCCAAATGGTAAAGAATGGTCAGGCTTGGCTTAGAGTGGCTTGGAATGGCTTAGACTGCACGGACATTTGCAAGTGGTATATCTCACAAAAGTACGCAACCGCAACGCAAATACGCTTTCTCAAAATAAACCAGACCAAAAAAAGCCGGGACAGTGTTCCGATGCAAGAGGCAAGCCAATTGAATTTCAAAGAGGACCCTTGGAGCAGGTCGTGCCAGGGAGGGCACACCTAATTCAATTTGAGGGAAGGAGATCATCACGTGACCGGCTGGAAAGAAAACCTGCAGTGTCTCGGCCGTCCGTGGCACGGGTTTGAGACCCCTGCCCTTAAGGAATCACACTCCACTTCCCGTGGGAGAGTATAAAGAGGATTGTAGGCTGACAGAGACAGACATCTTAGAATGGAGCCATGAGCAGATGAAATCAAAGTCACTAAGTCAAGTCACTTACTTGAAAACGTAACGTCGGACTGAATACTGGATCTGGCCTCACCTCACCCGGACTTTACCTCTAGCAGCCCCAGTTGAGGTGAGTTTGAGAGGCCTGGTAGAACAACACACAGGAAGAACAAAAAGAGTTGGACGAGTAAAAACATCTTCTCTCCAGCATTCAGTGCTGTCTAGATAGAGATTTCTTGCACAACATTTCTTCAGCACGTCCAGACCACTTAATTTAGACAGGCCACAATCGTATCAGTTTAAACTGCGATGGTGAGATGGACCCGGGAGGAAAGAAGCCAGTATTTCTGCGAATCCATCTGCCTTGCAGGGTCATGTCTGTTTCACGGCACAGTGGAGAAGGTTTATGGCAGAGGACGGCATACATTTCACAAGAAACTAACACCCAAATGAGTCATGGCATACATGCGCTCCAGTGGTCGCCATGATAGTTTACGTGCCTCTCCAGCTCTACAATGCAGTTTACATCGGAATTACGCAAAAGTCTCAGCGGATGCCGATCTGGCGTATTTTTGCAGAAGCCTATGTTTCATTTCCAATGCCAGTAATCGCACTTATGTGCATCCGCCAAGCACATTTTCTTTATTGAATATGTCATGTACTATTCCAGATGCTAGACTAAAAAAGTCTTTTCACTGGCATTCAACCAAGACTAAACAACCACACTGATTTTAGTCTGTATATTTTATGTCTTTTAGCAAAACCTGCTGTCTATGTGTGGTACTCTTATCTATTCATTGTTTGATTTGATTTTCTCATCGTCCATATAGCATGTGCAGCCCTTTGGTCAACCCTGGTCGTTTTAAAATGTGCTGAATAAATAAAGTTTGACTTGACTAACACGCAGCGCCGTGCGGTCAGGGGAGGAAGGTGAGGCAGGGTCTCACAATGAAAAATAAAACAACGAATAAAGATAACATAAAATAAATATTAATATTTGTCCAGTCAACTGTATTATGAATTTATTTTCTATTTATCACGTATTTGCACATTTCCTGATCAACTACAAGCTTTTGCTTGTCAGCCTGTCACCGATAGTATAGTGTACACCATGACTTTCTGCACGCTGTATAATTGTATTGTATTTAATTTAAGCATTTGTTTTCTTGCCAATTGAACAATACATAGAAATGTAACACAAGAGGGGTTGCAGTACTCGCCTCATCCGAAAGGGGACATAGTCGTACCTGAGCAGCTAGCTGCTTGTCACTGTTATCCTTCCATAGAGACGAAAAAACAAGTTTTTTTGACAGCAGCGGCGCTAGGTGAAAAACAGGAAGTCAAACTAATTTAATATAATTGTATGCTCTGCTTAATGAATGAATTAATTTTACTTTAAAGATGGAACATTATACTGTACATCCAAACTCAAGGTGATAGGACATTTACAATGAAGGATCGGAAGTTTGCGTGGAGGATTGGCCGTATGTACTTGATATACAAATAAGAAGTGGTACCACAAATGTATTTCAGTTCATAAAAAATAAATAAAAAGGACTAAGAAGGTGATGGAAAATATATGTAAGTTATCTCATGAAAATACATGTATTCTTAGAAATGTATTAGCTACACTAGTGCACACAAATGCAAGTGGGGGAGTACTGAAAGATCATTATCAACACCACAGACTCCTTAACCCTGATGGCTTCCAGACACTAACTGGCCAACTGACCAACTGAAAAACGACTCACACTGTTTGAGTCAATAAAAAGGCACAGAGGGGAAGTAGCTCTTTGGAAGGGTTTGGTGTGCTGACCAATGACTGCTTCCCCAATATCTGACTCTAGGTTTGTGTCCTTTGTCTCTTGTCTTCCTGGTGGTGTGCGTCCTGGCAGAGCAGCGACTCTGACAGAAATATTTAAAAGCAAAACAAAAAGTCTGTGCCTCACCAGCCATGAACCTCACCACATGTTATTGGTGGGCAGGCACCTCCCAAGGCCCAAATGTGTATAAAAGAAATCAAAAAGTCAGCCTTTAATAAAATGCCCCCATTTAAAAAAAAAGGAGGCGGATTTATGTCCTTATAATGAACATACAACCGTATCATGCATCCCATTGTGTTGTTCAACTGTAGAATCACAGAAAATGCAATTATTTCACACATGTGTCTTACACACATATAAACGTGTGTAAGAATTCTGTGGAGTGGTTACATGGGTCCTTACGAGGGGTTGGTGAATGAGTCCCATTAACCATGACCATTCTTTATGACATCACTACGGCACTGCAATGTGTGAGGTGACTCGTCATCTCATAGTCTCCTACCTGATGATGGCTCTGACCCTGGCCCTTTCTCCCATGAGCACTCTCTTAATAGCGCTACCACTGGAGTCCATGGCAATATATTTGCTGCCTCATATATATATCTACTACAATCGCTAACGATCTGCTTCTCCCCTTGGGCTGCAAATTATCGGCAAACGCCAGCGACTAGCTGAGTGGTAATTTGTGGAGTAGCGGACCTTCATCCTATTGACCTTCTCTCCACCTGAGACAGCGGGCCTCTCTCACATCAATTCCTCTATTTAATTTTTTTCCCACCCGCCTGTGAATGTCACCTGTTTTCCCTCCCAGCCTTCTGTCATTTTTCATCCCTTCTTTATTTTTTACACTCCTCCATCAAAACAAATAAAGACACAGTAATACTAAAAATGTTATCAGCTGTGAACTCCTGATAAAGATGTAAGGGGAGACACATGGGTATACACGTATCACATGTGGATGAACACCGGTGCAGACACATGAGGGACTGCCTGTGATCACTGATTTGCTGCACACACACACACGCACACACCCATGCATGCACGCACGCACACACACCCTGACAAGTAAAGGAATGTGGCTGGAGAAATAAAAGAAGCGCGGTCTTAGTCAGACGGAGTCAAGAGAGCGTTTGCTGAACAATGCAGATAGAGAAGGGGGTGGTGTGATGGATGAGTCAAGTTGATTCATCGTTGGTAGGCGAGTGTGCGTGTTACACGGCGACGCCCACATAGTCAACATGAAGACCTGCTGTGGGCCGCCTGCTCGCTATGGCAGACATCGCCCATCTGACGTGTCTCTTTTGAAACTCAGAATAGGTTATAGAGTAAGGTTCACCCATCTACCAAGACAGTAACGCACATCCAAGCTGAGCTCACCATTTCGTCGACTCTTCTTGTTACATAAAGTGGTGCCTTTCTGGTGCATGAAGACTTTTCACACGGGAAAGTTGTTTTCAGCTGATATATTGATACATCTCGCCAGTTTCTTCCATTATTGCGCCACTTGTTGGGTCACCATATGCATCAGCGATTGTATACACTGGCTCTAGACTCAAGCTTCCCCAAAGTTGGGTACGCCAACTATAATGGGGGTACAATAATAAAAATTAAAAACAACAAGCACCTAACACTCACAATTCCGAGTGTGTCTGAATGCCTCACAGGTAAGACATATAATGTGTGATCCTGCCAGAAAAGTGTTTTAAAATATATGCCAGCAGTCACTTTCTACTCTGGCAACAAAAAAATCTAACCATGTTTGTCTTTATACAGACATGATACTGTATTACAGGAAGCTAGACCCACAAAGCATTTGGAATCCCGAACATTGTTTTGACATTTGTGATGTGTGGACACACAATAATATACTACTGAAGGTTATGGATGTGTTGAATTTGTATGTTGGTAAAATCCTCACTCCCTACACCTTAAGAGTGGCGCTGGACGTCGAGTTGACGGTCTGGGCTTTTAGCTCAATGGCTAGTGCCAAGGTAGAGCTGCCAGTTTTCCGCTTGGTACACGTTCTGACCCTAACCAATGGTCATGAGCTTCGGAAAGTAGTGACCAAAAGGACAAGACTGTGGCTACAAGCCCTAGGACAGCGAGACTCTCCCTTAAGGTGAAAAGCACAGTCATACGGGAGAAAATTGGAGTGGAACTGCTGCTGCTCCTGCTTAGAAGACCAAGGACATGCTAGAGAATCTATGTCTCTCGACGGGCCTGAAAACACCTCGGGATCTGCTGGAAGGAGCAGGACGAAGTAGCTGAAGAGAGGGAAATCTGGACTTCCCTGCTTAAGTTGCTGCCCCCGCAAAATGGATGGATGGATGGATGGATGGGCTAGCACTCTTGACTCTTTTTCAGCGACAGTGGTTCGAGCCGGCCGCAGAACTTGGGGCTGGCTGTTGGTGCTGTGACCCAGGTGAGTGTGAGGTTTAGGGGAATGAGAGTAACGGGTGGCAGCCAGTGAAGATGTAGGTTGGTAAAAACCTCACTCCTCACACCTTAAAAAGTGCCACTGGATGTTGCATTGCCAGTCCGCTGCAAGCCCTAAACATCCTCGATGTCAAGGCCTCGCAGCTCTCTTTTTTGCCAACCTGTGGAGCTGGCTGAACCAGACGGAGGCAAGAAAAAACTCCCACTAAAGCACAGAACCCAGGCTATGTGAGGGTCTAGACTGCTTGGGTTCAGGTCGAGTGAGAGAGAGCGAGAGTAGAGGGACAGATGGTAGGCAGTGAGAGAAAACAGGATAGCAAACAGGGGGGAGCTGAAAGAACAATGCTATCAACAACAGTAACGGCCCCATAATGACAGCAACGATACTGATGGTCCGCCCAGAGAAGGGATTAACTTGAGGTATGAAAGTCTGCCCTAACAGTCTAACCCTACTACAGCATACAGTAGCTAAAGATGACCAAATATGTGCCTGTGTCAGCCCCCGTCTGCCCCCGGACTGAATCGGGAGGAGGATTCCACAAGAGAAGCATGATCGCTAAAGGATCTACCTTTTTTAAAAATTTGTGAAATCACGAGTAGATGTAAGCTCTGGAAATGCAGGGTTCAGCTAGGTTGATAAAGCAATAGGAGATCTTGAAGGAGCTCTGGCCATGTACTGCTTTATATGTGAGGAGAATTTGAAGCACAATACAAAATCTTATAAGTGCAAGTGTAGTGAAACTCGTAGAGCGGAAATACGGATACATGCACACTGCAGGGTATGATGACCAATACTTATGTAGACAATGCAAGACTGGATAAAATATTACTCAATAAAACATGCACATAATCAACCAAGAGTGGTCCCTGCTGGTTTCTGCTACATTGGCTGCTTTATTACTGGAGCTGCTGATCCTTCGCATCTGACCAGCTGCTTTATAGACCGTTGATCCTGCCAACTTGATGCTACTAAGTGACCCTGACTGTACCCATCTGGTATATGGGTCAAAGATCACTTCTCGTTGCTCGCTTGTGATACATGCACACACAAAAGCAACCAGAAAAAAACCACACACACACACACACACCCACACACACGCACACACACGCGCACACACACACACACTCACACATACTGCAAATAGAGCTAATTAGCAGTGAACATTTTTCTTCACCCTGACTACTACACTCTTACAAACAAAAACGGCTACGCTGGTGTAATTATTAAGACAGCGGAGAAAGCAAACGAAAAGTAAAAAAAAAGCAGATAATTACTCACCCTTAAGAACCTTTGCCGGATTTGGACTTGAGTTCTTTGTACCCTGAACTCTACTACTTACAATAATGTCATGAAGTGGGGGTGTCTGACATTCCTAGCTGACATTTATTCCCATGCAAGGTTCGGTTTCCCAGGGCTATAGGGCTTGAATGCTTAAGATGCATTAACGCAGGAGGTGACAAAGATCAATGTGACCATTGGAGACAATATGTCAATAGAGAACGACGACAAGTGTGATAGCAGGTAAAATAATGGCCTGTGATGCAAAGTGGGCTGAAGTTTTACATCAGTTCAAGAGGAAATTGATGAATTGACAGTTCCCAAAAAATACAATAATGCTCGGTCCTTGTGTTATGAGTTTCATGGTTACACTGCACTCCCATAAATTATTAATACTGTACAAAAAAACCAGACTAATTATGTGCACACGCTGTAGAATACGCAGTTGTTAATTAACCCTCCTGCTTGCCAAGTCGTCCGCCTGACTCACAGGTACTTTTGTGTTTGGTTATTGTCTCAGGATTAGTCACGGTGCCTCTTTCGTTACAATTTTTGTGCACTGTAGTTTTCGTTTTTTGGCGACCAGTCCAGGGTGTACCCCGCCTCTCGCCCAAAGTCTGCTGGGATAGGTTCCAGCATCCCCGCGACCCTAATGAGGATAAGCGGTATAGAAAAAGAATGAATGGAAGAATAAATGTGTTGCACGCACCGTGTGCACTCCACATATTAAAAGAGACTTCTCGTACCCAATCTGGCCTAGTCTCCGCATCTTGGGATCCCACCTCTCTGCTGCCATTCTCAACACTGACAAAGTGAAGAGAATTTAGATTCTCAAATTTTCAAAAAGTGGAGAAACATGGGTCAGCATGCCCAGTTTAAGCCTCCCTCATCCATTGAACATGGGAGAAGTTCTCCTCTGAAATCGACAGTGATAACTGTGCAGCATGGTGGTCTTCCTCTTCTTAATAAGTCTCTCCCTTGGGTGCAAGACAAGGGTGCAAGACAACCACAGTGTAAGGAGTTGTTCTTTCTGGTATCTTTGAACATAGGAAGAGATCTTCTCCCATGAAACTGACAGTGATAACTAAGCAGCCTCCTCCCAATTTGCCTGTTCCTCCCTTCCAGTGTGGAAGACAACCGCAGGATACAAGTAAGGTTTTCTGTTTTATCTAGTTTTTGTATTTCATCTTTATATTATTGAATTTTATGTGATTTGTGTACTTTGTGAGTGACATAGGTGTTAATTTAAGTCGAATTTAGGAGGTCTAAGTTCTGTTTGATATTATTATTAGTCGTTCAGATTCAGTCTTTCAGCTCCATGCATTTTCAGGGTGACGCCTTCTTGACACACACGCACACACTCACATAGCACAATCAGTGTTGTGCAACACGTCGATGTCACGGAAAAATACTAGGACAAGAGGCGCACAAAATTAGTTTCGGTACCAGTCAACTCAAATTTCCATCATAGGAACGAAACTCCTACATATTCCTTTCAACATCCAGTCGTAAAAAAAAAAACCTGGGATAGGCTACAGAATTCCCCCACGACCCTAATGAGAAAAAGAGGCATACAAAATGGATGGATAGATGGTCTGTAAACGAACACAACTGAATCTTGGTAATGGACAAACTTGCTTACAAAGTAATACAGTAAAACATTTAATCAGGAAATGTTCTGACGGTGCTCTGCATCTGTCTCTGGGAGGAAAATGCACTTCACCGCAAAAGCTAATGGTACCACAAATGCAAAATACCTGCAACATACAAAGATGAAGGAAATACATTGTTCCAGCCATACGCAGTGTTGCCAACTTGGCGATTTTGTTGCTAGATCTGGTGACATTCCATCCCCCCTTCACGATATACAGTATTTTCTCCCAAGCGACTGGTAGTGACGTGTCGGTCACAAACGAATCAGTTCTTATAGCCGACTCTTTGAAATGACCAACAGGAGCCGGCTCACGTGGTTGGGAGCCAACTGAGAGCCGATTTGTTTTTTTATTTGTATGAAATTGTGAAGTAATAGGGGCAGGGTTAAACACGGCACATGGAGGAGGAGTTTTTGAATGCCAATTCTCAGTGAAGACTGTTTCGTGGATGCGGCGATTTCTTTTTGTTTTGCGCTTTTTGATTTATGTTTTGTAGTGTGGTGTTTTGCTAATGTTGTGTTCTAGTTAGAAATTTGCATGCAGAGATTTGATCTTGTCTATTGAGATTGGTCTTGTATTGTATAATATTATAACATATTTTTTGTAGCTGTTTATGAAGGATTTACAGAAATACATTTAAACAATAAACATTTGATATCATGCATTTTCTAGTTATTACTAATTCTCAACTATTACTAATTAATTAATGAAGAACAAATTTAGTAATTAGTCATTATTTACACAATACACATAGTTTGGTAATACATTAAGACAAAAGAACCATCTCTCTAAAAAGAGTCCAAGAATGTCCATCACTAGCGAGTAGCAACAAATCTAGCGACTTTTTCTTGTTTCGTTGGGGAGTTTTCCGGTATTTGGGGACTAGTGCTGTTGACAGGTTCTCCCCGTCCAAAAGCAGTCACAATCCTGCAGTGTACAGTCAGCTTCCACGCAAGAGCATGATAAGAGCATTAAGTTACGCATCGAAGGTGCAAATAAATCACGCATGCACGAGTCGCGATCCCGTGGGGGGTGGAGGTCGTTCTGCTTTATACAGTAAATGCAAATGTTTCTTAATCTTATTTCACAATTCTTCGGGTAAATGTAAGTAATTGATAAGCCTACTGTATTACTGTGAAGCTCAGTTGCTATTTCATAAATTCACCAGAAGAGTGTGCTACTCACGAACCACACTGAGTGATGTTAACGTGAGCCATGGAATAAACACAGCATAATTTATAATTCGCTGTTCAGTAGTGCTAATCTTAAAAAGTTCTCTATAACGCCCGTCTTGTCTTTGCACAGTCACACCAAAAACTGCATGCTTTTGTTGCATTGTGGGTGGATTCGATCGTGTTAGAATTCGTCATCTGACATGCCAGTAAAAGCCAATATGTAGAGCAAGATAAATGGCATCTCATTGTGCTATCACTGTTATAAAAGGCAGTTGAAAGTAAACAGTGCACTACCCACACACAGCTAGTTCACTAACAACCCGTACCGTCTTCCAAATTTAAACAACACACGCTTGGGAGTACCGAAGAGTACTAAGGGACTCTTTTACCTCTGATTTCGGGACCTCTACCAATTCATTTTGTCTGTGGGAGGTTTGTTGTCAGATGTGTATTCTCTGTTGGTTTAATGACGAAATTCCATCCATTTTTAACGGGCCTGATTGTAGGAAACTTTGCTCAGCATGCATGTGGCGTCATGTTGGATTGTTGGATCGGCTCCCTCGGGGCCGTATTGATGTGATCTGCCTCCAAAGCCAAGCCTTACCCTGATGTAAAACCTGTGCATTATTTGGAGCTTTACAAAACTGCTGGTGATCCCTGGGAAGAAATGTTCCAAATCATTCTATTTATGAACTCCAATCTTGGAATGCAGCCGTTGGGCATTGTGATAGTGTGAGTGTCAAAACAGATGAGGGGACACGTTTCAATAGGCAGGTTGGACTATTATTCACAGACATCCATACATATGTACTACTTCTCTTGGTATATACATGCAAAGACGGCTGGCCCATTAGCACAGTGGCCTCTTGAGGGGTACCAAAACCAGGGGAAAAAAAATCACCTTCAGTATAATTATTTTTCATCCCTCGTTTATCACGATTAGTCGGTTCCGGAACCGACTGCAACAAGGATATTCAGTTATAAATGGATTTTTTTGTAGTTAGAGCATAAAAAACCTGTCTATGGCCTTCTAAATATAGTTTTTAACATTGTTAAGTCCTCCAGACAACCCTACAGTCCCCTTTACACTTGTAATCCAATATAGTAGACATGGACATAAATAAAATAAATAAACAGCAGAAAATTCAAAAAATATCAGTGAGAAAATATGACAGAATTTGTACATTCGGCATCCCATACCTCTCTCTTTGTTAATATGAAAGTGCCATGCAAAGGAAAAATAAAAGTCACAATATCACTACACTTTCTCCATTTCCGTTTATGAAAAAAATGGTGTCGCCGCTACCTCGTATTTAAAAAAATATGCATCCTCACCTGACCGCATAAAAGCATTGGGAACCAGTCATAAGCATGCCAAACCTGTAGGCGGCAATAGATAGTAAAAGTCTATCCAATCAGAATCATCCTGCATCCCGTCACTTCCGCAAAACATAAAACATTGCGCCAGGCCGACTTCAAAGTGCTTCTTCGCCTCTGCTTTTCAACGTGAAGCTGTATTTCGGCTTGCAAAAACAAGAAAGCAAACAAGAGCTACAACCAACACAATTTTGAGGGCATCCATGTTGTTTCTGATGTAAATACAGGTTGCTTGTGTGACATCACAGCAAACTTTGTCGCAGGCATTGATGTTTGGAAACGTAAAACTCCTGTTATTTTCTTGCGTCCATACCCAAATATATAACCGGAGTTTTCTCCAAATCTCATTCCATTCAATTTTCTTCCGCTTATCCGGGTCCGGGTCGCGGGGGCAGCAAAGACCACAGCATCTGTGGAGCAAAGACCCCAGGCCTGGCTCCAGGGTGAGACCCCCGGTGTCCCACATCCGGGCGAGGTGCAGTCACTACTCCTGGTTTTAATCATAAGGGTCTACTGATTCACTCTTAATCTGGCCCGTCACCTAGAACCTGTTTGCCTTGGGAGACCCTACCAGGGGCATAAAGCCCCCGACAACATAGCTCCTAGGATCACTCTGGCACTCAAACCACTCTACCACGATAAGGTGGTGATTCACGGAGGAGAATCTCCAAATCTCCACTTTTGAAAACCTTCGTTTTTAGTGCCATATATTTGTGGACTCGTGTGGATGATAGGCTTTGTTTTATGTGTGGACAGGGCATTAATGTTGACAGTGAAGCCAATGGTATTTTGATTAAAAATAAGAAAACATCAGTGCCAGTGTTCCTTTTCATCCAGGGTCTTTCATTCTGCAAAACTGGAATTTATCCTTGCCTCCATTATTTCTAGCAAGAAAGAAAGAGACTTAAAACATCCACTGCGACACAGGTCAAAGAAAACAAACAAAGCAGCAGAAAGGGAACACAGATCAATAGGTTGAGAGAGGTTAGGAGTTGCTTGGAACACCAGAAGTCAGGCTCAGACAAGCGTCTGTTTAGCCTTCTTTTTTCCTTTGGTCTCACTCAGAAAAATACACCTAGGTGAGAAAAGTTTTGAGATGCCATGAAGAAAATGTTGCAGATGAGTGAACAAGTATAGACTAAGATTAGTCTGTAAGGTCCCTTCCTCTCCCTCTACAGTTCATGCAGACAGCACACTGGTCATGAACTGTGAGTCTAATGCCTTAAATAACCCACACCGATGAAGGTCCACACACAATCTAAGTGAGTCACTTCCACCGAGTTAAATGCTGCTCAGCCGCCCATAGGGAGAACAAGGCCACCTTTTCTACTTGGACTTTTTGAGACTTTGCACATTGGCGGTACTCGTTAGAACCTTTGCAAATTCTTATTTGCATGAAGGGTGATTCATCAAAGACACATTTTAATAGGTGGGAAACTCACCCTGGGCTCTTGGGATTTTTTCGTTTTTGAAGAAAGATAATCTTGCAGAAGTTGCTTTGTCGGAACTATCACAGCTTTAATTATCACAACTTTAATGGACTAAAATCAATATCATTTAGAGCATCCAAACTATTACTATCACAATTGCACTTGCCTGAGATGCAGCGTTGCGATCCATCGGTTTCCAAATTTTGGCCCCGGAGCTATTTTCGACCCGCAGCTTGATTTTATTGGCTTTTGGCTTATTATAATAATAAAATCAATTCATTATTAAGTGATTAATTATTAATTACTTTATTATTAATTAATTAATTAATTAATTATCACGCTAACTTGCTTTGTCACCTATAACACACAACTTAAATGACAACAGAGTTCAGCGCTAAGTCTGCGTTCATTATTGATTTGAATAATGTAAATCTGTTCAAGACATCCAAAAATATTAACAAAAAGCACATTTTATTGATAAAAATTAAATTTGACATGCATATATGAACACACAATCACGGTGAGGAGCGCATGGAGAGGAAGGGAGTGGAGACGTACCTTCATACTTTGCCAGTTCTTTCATGGACTCAATAGAGTTTTTCACTTTCTTTATCAAAGTACTGGTAATGACGTAAATCTCTTTCTGATTGACCATTCCGTTCGAATGTATACAAGATTACAATTCAAAAAGTATATATTTTAAAAACAGAACAATTCATTACAATTTCATTTGATTGAATTCTACGGCTAATGTTTGTTGATGGAGATATTAAACTTGTGTTACAAAGTAAACATGCCAATGATATGTGGCATTCAAGCAGTATTTTCAAATGTGCACATCCAATCCCCAGCATGCTGTAAGGCACTGGCAAAGTCAAAAGAATAACATGCCAATTTTACTGCTTAGACGCAGACCAAATAAAGACTTGATGGATGAAATTTTTTTTTTAAAATATAAGATCAATATTTTACAGTCTATATTGTAAATCTATATTTTTATTCGTGTCTTAATGTTGCTAGAAATGGAAGTGGAGCCACCAAACTACGTTTCACTGCATAAAGTGTGCAATGACAATAAACATCCATCGATCAATCGATATATCTACAGTGTATAAAATATAACAATGAAAAAAGAGAAGTCTTAACTTTCAGTTCAATCCATAATGCAAAATACATAGTGCAAAGCTCCTCAAATAATGATACAGATAAACATATAGAATTATTTGTCACATGGGTGCAATGAAAATGCCGTGGAAAAGTAAACAATCCCATAGTCAAAATGTCACGTGCAACATTTCAGACTGAGCAAAGTGGTTTCAACACTCCAGGTAGGTAACAAAGTAAACCAGTTGGAAAGCAAAAAGGCTACCATATTTGCCTCTGTTGGTCTGGCTGCTCAAGTTTTGCGACCTTGTAAAATCCAAAGACGTTCCTAAATGTTATTTTGCAGATGTACTCAAAAAAACAAAGTGACTAAATCACCAATGCATGGGACTAGTTTATAGTAGTACAGTATATATAGTGGTGTAGAGATCGAAGTCGTTGACTGGACTGGGTAGTTGTTTCATTTCTACTTGCAGAGCTAGAGCCTTCGGAGTCTCTGCAAATAGAAGCGAAACGTTCGCAACTTTACTACCCAGTCCAGTCGACAATTCAGATACTACTATTATTATCTACTACTATGGATAACACCTGGATGACTAGAGAGCCTCCACAAGATTATGGCTGTTTTTTTATGCGTACACCGGAACAAAATTTTCATGAATATTTTTGACAAAAGCCAAGTCATACAAAAAGGGGGCGTACAAAAACTGAACTACCACTTTTAGTCTACTGACCTACATTGGATTGGTTTTAGCATCACAAAATGATCTGTATGTCTTGATCGGTATTGCTTTTAGAATTAAATTTACTGAAGAATTTCAGTTTTTTATTGTTTTACATGCACCAAAAATGAACCGAACCACAACCACAAAATTAAAGTACATACTGATTTGTGATTATGGTGCACGGTTACACCTCTAATATGTACAGTGTAAATATGTTCAGTATGCCCCTGGGTGAAGTTTTGAATGCAATGTGGTCCTGTGTCAAAAGGTTTGCCTTCAACCTTGCACAAAACAGTAAGACATCTATCACAAAAGAGGCAGTTAATTGGCTTGCAATGCAGTTCTTTGACCCGCCGATACTTTTAATTTCTCACATACTGTAGACTGGCATGTTTCCTTCATTATATTCATACACACCGCTGGGGCTTCCCATGCCAGCTCCCCACTTGCTGACAATATTGAACCTTCAGGAAGTTGAGAGACTGGTCAGTTTGACTTTGCAGAAATGTGCTGTACTGCACTTTGAATCCCTGCCAGGCAGTTTGCCTTGATCGATGCACAAAGGCTTAGAAGAAGCAAATAGGAGCTGGCACCTGCGAGCCACATTGAGTTTGAATTGACAGTTGTGAGGTGTTTCTCCAGCGTAGGCAGGCGGCTGAGCCTCAGAGACCGCCCGCACTACAGTATGTTGAAATACTCTGCTTCAGTAGGTTACGGTAATAGTATTACGGTAGATTATTACAGCACTCTACACCAGTGATTGTCAACTGGTGGGTCGCGGACCCCGTTTTCAGTGGGTTGTGGATCTTTGCTAAAGCAACCACATGAAAATAATTGACTAACCCGTACAATCCGGCTTTTGCATCGATCATCCTGACCAATGTTTGCGCCCCCGACAACAAAATAACAGCATATGCCTTTTGAAATCCACCAACACACCGTGAGACAACGTTGTGTTTATTTACTCTCGGAAACATGACTTAACAACGACATTGCGGGAAAAATTTGGCGCACTATCTCAGTCATTGTTATTGTTGATGGGCTCACTTTGCTCATAATTCATGGCTTTGCAATCGTCTTTTTTCCCTCCTAATTTTTAGTACATTACTTTACAATGCTCCTCACAAGGTTCCCTTGCCACCGCATGTGTACAGTATGCTAGCGGCCCCGCCTCCACCCCCACAGAGACAAAGCAACTGTATGACTGACAAGAGGTCTCACTCCTTTGTTTTATAGAACGCTGTTGTTCTATGAAGCATCTAGGTGCTGAACCGATGCACAGAGTGAACGCTTTTCCAGCCAGTTTGGAGATGAGAAAAAGAAACATGCATGCACATGTCAATATATGGAGCCCGGCAATATTATCAAGGCCATTTGGAGGTATCATATGATTCATTACTTTACTTACATTATTAATCACATTTTAATCTTGCAAGATCTTGAAAAAGAGATCATGTGACACCCCTACGTTTAAAAACCTTTACGGGGACTTTGTTTGTTTATAAAAAAAATATAGATTACTCATGAAATGTTGAAAAATCTTATTTCAAACTGCACTGTCTTTTCATCAAATATTACATACGATCAGAAAAATGTTCATAATTTTTTATTTTGTTATTTGAACTGTGATGGTGTATCCTGCAGCCAAACCAGCTGAGAACCACATCTCTACATGATGTTGAACTTTGCGAGGGAGGAGCGGGATTTCCAGGAAGGTTTTTGGAAACTCCAAAATCCCACTAAAGACCGGTTCCTCATAGTATGCCTCAGACCTGTAAAACCTCAAAGTCAAATTCAAGACAGTTGGAGCGCAAACTGCAAAAACTACAATCAAGTTAAATGGAAGACCAGAGGAAGCTAAACAACTTGTCCAATCCGTCAAGAAACTGTACACTACAACACCACAAGGAAATAACTGCTTAATGCTGCTCTCTTTTCCAGACACTTTTTATGGGGCCCTTTATAGCTGGAATTTCATAAAGTCCCAGAGTAAACCATAATAAACCGTTTTGACGTCAAACTGCTTGGGGTACACTCTTGTTTAAAAAAAACATCACTTTGTTAAAGATGCTGTGGTCTTCAGCTATTCCAAAAGCATCCTGAATGTAGAAGGACTGCACCTTTTAAAGAATAAATATAGAGGCATGCGCATGCAAAGTTACCCGCAGGGTCTTTGAAGATGTACATCTGGTGAATATGGCAATGCACGTACGGTCTACTGGGACGGTGCAGCTTTTAGCATTTGACTGAGCACATACGGGCCGGAACTTTCCAGCCTCACTCACTCTGATCTTCGTGATGTAATTGAGGTTTGTGTTCTACTGGTGTTGTAATGTAGATACATGAGTTTCTCATTTTCTAATTTTAATACTTGTTGAGCGGGCCCTTTCAACGTTCATATCAAAGTCCCTTTCCTATCTTTTGACCTGGGTGTAACTCTGAGCTCTGTAAGGAACTTTCAGTTAAAGTATACTGATGATTTTTCCCATTACCCATTTTCAAGCTACAACCTTTCGAACAGTAATATCAAAACTAAATATTTTCTTAAAAACAACTATGGTGCCTGAAGTAAATTCAGAGAGACTGATTAGTTAGCTCGGTCTCTTGCTTCGCGTCCCCGCAGCGATCCCGTAGCCTGCGTAACGTGATGTAAACAAAGTGACTATAGGGTGGTACTTCATGTCTACAGGGCTGCAATGTTATAACTCGTATTTAGAAAGTCAAAAATAGGTTCTGTACGCTCTAAATACAAACATATTTTTAACATTTTATATTGAATCCTGCTTCGTGGAATTAAAAAAATACTGTATTACAATAGCCTGGTGACCAGTCTAGGGCAGTGGTGTTCAGTTGTTTGCACAAACCACTGTATGAATTGCTGGCACCAGCATCGTTCAAGCATTATTAAAGACTCAAGCTGACCTGCCAACCTTGAAGACATGTAAGTACAGTAATCCCTTGCTTATGACAGATAATTGGTTCCAAACCCAACCATGTTTAGTGAAAGTTCAAGAAATAAGATTCCCTATTTTTTAATTTAATATATTTGTAATTTGAGCATAAAAAATGTCTACAATCTTCTAAATATGTTTTTTTATTAACATTACTAGAGCCCTGTTGACATGAAATAACATGTTGGGGGTTCAGAGTAGCTTGGCATGGAATACAGCTGCAACAGTAGCCTGTGTTTTTATTAGGGAGTTGTATGCCTGTTGTGGGATCATTTACTGTTATACTATTACATGTTTTTACACACCGTATATGTTAGACTTGACTGAAAGTTGCAGGACCAGCCAAACAGTGTTTAGTTTGGCCCGAGTACTCCTTTATAGAGACACGTGATGATATTGATTAAGGCTTTGGGTTGTTACAGTGAAAGATTGTTGCCTGGTCTTGTGTGATGCTGACCACACAGTATCACATTACCTTTAACATACACTCATTGATTGCAGCATTGAAACGTTTATCCTTCGATCAGTAGAACATGGGCTTGCTCCCGGGTGTTGACAATTTGGTCAGTGTTAGGTCCGCTTTTCCGCTTTTCTCTTGCTCATGCTTGAGAAAGCTAGGAGAAAGAGCAAAAAAACAAGGCATGATTTTCTGAAAATTCTGTTTATTCAACAAAAATGCTGCAGTAAATAAAAAAAGTAATAGAAAAAAAGTTCTCATGACAAACATTTCTGCTGCTAAATGAAATATAAATGCTTTTTACACTGTGGTGCTGTCATAGAATGTGTCAAAAGAATACAACATTACCATGGCGACAATGGCAACAAAGTGAGCAGACAATTGTTGTATTAAGCCATTTTTTGAATAATATACATTTGATGAGCGTGTGATTCATAGTATAATGTGTGCGTATGATGCTATTTTGCTCATAGATAAATATGACAAAAACTATCCCAAACAAGTGCTGACTGAGCTCAAATATAGAGAAACAGTTATTCTACTGACTCATAATAAGTCCAGTTAAATGCATCATTGTTAATTATATTTTTGTGACTGTGAATGCAATTTCCAAAGGCTTTGCTCTTGGTGAAGTCAAGCAAATAAAAGTATCTGTAAAACTGAGTTCAGAGGGCTCTAAAACATAAAAGATCTTTCAAGAGTCTTCATGTTTTGTGCTTGCTGTTGCATATAAGTACTTCTTGTTTATCTCTTTGGTAACTTTCCTCCACGAATGCCTACATGACAATGCAATTCATTGATCGACTCATTGAACTCGCTTCACACTTGGGTGTCTCGCCAAGCCGGAAAGATCTAAAGGAATGCGATGTGCATTCATCAGTTATTTACAATAAACTACTGAAGCAAAACATGAAGAGGCTTCACTCATGTGATGTGACAATCAGGCTGTGGAGTATGCAGACAGTTTTTTTCCCACTTTCTCCACAAGTGAGTCCATTTATGGATTTGAAGCAACAGGGTTTTAGTCAACGACAAAGCGGTCTGGCTCTCAAGATCATTTTTTTGTCTAAAACTTTCCATCTAATCAGAGTCTTGTTGAAGTGAAGGCTAGAAAAGTTGAGTCTTCTGAGCACAGTGACTAGTTTGAATTTGATGGTTTCTTCAAGCACACTGGCCACTCGCCTTTTAGTAGTGCAACACCTTTTTTGCTCTTGTGCTTGTCAGCCCAGAATAGAATATCTGGCATGCTACAGCATCTGTCAAGGTTGAGATCAGACTGCATCTTGACATTTGCTTAATATAGAAGGGAATTGGCTGCTTTGTACCATCACAGCATAGTTTCTTTACATCTGTTCAACTGAGCAGGTGAAGCTACGAAAAACCCCTTCCATATACAACAGTGACACCTTGTTCATATTTGTGCATATTTTGATTATGAGGACAATATTAGAGCCCAAAAAAACAAAGATAGAGGTACAGAGACTAAGGATGTCTGATATTGCTTTTTGCCAAAATATACAGTAGAATATTTCCCAGCTCTCAATTTCCTATTCCGATATTAATATCCGTAACATCACATCTCCTGTTCATGGGATTAACACATTGTAGTTACCTATAATATTGTTTTAGACATTCACCGAGGTCATGAGGTTGTTTGCTGTTGCTAAAGAATTGTTGCTTGTTGCTGAGTGGAGAGTAAACTGATTAGTGCAACCTACCTCAATTCCTGTCTTGTGAATCGAGATGGGCCGCAACCTGTAATAGGTGGGTAGCACATTGGCCTCACAGTCAGGAGGTAAGGGTTCGAATCTCCGTTGGGCATCTCTGTGTGGAGTTTGCATGTTCTCCCCGTGCGTGCGTGGGTTATCTCCGGGTACTCCGGTTTCCTCCCACATTCCAAAAACATGCATGTTAGGTTAATTGGCGACTCTAAATTGTCCATTAGAGTTTGAATGTGTGGAGTGTGTGGTTGTGGTCAGATTGTCTGCCCTGCAATTGACTAGTTAATTGAAATTAGTTAATAAAATTGGTTTCGATATTACATTTTGATGCCAATGTAGGGCCCATAATATCGGTGGATTGAAGTTATTGGACATCCCTAGCAAAACCCATTTGGAACTGCTATGCTTGTCGTAATTATTCCGTGTTTTGGGGGGCTTTAACTTGCATGATAATTGGCTAAGGTTTGAAAGCGTGCTGGGCAAGCGGAAAGTGTTGGTATTTTGAGGGTCCCGAACACAAACTCCCAAAACTCTCCCAGTAGTGCAACCAGTTGCATGGATTGTCACCACACTTAGTGGAGACGTCTGTCAGGACAAGACCCACAATCCATGTTCGCAAAGAGAATGTCTAATGTTTTCTTCTGGCCCAAAATCCGCGATTGCATTTTAATGAACTTGTCCTATTGACTTTGACCAAATGAGCACAAATTAAATTTAGAGATACTGGACAGAAGGTCGAGCCTTGGTCATAGGATGGACATGGCAGCAAACTTTGAAGATCGGCGTGACAATTTGCCACAAAAATTGTAGTCCACAAGGTCAGATCTTGATCATAATTGGTGGTATGATGAAAATGACACTCCAAAGCTATGCATAGGTGGCTTCCTGAATTAGTCACAGTGCCTCCCAGTGGCAACAGGAACGGGCAAAAAACAGGTCTACATATTTGCAGGGATGAGAAAACCAAGCTAAGTGGAAGCAAAACAGAGTCCAACATCAGCACCATCAGCAGGTCTATGCCTCATAAGAACACATTACATAATAAACAGTAAGTGAGTTCTCAGTGGAGTGTTTTTCCTTCCTTGCAGTCAGAAAGGAAAGGTCAGAAGACTCTAGTGGCATTTTGTGCAACATCAGCTGAAGAACTCAAACTAAAAGCCACCCAGGGAGGAAACTCATACGAGGTGCACTCGACCGTCGCTGAAATCACTTTCCACGCAAACCACATTTGCTCAGAGGTGGCGAGACACACAACTGATCATGGTCTGAACAAATGTGTTCCCAGTTAGCATTTGTTCTTTCCTTGAGTCTGCCTTACTGATGTCATATCGGCACTCATGTAGACAAGTTAATTAATGTAGGAAAAAAACTATAATGATAATAATAACAGGAGGTGAGATAATCTTGAATAAGTCACTCCCACAGTCATATCATGAGCTATAGAAACAGAGTTGTAGCTCAACATGTTCACCACAATTCTTTCCATACATGCCCTGCTCAGAATGCTTGTTCTGTCTCTTAGGAGCATTGAGAGGGTGCAGGAGACAACAACCCAGCAGAAGAACTGCTATCTGCTCATTTGTGGCCATATACCCAGCCATCTTCCTTCGCTTATCCAGGGTCAGGTGCTGGGGGCGTCAGCCGTTCAGCTCCTCCCGGGGGAATTCGGAGGCGTTCCTAGTCCAGTTGATAGACATAGTCTCTCCTACCTATTCTGGGTTTTCCCAGAAGCCTCCAATTGGTTGGACGTGAACATCTCCCCAAGGAGCTGCCTGTGTGATCTCATTTGGCTCCACTCAATGGAAACGAGCAGCTACGGCCCTACTATGAGTTCCTTCTGAATGGCAGTGCTTCTCACCCTATCTCCTGCTAGGGAAGGAAACTCATTTCTTGTTCTTTCAGTCACTACCCAAAGCATAGTAACTTTAGGAACGTAAATCGATTGGTAAATTGAGAGTTTTGCCTTTCATCTCAACTCCTTCTTTACAATAAGGAACCAATTCAAGATCTGCATCTCTATAGACGCCGCACCAATTCGCCTGTCAATATCAGGATCCATGCCAGGCTCATTTGTGGGAAGGAAAAAGAGTGTACAAACCAATCAGAATTCAAACTAGACCTGAATCTAATCATCAGCATCACTGGCATCTTGTATTGATGCATCGACCACCGCAATGTCCGCAACTTGACTGGTGCCCTGATCCAGGTCTGGGAAGATGTTTTCCACGCACACTTCTGAGCTACCATACATACATCTATTGTACATGACATCACAGACTTCAACAACCAGAATGCAATGAACCTGTTGCTCTCACGGACCAGTCCCAGGCTGGAGTCACAGTAAAGTTTCCTCGGAAAACAGAATACTTGATGGCGTGTAAGTGGGAAAGTTCTTTTCCAGTGGCTAAAAACTCAACATACAGATAAAAAAGATGATAAAAAGTGATGAAGAGATTGAAAGCACAAATGAAATATTGAACAGAAAAGAAGGCCTATTTTTGGAAGCAAGTGGAGGTGGCTGGGGGCGTGGTTCCGTTGTATTATTGATGTTGCTGTGCGAGTGGAGGCTCTCTGGTTTCTCGCCTAAGAGAACAGCTGAGCCGAGTCTTGTGGTGTTCTGCAGGGAGCGCTCATTGCATTAACAAGACAAAATGGAGCAATAAAAGGGAATGAGACGGTCCTTAGTGGCAAAATAGTTTCAGTGGCACTTTTTCCAGCGAGCCCACAAAACGGCAGAAGCACAAAAGGAGGAAGGTTGACATGTAACAGAGAAGATTGGCTCACCTCCTTCCCCGTGGAGAGGGCCATCTTATAGATATATTTTTCCTGCACTTTCCGAAGCAGAATTAGTTCATAGAAAAGATGGTTCATCCCTAAAACGCAGTAGACAATACAAGATCGCAAAACATAATTTTACACAGATTACCGATCTAGCGGAAGGGTTTGTTAATTAGCAGGATTACCAACAGAACATATTTCCGTGGGAGTTTTCCTGTGAAAAAACACTCTTGTTCATCACTGTCGTTAATCTCCTGTGATTTCTACCAATGTGAGTGACGGACACATGGCCATGACCTCAGATTATCGTCGCCCACACATCATCACTGTAATGCCTTTTGTCCTTATTCTTTAAACGAGGTCAGAGACAGACAGTCTCGATGGTGATGTACACACCAGACACCGTAATACTCTCAATAATAGGAGTGCAATAGTCCCTTGTTTATCATGGTTAATTGGTTCAAGACCCGACCACGATGAGTGAAGTGAAATTCCATGAACTAGGATTCAATACTGATAAACAGAATATGTTCATAGTTAGAGCATAGAAAACCTGTTCATGACTTTCTAAACACGTTGTTTTTTAACCGTTATTAGAGTCCCACAGACAAGGAATAACAACCCCACAGTCCCCTTTACCTGCCTATTATTCTTTGTTTACATCATAGTGTGCAACATTTATGCACAAGCTACGGAATAACAAACGGCTGCTGCTCGTAGCATACAGTATAGCAAGCTACCGAGCTAATTAGTTAGCCTCCAATTTATTTGTTCTAAACTTAAGAACATGTTTCAAACTAAAAGTAAACGCCAAGAACGTACCACTTCCACACGGAATGGGAGAAGTTTTTTTCACTCATCCATGTCCAACTTGTCATGGCTGACTTCCTCCAGTGTGAAGTTAAAGTAAGCAGTGGCGAGTGTGCTGAGACCGCAAGGGAAGCTCAACTTCCCCTAAAATGTCTCAAAAAAGTGGTGAAATATGTGCTGCTGTGTGTACATTCCATTGACTAAATACCTAGAATACCTTCATCTTTTGTTTCGAATCAGCCACTTATCACAGGTAACTGATACCACCTCCTTCTCATCATCCCTGCAGCATTTTAATAAGGCCTTAGTTGGATGCTGAGCTATTACTAGTGGGTTGTTCCATTGCATAAAACTGGACGGTCAATAGATAAATACTGGGTCCCATTGGACGCTGAGTATCTCTGGGAGTCTGTGGGCAGTGGGCTGTCTTGCACGCTCAGCTTCTGCATGATGATTGAGTTGTCTGAGGTGGAATCCCGTTTCAGGTGACAGTAAAATGAGTATTGGGTATAAACATCCACCCAAGAGTTTTCCAACATTTTCATTAGGTTGTTTTGAACTGATCCACAGCAACTTTGTTTTTGTTAAAAAACGACTAGGAACAGAGGGTAGAATTAAAATATAAATAAACACATTTATGAGCCTTCTCGCCTGAAGTCAGCTGGGATAGACTCCAGCTTACCCCCCACGACCCTAATGAGGATAAGCGGCAGAGAAAATGGACGGATGGATGGATGGGCGGACATGTATGATGTAGGCCGGGAAAAAAATGAGCTTCCTCTCCTTGAATGACCGGAAGGCGTGACTGAATGTAAGGGCTCAGTTATGCAGTGGTTCTCATTTATTTTCTGTCATGCCACCCCAGGGAACAGAAATGTTTCCAGGCCCTCCCAATTTGAAATACTATTGCCACTGATACTAAAACTGATAATATCTATTTATTTATCTGTACTCTACAGACTGAACTCGAAACTAAAACCAGGACAATGCAACAAAATGGAGAGCTGTTTGGCATACAAGCATCTTCAAGAGTCAAATTGCATGTTTAGCTCAATAAATTTGTACACATTGCCAGGTGGCACTAACAGTGACAGTACTCCCTGCCTCTATTGCCGCCCCCCACCCGACAGTTCACCGTTGCCCTAAGGGCGGCCTGCCCCACTATTTGAGAAACACAGCATCAGTGTAACATTACTGATGCCGAGTGACCAGAATACTACATATGGTTTGTCTTTCAATATTTTTTTGACTAACAATAGGCCATAGTCAACGACAAAACAACGATCATTTATAATATTTAACATAATTGTATTCTATTTATAATAAATACAATTAGGCGATGTTTGAACCGTGATGTAGGCAGGGACAACTGTAATCAATGTTGACTACAACCTGATAGCATTGGATAAACTGCATCTTTGATAAATGAAATACATAATCTAGTTAAAATCTGCCTGGATGAGCTGCTCCATCTCAGACTTTGTTCACCAGCCAAGGACGGAGGTGTGGCAAATGAAAATGACATTCGGTTATACAAAAACTTTGAAGCAAAAAGGTTTTTGCTGGATGTTACGGTTTGGCTGGTCCTGCCACTTATAGTCCGATGCAACTTATATATTAATATTAGGGCTGTCAAATGATTTTAATACAATTAATCACAGTTTTCAGATTAATTAACATTTGAAAATATGTGTGAAATATGCCATTTTTTTTACTGTACAGAACAAAAAGATACAGCAACAAAATGATACATTTCAAAACAGAATTATATATATTTGTATGCATTAACAACTAAAAATGAACTGAAATTTTGACGCAAGCTAAGATACCACATGTGCAGTATTTGCCTAAAACTATGAACAGTCTCTTTAATAGTAGCACAATATTTGATACGCTCTTTAACCATGTTATTATGAGCCATGCAGAGTTGCTTCAAATACACCAAGTCATTTAAATTAAATTAATATATTTTTAGTGTAGATATATTTTCTGGAAATTCTGAGGATACATAAATGCATCAGACTGTACTTCCGCAGTAAGAGTTGTGTTAGTGAGTGATAAGAATATCGACTTATTGTTTACCTTTGCCTTTCTGTTTACTTATATCTTAAGATCATTGTGATTTTTGGAGTGTCTCTGAATACATCTCACGGTGGTCTCGTGACAATGAGGAAGTGTCGCTCCGAGGAGGACTAAAGATGTGTTTGCGAGTTGGAGATACATACATGTTGTTGGAATTGCACTGCTGTTGATGTGGTAGGCCAGAATAAAGTTATAAAAGAGCATTAGACTCTGTGTAACTGTTAGGGGACATTACACTACGATTCTAGGTGCCGTCATAATGAGGGGTGTGGCTTGACATGATGCACATGCGTTAACTAAGCTAAATATGTTAATGTAATCAATGAAATAAATTAGTTACCGTTGTTAATGCAATATATTTTTTTTTAAAGCCCAGTGTTGTGGTGGTTGTTTTTTTTGGCCACATCAATTGGCCGCAATAATTAATTTATGATGCAGTTAGGCATATATAAATTGAATGATACAGAGTATACCATTACAGAATACCTTTTAAAACCTTTCTGCCTTGGGAAATGTGTGTCTGTAAGTAATGTGCAACTATAATTACAGTGTATATACCTGTGTGGATTGAGAAATGTGGTATTTTAGACAGCAGTGTTGTTTAATTAGGACACTTTTTATGTGTATCTTGGAGAATGTAGCTGCTGCGTCAGCCACTGACTAACTAAATGCACACGTTTGATTGTCCGTTTATTTCAATTTGATGCAAAAATGAAGTTTTGGTGTTAAAATACGGCTGTTTGGGATGCGTCCCGTCATCGTGATGCATATTAAAATGTCTTCTGTTTATTAAACTGGTTTAAAGTTTATTGTATCAAAATGCTTGAAAAATCGGACTTCTTTTAGCTGCTGTAACTTTAGTTTGTCCCGTTGCTGGTGTAAACTTTGTTTCTTCCCTCTGGCTTCGACTTCTTCTCTTGTGCATTGAATGTTGTTTGGAGTGGTGCCGTGACACTCCTAAAAAAAGATCGCTCTGATGGTAGCTCCAACATATGACGCATGTTTTGACTGAAGCGATGCACACTTTACTCCTTACTTGAAATAGCCCAGAAAATACTGATCCTGCACAGCAGGTTCAAAATAGGAGATCATTTGAGAAAATATTTCACATTGTTGAAGTCATTAACTGACTTCAATTGATGAGGCCATTCATTGGTTTTGTGGAACAGAACAGCTAAACATATATTAATAGAAAATATTACATTTGCTGTACTTGTTTTAATCCCTGTAAAATATGACAAGAGTTTAACACACTGCAAATGTCAACGTGCCTGCTTGCTAGGTAATTAACTGCAGTTTAATATATATCATGCAACGAGGTCTGCAAATATTACGTTATTCTAAAATTGGGTATTACAATTTGGATATGAAGCAATGATCATTTATTTGATTTGTTGTTTCTGTCAGTCAAACAAGACCCATATAATGGAGGTTGTCATTACAAGGCTCCAGAGGAGATCATTTGTATACACAAAATAAAACAACAAAACATGTGGACAGAAATGAGACACAGTAGCACTTTCCTAAATCATTATGGGTCTTTTTTTAAATGAGTGCCACATGCAGGGATCCTCCATCTGCAAAAAGTGTGTGGGTGGGTTGGAATCTAAATAAGTTAGGCGAGGTAAAACTTTTTTTTCCCACTTACATTTTTCTCGCACCAGGCCTGAGCCAGCGTGATTGGATCTTCAGTCTCTCCTGTAGAGATGCCAGACAGACCTTGAGCAAGTCAGCCACTTTCCTTTGTGTTGCTAAGCAAGAGCACATCCCTTCATTAGATGGCAACTCTTGACAGCAGTTCATGCTTCCGCAGCTTCCATGACAGCACAGTGTTGGTGCACATGTTGAGACTCCCACCTACACAATGCTCGCGCTTCACTGGATGCTCAGCGCAATGGAAAATGGGTACAGAAATATTGAAGAAACACTTCCTTCGAGCACATAGTTAAACACAGAATACACACAGAATAATTACATTGAACAGTGGAGCAGAGGCTCTTTTTATGGCAATATTATATATTATATTAGTATGCAAAAGTTTGGGCACCCCTTATAATTTTAAAAATGTTCCTTTATAAGTGATTAGTTGTTTGGATCAGCAATTTAAGTTAAATGTATCATATAGCAGACAAACTGGGATATTTAAGAAGTGAAATGAAGTTTTTAGGATTTACAGACAGTATGCAATAATTATTTAAACATAATTAGGGCAGGTGCAAAATTCGGGCACCCTTGTTGTTTTGTTTATTTGAATACCTTTAGCACTAATTATTGGAACACACAATTTGTTTGGTAAGCTCATTGACCCTTGACCTACATATGCAGCCCATGCCAATCATGAGAAAGGGTATTTAAGGTGGCCAATTGCAAGTTGTTCTCCTCTTTGCATCTGCTCTGAAGTGTGGCAACACAGGAGCCTCAAAACAACTGTCAAATTACCTGATAACAAAGATTGTTCAACATCATCATTTGGGAGAAGGATACAAAAAGCCAGCTCAGAAATTCCAGCTGTAGAGAAACATAGTGAGGTAATGAAACCACAAGCACAATTCTGGTTAAGGCCTGGAGTGGGAGGCCAAGAAAAACTTCAGACAAGCGAAGGATGGTGAGAACAGTCAAACTCACCCTACCCAAAGACCAGTCCCAAAGACCTACAACATGTTCTTTCTGCAGATGGTGTCACTGTGCATCAGTCAACTATTCAGTGCACTTTGCACAAGGAGATGCTATATGAGGAAGAGGTGCCTCCATCATGCTGCGGGGCTGTGTGGCCAGTATCGGTACTTACAATCTGGTTCAAATTGACGGTCACATGGATTCCAGTTAGTATCAGCAGATTATTGCAAACAGCGTTCAAGAATCAGTGACAAAGTTGAAGTTGCGCCGGGCCTGGATACTTCAACAAGACAATGACCCGAAACACTGTTCAAATTCTACAAAGGTTATCATGCAGAGGAACAAATACAACATTCTGGAATGGAATCTTATCACTGTGATTGTCTGCTATGTGATATACTATATTTAACTGAAATTGATGATCCAAACAACTAATGATTTATAAAGGAAATTCTTGAAAATTATTAGGGGTGCCCAAACTTTTGCATACCACCGTATATATTACTTTCTCTGAACCCCCGACATCACTTTTCCGCACTCTCCATTGCTCTGGACTGTTGACCCTAAGTACTTAAAATCATCCACCTTCTTTATCTCTTCTCCCAGTAACCTCACTCTTCCACTTGAGTTCCTCTCATTTACACACATGTACTCCGTCTTGCTGCAGCTAACCTTCATTCCTCTCCTTTCCAGGGCAAACCTCCATCCCTCAAGCTTCTCCTCCACCTGTTCCCTGCTCTCACTACATATCACAATGCCATTTGCAAACATCATAGTCCATGGAGATTCCTGTCTAACCTCGTCTGTCAGCCTGTCCATCACCATAGCAAACAAGAAGGGGCTCAGAGCTGATCCCTGATGTAGTCCCACCTTCACTCGGAACTTCTCTGTCACACCTGCAGCACACCTCACTACTGTCTTACAGTCCTCGTACATGTCCTGCACCGCTCTAACATACTTCTCTGCCACTCCAGACTTTCTCATACAATACCACAATTTCTCTCTGGGCACCCTGTCATAAGCTTTCTCCAGATCTACAAAAACACAATGCAGCTCCCTCTGGCCTTCCCTGTACTTCTCAATCAACATCCTCAAAGCAAATACTGCATCTGTTGTACTTTTTTTTGGCATAAAACCGTACTGCTGCTCACAAATGCTCACGTTTGCCCTTAGTCTAGCTTAAATTGTTCATCCTCTTCAATGCCCTCCTCACTTCTTCCTTACTAATCTTTGCTACTTCCTGGTCCACAACAGTCACCTCTTCTACTCTTTGTTCTCTTTCATTTTCCTCATTCATCAACTCTTCAAAGTACTCTTTCCATCTTCCCATGACACTACTGGCACCTGTCAATACCTTACCATCCCTATCCTTTATCACCCTAACCTGCTACACGTCCTTCCCATCTCTGTCCCTCTGTCTTGCCAACCTGTATAGGTCTTTCTCTCCCTTTTTGCTGTCCAACCTAGCATACAAGTCATCAAAAGCCCCTTGTTTGGCCTTTGCCACCTTTACTTTCACCTTACGCTGCATCTCCCTGTACTCCTGTCTACTCTCTTCAGTCCTCTCAGTGTCCCACTTCTTCTTAGCTAACCTCTTAATCTGCATACACTCCTGCACCCCCTCATTCCAACACCAAGTCTCCTTACTTTCCTTCCACATGAGACACCAAGTACTCTTCTACCTGTTTCCCTGATCACTGTAGCTGTAGTTGTCCAGTCATCTGGAAGAACTTTCTTGCCACCCATAACCTTTTTCAGCTCCTTCCTAAAAGTCACGCAACACTCCTCCTTTTTCAGCTTCCACCATTTCATCCTCTGCTCTGCCTTTACCCTCTTCATCCTTCTCACCACTAGAGTCATCCTACGCACCACAATCCTATGCTGTCTGGCTACACTCTCACCTACCACTGCTTAGCAGTCACTGACCTCCTTCAGGTTACACCTTTTACACAAGATGTAGTCTACTTGTGTGCTCCTACCTCCACTCTTATAGGTCACCTTATGTTCCTGTCTCTTCTGGAAGAAAGTATTCACTACCGCCATTTCCATCCTTCTTGCAAAGTCGACCACCATCTGTCCTTCAGCGTTCCTCTCCTGCAAATCAAACTTGCCATCACCTCCTCATCATCTCTGTTTCCTGCACCAACGTGTCCATTGAAGTCCGCACCAATGACAACTCTCTCACTTCTGGGGATGCTCTGCATATACATACAAATACATTACATGTACAGTATGTGCAAAAAATATCGATATTGGATTAGTGTTGCCTACACCAGCTGAAATTTTAGTCTATATTGGATCGGAAAGGAAATCATCACTATTGCACACCGCTATAGGCTATACTATACCAATAAAGACATTGCTAAAGATTTAGAAACACCACAAAATTGTGAGATTGTTACTGAGGAAAAGTGAAAATGGAAAGTGCTGAAAAACTGTCCAAAGTCTTGTTTGGATATGAACCTGTCCGCGTGCGAAGTCATAATGCCGCATCCCTTCCTGGAAGACGTGCTTGTGTTCATTTAATAAAATAGAGCAAACAGGAATTAATGTACTGCAGTCAGCAGAGGCTCACTGCATAAAACTGCTAGAATTTAGTGAGCAGATCAGAAATGTGCACATGTGCCTTCATTTCATTGTTACTACCAACCACGTACTTGCATGTTAAATTTCAAGTTCATGAGGCTAAATGTGTAACCTGTACATCTCTATCTTCTACTAAGTTTCAAATTTTCACGTGGAAGGTTGAACACCACCAAATGAAAAGAATCATTTTCAGCATAACGAGTGTAAAACAGACAAAGGCACACATAAAAGGTGAGTGTGTAAAACCCAAACATGTACCTCTGGGAACTGACAGATGACAAGAGCCACACGCAAATATTGCATTGGCTTTCCATGAATATGTTGAGTGCCTGGCAGTTTGCACGCATTTGGCAACAGATTAGATGTGAGGAATTAAATCAGGAATGAGTGAGCACTAAAAGATTCCCACTACGGTATATTTAGAATTCCACACACGCCTGACTATGATGGGTTTCTGTGCACTTGTTTTTATATTTGCTCATCATCTGCAGTGGAAGTGTGAACTGTCACATAATGATAGCGGATGATCCCGATGTTAGGTGATGCTTTGTATCAATTTCCGATTGCATCTCACCTCATGCAGATGAAAAATTAATTAGATCACAAACTTTAATAAAACATAAAGAATAGAATCATACAGTATCGCAGACCATAAGGGAAATTACTCATTGCAGTGAAAAGATTAACTGTATCAGCCTCTCTTAGCTATTTTTACACATTGTTGGCCACTGCGAAGCGTCCACTGCTGACTATACCCCGTAACGGCAGTTTACCTCCTGTGGGGCTGCAGAAATTGGCAGTGCCATAAAACCTTTGTTAGAAATAGCCCTTAATTGTTCCAAATAAATGCACTATGAACCTTGTTTTTAAAGTACAGTCACCTCTTGCCTCTTTGCACTGTGGATTTTGCGGCTTCACTCGTTTTTCCAAAAATATAATAATTAATGAATAATGCTGTTTTGTGGTTGAATTCAGCCTATTATTATTATCATTATTATTACTAGATGCATAATTGACCAAACGATATATATTTTTTATCTAAATTAAGCATTAAAAATGGCTAAATGAAGTCAAATACAAATATAACCGATGATATGTAGTATTCTAGTCTGGTAAGTAGGAATCAGTACTGTGACTGCAATGTTTGATGAGACACAAAAGCACCAGACTTGATCACAGGAACACAGGCTGTTATTCTTCTTCTTCTTTTGCTTTTCCTTTTGTATCCTCTTCTCTCACACCTACACTACCTTCATGTCCTCTTTCACTACATCCGTAAACCTCCTTTTTGGTCTTCCTCTAGGCCTCCTGCCTGGCAGTTCAAAACTCAGCATCCTGCTACCAATTATTTGCAGGTTAGATGCAATAATCCCTTATAAGAACAAGCTGCTGTTGCGACCGTAACCCACAGCATGATGAACGTTAGCTCTGAACCCCCATAGCATGCAGTTGGCAAAAGTTCCATTGTTGAATTGTATTACTTCCAGCCTAACCTGAACTGCTTTGAATTTATAACACAATATACAGTAGCCCTTATTAGGGTTTTTGCACAGCCCGTGCGCTAAATATCCAGCTTGGAGTCGCACCATAAACAAGGTGAGAAAAGTTACTTACAAAATGTAATACGTCATGTTGACATTATTATCTATGACATGTTGACTGCCCCATGATTGTATGAACAGTGGCCTTACGAGAAACATACAGAATACATTCTGACTGAGTCTATGATAATCTTGAGTGAACTCCTTTTTGTAGCACCCCCAAAAAGTGTTGAATGATGTGTGTGGACACCTTTGGGTGTGATTACTACCTTACATTATTTCACTGCAGCATGCATTACTGTTATTAAATTACATGCAACACATGTGAATAAAAAGCTGCACGGTTGCCTAGTGGTTAGCATGTTGGCCACATGGTCAGGTGATTCTGGGTTCGTATCTCCAGACTCGAAATTGTTCATAGGTATGAACATGAGTAGACCAATCACTGTAACAAATTTGGCAGGACGCTAATTGTCCTACAATAATTTTTGCTAATTGATATTATTGATAACATTTTCGGAGACCTTTTTTTATTAGTCATATGGCATAATATTGCGAGTACATCCGTCTTTAACATTGTAACTGGAGTTACAAGAGTGTTTAAATACAATTGCAGATGCAATTTTAAGAGCTTTATTAAAAAAAGCTATTTTTATGACTGTTATTTTATTACCACTATTTGTGCGCTGCTCTGGAAAAGAGAAATGTTGAAAATTGCTTTTGACTATGTCAAAGTGAAATAGCTACTGAGTGCCTCTTGAAGCGGTATATGTTTTCACACACAACTTGCATGAAGTCAACAACCAACCTAAAACGCTGGCTTACATTAACAAGCACAACTCATAGTCGCACACACACACACACACACACACACACACACACACGCACACCCACACGCACACACACACACACATCAGCACACACCGCTAAACCATACTAACCCAGCTAGCTTATACTTGCTGTACTGTATGGGTGCACATATTCACGTTTGGTGGCTAGTAGGAGTATCAAAGTTTTTTCACTGACTTAGCCGACGTTTCCGGTTGCCACCTCGACATGTTTAGTTCAGGAGAGGGCTGGTTACTGTTTGTTAGGAAAGGCTGCTGTCAATGAGCGGTGGTCCGTGCGAGCTCCTCACACCATAGAGAGAGCAGTCCCGGCACAGTGAGGGGGGCTACCACAGAGCCAAATATCCAACTGCCAACGTAAAATTAACAGCGATGGAGGCCATAATTTAACGTCCAACATAAAACTAACTTTACCAATGTGCAGAGTGAAGCCTCTTGCCATCCAGTGAGAGAGAGGAGAGGTAGGAAAACAAACACCCATGCACATATCAAGTTATTGAGGCCAGCAAAATGAAGGACTTTGTTTTTTTCATCGCTCTAATAATCAATATATCGATTATCGTGACAGGCCTAAACGTAAGTGTGAATTGTTTGTCCATATGTGCCATGCGATTGGATACCCTGCCTCCCACCCAAAATGAGCTTAGATAGAGAGAAAAAATGTCCTTCCTCATTTTCATCTAAATTTTCCACTCATCCCTAACAATATCCTCTTGACGCTTAAGAAAAATGTGCACCATCAAACCTGTTTGCCTGTTGAGCACCATAGACAGCACTCTGGGGAACATGCGAGATTGCGACTATTGATTGTTGCATAACATGTTTCCACCAGGTTCCAGTGCATTATTAAGGAGACGGCGTTCAACACAGCCAGAGGGTGCTGACCTGAGAGCACTGCTCCACAAACCGAGTTGGTGCAGTGTGTATAATTGGGAAGAGCGAATGTGTGAATGAGATTAGTATCACCCTGTGTCATAAATTGAAAAATAACTTCTATCAAACTCCATTAATATTTCATAGTGGCTAACAACATTATACTGTGGAGCATATTCAACAGCTGTTAGAAACTTATTAGTATTACTTAAAAAGTAAGAAGAAAAAAATACACGCTTTCTGTGACACCAGTGAAGTTCTGCCCACTTGAAGCATCTGGCTCTAACACTTGCTTATGTGTGGGAAGTACTTACTAATGACCTGACAAGAAAATGACTTACTGATGACTTGATAATGAGGGGCATGTTGACATTGTTTGGATATTGGGTTTTCCATGTATTATAGAAATGTTGCCATACATTGTTTCTGTTCTACTCTCTGTCAATTATAAAACTGTAAAACACACAGACATTTTTACAGGATGTTATGAATCATATACCCTTGAGGTCTACAGTTACAAAACAAAATTCCAGATGGCTGCTTTGGAAGAAACTTTTTACTGTTCTTTTTAACTTGCAAGCTGGTGGTGTATGGCTTTGTGCTGTAAAAAACAAAATTATTAAAGGATTTTTGCTGCTGTTACAAGTTTGGATGTCTGATAACATCATCCCACCGATTTAATTGGGCCGATATTGGCATTAAATGTAAAATCGGTCAATATCAGTATTGGTTTTTTTTCCCTATAGTGAAAACCGATCTTTAAAAAAAATGCTGTGTATAGGCCTATGCAAATGATGACCACATCAAACCGTGTTGTGAAGCTTGTAAACAAGCGTGGGTAGCTGCTAACTAGCTTTATGTTTTGTTTGGAATGTCTATATGCAGATTCAATTTCATTCAAACATGAAATATATATATGCAAAATATGTTAACTTTGCACCGGAATTACTGTATACCTGTATACCAAAAACTAAAATACGACATAGATGTGCTAATTCCATGACAGGAGATATGCGATGTTACCCATATACGTATCAGTTGTTGGAATCATAAATTAAGAGCAGCCTGCATCTCAGCTTTGTTTTAGTATTATATTATTATGAGAATAAAATTTTGTACTTACATTGCATTTTTTTATTTTTAGAAATATTTGAAATTTCTTCTTGTGTTTTTTTCTCGTAATATTGTGACTTTTTTTGAATAATATTTTGACTTTATTATCATAACATTATTACTTTTTTGCAACCTAATTTTCCAAAACCTGCAACTTTACTATTTTTCCTATCTATATTTCAACCATGCTATTTTGTCTCTTAATGTTATGACTTTACTCTCTTAATATTTAATCTCTATTCTTGTAAAATTAATGCTTTATTTTTCAATTTTCGCCGTTGTTTTTGTATTTTCTTGTTTAGTAGCATTTTTAGAACACAAACAGCTGCAGGTCGTAAACGGCTCCCTGCACCACAAAAGTAGTTATTTAACTACACAATAGCCTAATGAACATACTTGGGAGACTAAATGGGTTAAATAAAATAACAAGCAAATATAACATATAGAATTCCGGTAAGTTTACCAAGCTCCCGGTCTCATACCACATCACTGAAGCCATTGAATTCTTTATCCTTTGCGTCGCTAGACTACAGCGCCCTCTCAGGCCTGTCGACGGTAATGTCAGTCAGAAATAATTAGTCTATGCAAACGTCTTCATTTATGTATATAGTACTCCCACACCACTTTGTGCTTCCAATTCCGTGGCTTCACTCTGTCATGGTATTTCAAAAATATATTAATTAACAAATCACGCTGTTTCATCCTAGAATATGGCATGCTATCAGTCTTTTAAAAATCTGCATATTAAGCCAATTTTACAAATTTTCCTCCTAAAATTAAAAATGTTCAAGCATAAAAATGGCTAAATTAACTAAATTACAAATATAAGGCATTCAAAAGATGCATTCAAAGACACAGTGATAATATATAGTAGTCTACACTGGTCACCAGGTGTCAGTTACGTTCAGTGAGACACACAAGCACCAGACCTGATCTTTGGAACAACAGGCTTTTATTGCAAGTTTGAATGGGCTAATGTTTTAAACAGGCTAATGTTGTGTCTGTAACCCACACCAGGCTAAAACTCAACTCTCGGCCTCCACACATCTCCCCTAGCATCCAAACACATTTACAGCAACACAGATGAACACAAGTCTTATTTATGTCTTAACTGTCTTCTTTCCTGCCATTATGTCCACTATATAGGGTAATAAGAGTGTACAGAAGACTATAGGGGTGTTATTTCACGTCTAGAGAGCTCGAATAAGGTTAAAAACTATACTTACAAGGTTGTAAACAGATTTTGCCGGCTCTAGCTACAAAAATATTATATTTCTATATAACAAAACCTACTTTGTGGAAATGTACTTACCACAGTCGGGTCTGGAACCAATTAACCGCCATAAACAAGACATTACTGTATTTTCTTAATATAAAAGTCACACCGGACTTTAAGTCGCAGGAACAGACAAACTATGAAAAAAAGTACAATCATCATCCAGAAAATACAGTACTGTATATGTTTTTCACGTTAAGTGTACAGTGTATTTCTAGCGACCCTAAGCATTAAATACTTGGTGATGTCAATTTGTTTCATCACTTGACACTTCAATCCCAGACACTTACATCACTCTCAATCCATTTTCTCTTATGACATTTATGCTACTCTAAACACCCTAAAAGACTTTTCTCATCTTCTGTAAGTCTCATTTGGATAACAGCAGGTTTAGTAACTAAATGCGTCTTTTCATTCCTCTTAAAGGTTATTACATCACCTCACAGGAACAATAAAAAAAAAGCATCATTTGAACACTGATGATAGAGTTATGCCACTCTTGCGTCTGCTGCTTTACAGTGAGACATGCGACATCCCTTTTGACAATAAAAAGGGGCATGGCAAAGGTGATCAAATCAAATACACTGGAAATGTCTGCTAAAATCTTCCTACACATATTGGCTGAAAGAGCAAAACCTCTGCTAAACACAACCAGCGACTCAGTATAGAATTTAGCCACACAACACACCAGCTTTGCTAACGGAACCTCCATTGGAAGGTAGGGACAGAATTCAGCAGCATCCCACAGAAAATCACAATTGTACTTTTTATTATGGGAATAATGGCTATTTCAGTGTTTGAATTTAGTGTAATATTGCACTGCTTTGTCGTAATAAAATTATGTTTTGTTTTGTTGGGTTTTATTTGCTTTACACTGTGTATTAATAACACAACAAAATGTGTGCCGTATTGTACGCTAGCCGTGAAAGGCATGCAAAACTGTTGCGTATATTTTTGACAAAAAACAATCACCATCAAATAAAGCTGGATTGAGATGACGTGATGCTACACCTGCAGCTACAGTTTATGAGACGCTTTCAAGGTGCGCCTGATAGAAATCATCTACCGTCCAACTTCTGCCAAGCGGTCCCCTAAAACTGCACATGCAGAAATTTGTTACTCATCCTCTTTATGTCTCCCTTTTCATCTTTGCTAATAAATCCACTTTCAAGCACCAATAGAATTTTATTGCTGATTGAATGTTTTGATTTTATTCTCAGCATTAACTGAATAATGCGTGCTGAATAGACAAAGGGGGGTAATAAATTTGTCCTTCCTGAATTAAGGAGGCCATCAATTGCTTTTTTGTTGGGTTGGTTGGGAGGACTGAATTGACTATTGAGATCATAAAGATGTATTGCTGCTGTGAGTGTGTGTGTGGAAACACAATTAAACACTGCTCTTAGGATGGAGCTGTCCTTGGTGCTGAAGCTCAACTCGCGCTCGACACGTGTGTGTTTTAGGACGAGAGAGGGTGTACAAAAAACAGTTGGCTGCGTTGGTTTCCCGCCATGCACACACAATAACAAGCGTTGAGAAATGCCATGCAGTCAAAGTGATGAAAAATTGAACATGTGAGAGCACGTGAACAAAATGGGGGTGGGGGGTTCTTTGGGAAATGACGCCGCCTCTGGTGCTTATTAATGAGGGACTGAGAATCCCTCCCCTCCGGTGGTGATGCAGTGAAGCTGCTCTGCGCACAAGCGAGCTCTCTGTATAAAACATCTCCTCTTCCACACACGGATTACACCACACGCGCAAAGTCACTGCGGCTCTGTTTCCCCCCCTCCAACCAAGCAAAACCCCTTCAAAACCAACATGCAGGCTACCGAAAATGCCAGCTTTTGGAGATTGTTTCTATTTTCTTGCCTCTTTTTGCAGAGTTCATGCCAAGACTTTGGAGGACAGACGCAATTCATTTGCACGTCGGTCCCAAAGGATGTGGACATATGCGCGGCCACTTTGCAGAACAGCGTCCCCGGTGAGGACTTGAAAAGCACCGTGGTGCAACTGAGGGAGACGGTCCTGCAGCAGAAGGAGACCATCATCAACCAAAAAGAGACTATCCGAGAATTGACCTCAAAGTTGGCGCGGTGCGAGAGCCAGAGCGGCTCTGAGGCGGGGGACGTGCGGCCCGGGGGCAGGAGGAAAGAGCCTGGGACCAAAAACACCATGGGGGATGTATCCAGGGGCCCCGCCGAGACTTTGGCGCAACTCTCACAGACTTTACAGTCACTCAAGCAGAGATTGGAGAATCTTGAGGTAGGATGGTGCCTTTGCAAAAATAATAATGGTCAGTTTTGACAGTGTCAGGGCGCTGCTTTTATTTCTGCACCCTTTCCTTTTCTTATTAGGCGGCATAGCAAGGGGGAAACTGACACTGCCATAACAAACATACAACCAAGCATTATTATATTTGCACTATTTTTTACTGTGGCTGGTGAGTCTATTCCTGACTTTGCTGATCTTTTATCCCCTTGTACAGCAATTCAGTCGAAGTAACAACTCAGGTCAGGCCAACAGCCTCAAAGACCTGCTCCAAAGCAAAATCGACGACCTGGAGAAGCAGGTTTTGTCCCGAGTGAACAGCATTGAGGACGGAAAACCTGGACTTCGGAATGAGACAGAGCAGCGTGGGAGAGTTGAGTCCACCCTCACGTCGCTGCACCAGAGAATCTCAGACCTTGAGAAAGGTAGGTGTGATTATGTTACACAGGAGAAATAGCCAAAAAGGAATGGATATCTTTCTAAAACAAGAGCTCTGGATAGATCAGATCACCACGACGCAGCAAATAATAATGTTGCTGCAATACTTTGACATGACGAGCTTTTATGGTCTCACAGCAGGAAGCGCATAATTTGAGACGCTTCATTCTCCTCCTGCAGATTAAAGCATTTCATCCCTCCATTTGAAACCTAAAAGTGTATGCGTGTGTGTTTGGGACATCTCTGATCTCTGGCACAAGTAGCGTGTGTGTGTGTGTGTGTGTGCGTGTGTGGCAGCGATGATGAATCACGAGATAAAGGTTAAAAACGTCACCACTCCTCTGATGTATTTATCAAATCGAGATTAAAGCAAATCTGGAGCATCACGGTCGTGGATTTGTTGTGTAATGTAAAAATCCAATGTAAATCCCTAAGGATGTGTGTGTATGGGTTGGCTCGGCGTTGTGCACCTGCAAGAATGTGGAGACAGAGCATTCAGAAGACACATTCAAACGCTACAACGTGTCAGTCTGTAATATTTTGTGAGACACACAATCACCAAACCAGGAACAACAGGTTTTTATTGCAGGTTTTGAATGTTCTCACAAGAGGCACAATGATCCCCAAGCTATAAATCAACTCTGAACCTTTAATGTCAAATCCTGTTGACCCTCTCCCAACTCAGCTCCTCAGACACCAGGAGGCTTAGTTTCTCAAATGATGTCTACTATACTGGATAATACGAGTGTAAAGGTGACTATAGGGGTGTTATTTCATGTCTAGAGGGTTCTAATATTGTAGAAAACTGTATTTAGGTGGTCGTAAACTGGTCTTCTATGCTCTAACTTCAAAAAGATTCAATTTATAAATAAGTAGTCCTACTTCACGGAAATTCACAATAGGGTTTGGAACCAATTAACCGTGATAAATCATTTGTTTACTATATACTAAAAAAATATGCCTCTACAAAGATTAGAATACAATGACATTTTGATTGACACTGATAGTGAAGTGGTAATTGCCAATATGTTTTGTATCTGAGTTTGCAGCGCTGACGAGTTACATAGTGTGAGAGTAGGTTGCTAAATCTCACCACCTGGTGCGTTAGAAGTCGCGCTGGACGTCAAGTAGACAGTCTGGGTTTTTAGTTTGATGGCTAGCGCACTTGACTCTCATTCTGCATATCTTAGTTCTAGCCCGGGGCAGAATGTGGGATTGGCTGACTGATTCAGGTGGGTAACGTTGGTGCTGTGACCCGGATGAGAGCTAGGTCTAAATGGTCGGTGTAACAGACACCAGCTGGTGCTTCAATGCGAGAGTATGTTGGTAAACCTCACTTTCTGACATCTTAAGAGTTGCGCTGAATGTTTAGTCGACAGGCTGGGTGTTTAGCTTGATGGCTAGAGTTCTCGACTGTCATTTTGCAGCGTTTTAGTCAAAGGCGGAATGTGAAGCTGGCGGAACTAGGTGGCTTACAATTAGAGAAGGGGTAAAAGAGAGTGAGGGAGAGCGACAATAATGTATGAAAAATGGCTGACATTATTATGCAGTGCAGTCTCACCACTGCAAACTACAAATGTTATACATTTCTTAGAGTTGTCAGTTAAAACATTTAATCGCAATCATGATTAATCATATTTTGTCCATAGTTAACTCATAATTAATTGCAGAAATATGCTTTCTCTATAAAAAGTACAGATATAAATCTCTTTGTAGTAAACGTTTTGATGCATAAATACAATTACTACTACTATCAAATGTGATGCAAATTGTATGTACATATAAACTTTGGAAATATAGGCCATTATTTATTTTTTTTTTTAATTAACAGTACACTCAGAAATCCCACAGTTTTTGCATGTTTACTATAATTATGTTTTACACAATACATAATAAATAACATAAATTAGATTGCTGTAATACAATGTTTTAGTGATTACTGATTGATGACTAGCTAGCTCTTCAGCCATGGTCACATTGACCTAAGTCCCCAAATAGCTGTCTTCGGCTATGCCTGCCATTAACTAGCAGCTTGTAACCAAATTTTAGCTCGCAGTTCAAAGCAAAAAAGTCAGTCTAGAGAGAGACGACTTGCATCAGGAAAAAAAAACAACTTTTAGTTGGACACTTGCAAGGTACCTCTGTATATATGACAATTAAAAAAAAATACAGGCATTTCTTCAGTACCTTCTCGCTCAGCAAGTTGACAGCGACAGTAGATACAAATACCTTTGGGATTTAAAGCTAAATTTTCCACTCAAAATACCTTTTTCTATGTATATTTTTGTTCAGCATTTGTTCCTGCTTGTGGCTTCACAGTCACCACAACTTCCTCAAACTACGGTGTGGGCCGACGACAAGATATGCGCAAATTAATCGCAAGCCCCCAAAAAATAGTGCCGTTAAAGGAAACTTCCTGGAAGAGCCTAATTTGTTTACACTGTATACTGGTAGCGCATGCATTGATTCAATTGAGTAACTGAACCTCCATACACTTACTGTCATTTGTGTGATAGTGGCATTACACTAATACACAATGGTGTTTACAATATCTTTGTTGCCTTTTCAATCACATTAGATTGCACCCTGCACATTAGAAAAAGAACTGTAAATGTTAGTTCCCACAATAGGAACAAGGACAGGGTTGGAGAGCACTTGTCCTGTTGATAAACTGATCCGGCCGCGTCCCACAAGATGATACTGCGCGGTGCAAAATAAATGCCATGCAAACACATTTCTCTTCCTCTTACCAGGTCAGCGAGAAAACAGGCCTCTGGATAAATTCCAGCTTACTTTCCCGCTGAGAACCAACTACATGTACGCAAAGGTGAAGAAGAGTTTGCCTGAGATGTACGCCCTCACCGTTTGCATGTGGCTTAAGTCCAACGCCTCCCCAGGAGTGGGCACACCTTTCTCCTATGCTGTTCCTGGACAGGCCAACGAGTTGGTCCTCATTGAATGGGGAAACAACCCAATGGAGATACTCATTAATGATAAGGTGTTTGTTTTATAATCTGCTTATTTCCAACATCGGCTTGCATTGAGTGTAGCGGTGGTAGTTCAAGCATCGACATGTCCGCATCACCCTCTAGGTTGCAAAACTGCCCTTCCTTATCAACGATGGCAAATGGCATCATATCTGTGTGACGTGGACCACTCGGGATGGAGTTTGGGAAGCTTTCCAAGATGGCGTCAAAAGGGGGAGTGGCGAGAACCTGGCGCCATACCATCCTATCAAACCCCAAGGCTTGCTAATCCTGGGTCAAGAGCAGGTAAATATTATCTTATGCCCCTTAGCCTGTCACACCTGTGCACTTTTAGCAGTACCAGTGTGAGTTCATCCACAGTGATGGATAGCCAGACTGATTAAGACTGAAGGCTGCTGCAGCAATGACTGTCAAAATAATTGAAGATGACATGTTGTCCATGGACTTGGAATGCTATTGCAAGAAACAACACAAACAGAAAAGCAACATATTTCTCCTGATTATGTCTCAGAATCTAGATTTTACACATTCGAGCGGCCATCTCTGATGGTGAGGTTGTGGGTCCCAGCTGCCCTACAGTCCACTCAAAATTAGGGTGACCATATTTTGATTCCAAACTTGGCCTGTCAATGAGATATGATGGTACCCAAAGTTTACTCAAAGATGCCTGATAATTTCCGTACAATCATCCCTTGCCACATAGCGGCCTGAATTTCAGTGGCTTCACTCTATCGGTTTTTCAAAAATGTATTAATTAATAATTCATGCTGCTTCAAGGCTAAATATGTCCGATTAATTTTTAAAAATGCATATTTAAGCAAGTTTTACGTGTTTTTAGCATAAAAATGGCTAAATGAACTAAAATACAAACAAAGCATTGAGAAGAATTGTGAATGTAGTATTCTATACTGGTCACTAGGTGTTAATGTTCGGTGAGAAGCACCAGAGTTGATCCTACAGTTGTAGTCATCACCCGTGCCAAGCTAAAATTCTACTCTGAACTCTTGATGTCATTTCCTTTCCTCCACACATCCAAGACACTTTTACTGCGACACACAAGAGCATGAGTTTTATTTATGTCTTAAATTGCTTATTTTTGCTGATTACATTTACTTTATTGGGTAATACGAGTGTAAGGATGACTATAGGGGTACTATTCATACCCTAATAATGTTCTAAAACCATATTTACAAGGTTGTAAACAGGTTTTCTATGCTCTTACTATGTCAATATTCCATTTAAAAATAAGGAATCCTACTTTGCTGAAATTGACTGAAACCAATTAACCACAATAAACCAGAGATTAGTGTCCTCTGTATGGACAGAAAGTTGTTATATTACAACATAAGGTTTATAAAATAAAATGTGCTACTTATAAACACGAGATCCAAAGAAAGAATTGGCATAAAAACTGATTCCATACAGAATGACACAAGAAATGTGTCCTTTAGTCATAAGAACTTGGGAATTTGAACCACCGGTGCCCAATTTTGACGACTCATTTGAAATGTAATTAAATCGGTCCATGTTTTGCTTTTTCTTTGGCTTTCTGCCAACACTAAATCATAATGATGCCAACATAGTAGTCTCTTAGGGATTATGTCACATGCAGCAATGGCCCAACAAAAAAAAAATAGAAAACCAGGTCACAACTGGAGTGGTGAGAACAGGGCGTGTCCTAGGAAAACTCAAAATATCATTGAACGAGATACTGAATCCTCAGTCGCTCTTGGACTTTCAAATCATGACATTATATTTTAGTCATTATTGTATGGGTGTGTGAATGAGATCTGATTACCTTGAAGGCGACGGCTGTACGAGAAGACCTGATTTCTCACATACCAGGATTTAACGGATTACAATATGACTGCGGGAGCTTCCTTTCGCTCCTTGTTCACTGCACATCCAAGTTTTCCTTCAGACTTTCGATTCAGGAGTCGGATGGACGACTCAGGCTTAAAGTAATACGACTTTAGGTGAAAGTTATTGGGGACCCGCGTGCTGCACAAATGCCGACTCTAGGAAGCACTGCACTACCTTTATCAGTTGAGCAGCAGGTGAGAAATTGTTGAGAGGAGGGGAATACTTTGGTCATGATGAAAAGGACCCAATCTGGAATCCAAAAAGGGACCTACTTGCTCAGTGGCAGCAGTCCAAACCACTCAACCATTACGCGCATTCCCATCATTTCACCATCATATTTAAGAATGACCATTTGACAAATATTATACATTAGTTAGTATGCACTCTGCCATCATGACATTTAGGCTACCAAATTGGAATTGTTTCATTCATTCATTCATTTTCTATGCCGCTTATCCTCATTAGGGTCGCGGGTATGCTGGAGCCTATCCCAGCTGGCTTTGGGCGAGAGGCGGGGTACACCCTGGACTGGTCGCCAGTCAATCGCAGGGCACACATAGACAAACAAAGACATACAACCATTCACACTCTAATGGACAATTTAGAGTCACCAATTAACCTAACATGCATGTTTTTGGAATGTGGGAGGAAACCGGAGTACCTGGAGAAAACCCACACACGCACGGGCAGAACATGCAAACTCCACACAGAGATGCCCAACGGAGATTGGAATTGGAATTGTATTTCATTTTATTGCCACGTAATTTTTGGATTGGCCCCTTTCACTGAAGCCTTGAGCTAATTTGTGAGACTAACTTCATCTGTCTTTCCTACAGGACACGTACGGAGGAGGATTTGACGCCACACAGGCTTTCGTCGGAGATCTGGCCAACTTTCACATCTGGGATCGGAAACTATCCGTGGGCGAGATTTATAACCTGGCAACTTGCAGCAGCAAAGCACAAGTGGGCAATGTTTTCGCATGGCTGGAAACAAGCCTGGAGATTTACGGAGGTGCCTCAAAGTGGACATTTGAAGCTTGCCGCCACCTCAACTAAAGCGCAGGAAAGAAAAGACCAGTGAATGAGTTGAGGCCGCTGTGGTCACATGAGTCAATAAAAGGAATTAGAGAGATCCAGAGTCAAATACTTCTCGATACTCCAAAGAAATGTGGCCCAGATTCTCTCTTTGGGAAAGATCTCATAAAAATGCAGACTGCTTTGATGCACGTGTTTATATGCGGTCTCACTTATCTGATGTTGCCACTTCAGAGGTGAAAATAAAAGCTGTAGGTCATGCAGTCTTTGTGAAAAGATGTCATGCAACCCAACACAAGTTTTGTCTCAAGATTTCTTTCCTTTTCTTGACTGCCAGGGTTTTTCACTGTGACAATGGACATGGTGGACTTCTTCAGAAGAACGGTTCTCCCCTTCTTTTCATTCTCTACCGCCGGCTGCTTTGTGTGAAGGCTGACATGTCCATTGCCAACGTTCAAGCCTGAGTGCCTTGGGCTGTTGAAAAGAATCTCAGCACATTCATGAGTGTCTGTGTGTGTGTTCCTGTTTATTTTCTTGTAATTTAATGCGACATGAAAGTGTTTATCATAACACTTGAGACGAGGCGGGTATGTCCTGAAATGCAATCCATGGGTGATGATGATGGCACATTTTGCAGATGTTTGTACATTACCGGGAATGTTCTCTGTACAGTAACAGCATGTCTTAACTTCTGTAAATGCTGCGTCAGCATCTATGATCTTTGCTTTTCCTATCTGACTTTTGGGGTGGAGATTTTGTACTGCATTGTTATATGCTTAAAGCATGGCGGCACTGACAGATGAAAAAGTTCTAGTTTTTGTAATAAATTGTGATACTTGACTGAAAAACATGGAGAACATATATTTATTCTTACCAGACGTGCATGCAGATGATGTAATGCACACCCTTTATAAAACTCAAAGTTGTGAATGTTTTAACTCAGTAAACACGGTTAAATCATTTGCTCCTACTGTATGTGTCTTAGTTGTCATAAATGTTTTGCAGAAGCCAGATGTAAACATACCCTGACCTGGTATATGCATTTTAATAAGTTCTTAGTAGAAGATGCATTCTTTTTTACTCTTTGTGAACTACTGTATATAAGAACATGACAGGCAAATAGGATGACTTTTTAGGTTAAACTTTCTACAACTTTCTTAGTCGATTAATCTGAAGCATGTTGTTGAGTAATCGTTTAGGTTTATGAACCAAATCAATATGAACCAAACACAAAGAACTAGTGATTTGGTCCGCAACATATCAGAAAAGAAGCAAAAATGTTCACCGCAGTCAAAGCTGATGTGTGTGAAAGTCCAATTTAGCCCAAAACACAGCAATAATAGGTCTACTTTCACGGGTGGAATTTAAAACATATTTACATTTGAGAGACAGAAATCAGAGGGTATTTACATTTTTTTTCATCAAAAAACAATATACCAGTGTAGCTGTCGATTAATTGGATAAGCGATTAATTATGGATGTATTGATTCATTGTTGCAGCACTAATTCAGAATGTAATGTTTTTCCATCCATTCATTTTCTAGACCATTTATCCTCATTCTGGTCATGAATGAACTGGAGCCTAACGTAGCTTGTGGAGAGAAGCAAGGCACAAACAAACAACCTTTCATTTGCACATTCACAATTATAAACAATTTATCATCTCCAATTAGACTAGCGTAGCATGCTCGAGACACCATGCAAACTCCACACAGATGTTCCATGGGAGATTCGAACCCTTGATCTCCGGACTGGGAGGCCAACATGTCAACTACCAGCCACCCTGTCACCCACTCATGTTTTTAGAATATAAATAATGGGCAGACAGACATAAAGATGATACACACTAGGTGGACATAAAAAGACAAGTAAATGACAGACAGAGAGCGGTCACAGTCAACACAGCAACTGTAGGTAACCAATCATCATCGCCATCGTTGTCAACAGTCAAGTCTTCAAGCAAGGCAAAAGAGACGGTAAATGTAATTTTTTTGCTCATAAAACTATAATTGTAAAAATATTTTTTGTTTGTTAATATTTTTGGCTGTTCAGAACGGATTAATTGGATTTGCATTTGGTTAGAGTATGTTTAGCTTGATTAATGATGCTGATTAATGAGGTTCAATTGTATGCTTTTCTTGCCGACAAAAGAATGCCATTGACACAGCTGGCACATCTCGCCTTTTGAGTTTACCTTCCTTTTATCGTTATCGAGGTCATCTGGTCCCACCACAGTCAGGTCAGATGTCCCACAAATTGGTCTCCATTCTCTGTTGGTTGTCTCCCCATCGACAGGCCTTTCCCAAGACACTGCACCATCTTCACAACATACCTACTGCAGAGCCATTACCAATAGCTAGTGTGACTCCATGAGGTTTGGATTTCAGCACAGTTTTGTTCTATGGAGAGTTAAAAGGCACCTCTGTGCACGAGAGCACACACCTCAATCCATCCACACATACAGTATTGATGTACACACACAAGGGGGGCTTAGTTAAAACTTGACAACACCTCCTTAATCTGCACGCACCGGGCCCCCTTGACCTACAGGCTGCAAACACGTTACTTCTTGACCTACAGTAAGTCTCGTCAGGTATATTTTTGGCTCAGTCAATTGCCTCCTTTTGCTTTCCAGAGTCCTAATTGGACTGTGATTTCAAGAAGGGCAGAGAAAATGACACACCTTAACCATTGTTACCAGTGACAGGTTCATGGATAAGCACTGGATGGATGGCCACAATGATGTATAAGGGGTTTTTTTTTTACCCAAAGGTGACGCAACAGAAAAAAAATCCTTTTATATAATAATTTATGTAACATAGATCCATACATAACCATTTTGCAAAGGATGAATCAAATGTACCGTAGTAAGTATACAATAGGCTATAGTACATTGCAGGCATTTTTCATTTCCTCAAGTAGTTTCATGTTCCCGCTCAGTCCCTCCCACAGTCCCATCAGTTTGCGGCCGGGACCCCCTGGAGTTATATGGATGGATAACTAGATAAATGGCTCGTTAGTATGTATGGATGGATGGATGGATTGAATGATGAATGAATGGGGTTCGATGGATAGAAGGGTGGGCAAATGGAGGAGAAGATGGGTGTTTATTCGGGTTGGTCAGTGGGTATAGATGGATGGATTGATGGTGTTGCTGGAGGCTATACTCTGGCCAAGTCTGAAGGAGGTGTTCACAATGTAGGTCTTTATAGTTTATGGTGTGGCCAATGAATCTGGTCTACACATCCAAAATGTAGCCAAACGTGCTCAAGAGTTCAGGTTCAATGTCAATCTAATTTGCCCAGGGCCTTCAGAATCAAGAGTGCTGGCCCCTGTCACTTAAACACAAATAGAAATGGTCCTGTTTCTTTCTCAGAGTTCAGATTCATCTCACAGGGCCAGCTACATGGACTACAACAAAGTCAGAGTTTTTCCGTCTTTTGATAAGTTGATAAAAGCAACAGTTCACAAACAAGTTACAGCCACAACGGCTGACTGCGGAGGAGAAATTGACATCTCTGGTGAGTATATAAAAAAGTCAGAAATATGGTTGTTTAGTGTTAAGAGTTCATTCATTTACTATACCGCTTATCCTCATTGGGGTCGCGGGTATGCTGCAGCCTCCCAGCAGACTTTGGGCGAGAGACGGACTGGTCGGCAGTCAATCGCAGGGCAGACATACAACCATTCACACTCACATTCATACCGATGGACAATTTAGAGTCGCCAGTTAACCATTTTGGAATGTGGGAGGAAACTGGAGTACAGGGAGAAAACCCACGCACGCACTGGGAGAACATGCAAACTCCACACAGAGATGCCCAATGGAGATTCGAACCCGGAACCTCCTGACTGTGAGGCCAATGTGCTACCCACTCATCCACCGTGCAGCTGTTTGTTTTTAAAAATAACGGCAGTTAGCAATATCACTCTCTTTAACAATTGACAAATTGGGACAAAATTGATACATTTAGCTGCAATCAAACCAGACATTACACTGCTAACCAGTCTTTTCCAATAAGGCAGGCGTAAACAGGTTATAATGGAAAGTCGCAATAGGGCAGAAAAAAACATTCCCCCGCAGAAGAATCCTTACTGTGCTCTTTACAGGGGATACACATGAAATATGTCACACAGTGGCCGCTGTAAAATTCCTGATAAGGAGACAGAAAACAAACTCTACTCTCTACGTGGGCTTCAGAGGTATGTAAACTGTCCCACTAAGGTTGAGAAAGAGCTTTCTACTGCCAGATATGCTGTAGCATTGTTGACACAGACAGAGTGGTGGAGTCTTATTCACAGAAATCACTCTTTCTTCAATATGAAATCTCTTGGGTCAACTACTCATGGTCTTTATTCGATTTGATGGCTCAAATTCACTAAAGTTTTTTTTTGTTCTTACAGTAATGCCGATGAGTTCGTATGGATTAAGGAAATCTAAGGATGTGATGATGTCTTCCTTTTCATAGATTTGCCCCCAACACCCAGTTCAACCTTTGACAGACGCTTGTATGCACCTACAAGCTCAGCAAACAATTTGTGGGTGCCATAAATCGTCAGCAGCATCTGTTTCGGATGGCGTTTTAAAGCTGTGGGTGACATCACGGCCAGCGTGTGTTTGGAAGACAGACAAGAAGGCTTATTAGGCTCACAATGGGTGAAACAACATATACATTAGGGACGCGATCAAAGTTGTCCTTAATCTCAGAGCTCCTGTAGCAATGTTGCTCAACCCTCTGTGCGACTGAATGAATAATTGATTCCCTCTTGACAAGGGAATTTTCTGAACTCGTTCAATATCCGAGCCTCAGACCAAATATATGCAAACATGTTCTCCCTCAAAATAACAGGAACAAACCACTGCAATAAATCACTGCACTAATTCAGTGGTTAACAGACATGTTTGAAAAGAAAAACAGACTTCTGATGCTACCATTTATGTGATACATAAATAATGAACTCCACAATGTACACTTGAGATACATAATTGATATACTAGCGAGGCTTGTTGCCATTTGTTGATATTCTGTATGATGACCTTTACCCTCATTATCCCTGACAGTACATCCAGTACAGTATAGTGCGCCACTTGAAGGCATACGGTTTTCTCATAACTTCCAAAGATATCATGAACATGCAGCACTGAATTGGCTACATTTGCTCAAGAAAGGCAATACAGCAATCCCGTACTTATCAGGGTTAAATGGATCCAGCCCCGAAAGTAAGTTCATTTTAAACTTCCGCTTTCCAAAGCTTGTTTAGTCTGATGACAAAGTGGAATTACAGTACTTCATTTTGGATCATTTTGCAACATTAAGACAAAAATCATCAGAAGAAGGTCGACTAGGGTGAGTCATGCCATTGAAAGTATTCAAATCATTTTTCGGCTTTTCACTCGGCGGTGACGTTATAGTTTTCAGAAAGTAGCGGTTTGCTTGTCTATACGGCAATGGCAAGATTTTCCCACTCAAAAATACGGTACCCAGAAAGCCGTTTTCGTGTGGATGAAAGCATGAAATAATCAAACACTTTGCTGTTTTGACCAGAAAGGGTTTCAGTATGGACAGTCGAGCAACAAGAAACAAGGGTAAAATACAGGAGTTCCGGGGAAAACTGGAAAGTTGACAGGTATGGGTTTGGTTTTAATGATCCAGAAGACAGCGCAAAGATAACAGACTCTTGATAATAGCACTTCCGACTCTAGAGTATGTCTTCTAAAATTGCATCCGTTTCTGTAGCCTGTCCAACAGAGACCGTGTGCTTTAACATCTCACACACATTCCTGCTGCATTGCTTCCTGTTTCTTCAAACTGCAGAACACCCAAGTTAATCTCTTGTTTAAAAAAAATACTGCCATTAAACAGAATTTGTGTGAACTCATTATTAAGGCATAACTTTCATAGCCCTATTAAAAACAAATCCACTTACCCCAAAAGTATATCAATGTTCTGCTATACAATGCATTCCTGATTAAATCCTAACAGGCTCCGCTTTTACTCGCTCTATAAAAGGCAAATTGCCATGTCGCCTTTTCAGAAAACACAACCCTGACTTAGCTAAACATGGCCAACTTCGTCATTAGAGTACATCCAATGGCGGCAAAACTAATGATAAGCACATATAGTTCTCGCAGTAACCCGCCTGAGATGATTAAACATTAACAGCTCAGTCCCCTTATAAGAGAGAAAACGCGGTCCACATCCAGCATCCTGGGATATTCTTTGCCTCTGAGCAAGCTGATATATGCTCCTAATTAGAGCAAAGTCCACTTTTAAGAGAATGGCAACTATCTCCCCATCTGTCTGTCCCCAACTAAACCCAACATCTTATTATTATCTGAAAATAGTCTTCGTGAATACACACACAGCATCAGTGTGAGAAGTACTCCGTCAACAGGCAGAATTATTGCAGCGATAAAAATCCTTCCGCATCCTCTGATTACATTTACCAGTAGGATGCTACCATTAATAATATTTACTGTAAGTCTGCGTGACACAAATGTGTCATAATTCTCTGTCCTACTCGTCATCACCTCTCCTTCCCTCCCTGAAAATAGCCGCTCTCCCCCCCTTTGTGCATTCTCCTGGCAGCCCACCAAGGGCCAGCTTTATCTACAGGCATCTTGTGACAGAAGCTGACACAACAGGCATATTTTTTTATGAAGACGCCACAATCCCCGCACCCACTGGGAGCAATGCCAAGGAGCTCTTTTCCATAATCAGGTCGGTCACAGACAGCCATTACCGAGGCCTCCGTGCCACCTATGCCCCCCCCCCTCGCAACCCAGTTAGAGCGAAACGTGGACTCTTGCACTTTGTGCGTCATGGCTTAAAACAAGAGGAGCAGCACTGACACCAGCTGCCTGTGTTCCAGCCTTACCTGACAGAGCAGGTGCAGCTCTATTATTAGGCTTCTATTTTATATGTAAATCACTGCTATACATATTGCTGGCTTTGTATTAAAAAAGGTGAGATACCAAGCATATATGCAGTAAGGTGGATAAACATTTCCATAGGCTTGTATCATGTTTGACTTGATAAACAACCCCACTGGATTTGAACATTGTAACTGATGTGTACACTTTGCTTTTTTCACAGCCATTTTATGCGGATACACCACTTAATGCTTTCAATTTAGCATTTTTTCAAAAACATATTAATTATTAAATCATGATGTTTAGTGGTTGAATACTGAATATGCATACTTGAGGTCATTTTTGTCTAAATCAAGCATACGCTAGCATAAAATTGTCAAAATCAATGAAAATACAAAAATAATAAATTACAAAGATGCATTGTGATTATGTATTATACACCAGCAACTAGGTATCGGTGATGTACTGTAATGTTCGGTGAAGACACACAAGCACCTGACTTTATGTCGGGCTTTTATTGCAGGTTCCAATTATCTCACAACAGGCACAATAATCCCTAATAAATATCCCCAATACACACACAGGTGATTGTTGCGGTCGTACCCCACGCCAAGCTAAAACCCAACTCTTAACCCCCGACATCACTTCCTGTCCTCCATGCAGAGAGAACACATTTACTGCGACACACACAAACACAAGTCTTATATTTGTCTTAAATGTCTTTTCTGTTAGATTTTACTATATAGGGTAATACCAGTGTAAAAGTGACTATAGGAGTGTTATTCCATGACCAGCGGGCTCTAATAATGGTAAAAAATGTATTTTGAAGGTTGTGAACAGGTTTGCTATGCTCTAACTATGTAAAAATTTTATTTATAAATAAGTAATCTTATTTAAGGATGTTCACTTATCACGGTCAGGTCTGGAACAATTTAACCGCAATAAACAATTACTGTATCTTCCATGTTACATGAAGGGCCATCACATGGTTACATTTATCCAATTCAACATATCTGAAAAGAAGTAGGAAGAAGCAGAGATTATATTTAATTCTACCCCTTCCCTATGTCTGTTACTGATAATTCATTCACATAATAACTTTTGTCGACACAATATTTCCCTTTCCGCTATATGTCATTCATTAATTTTTTTCTACTCCCTGTATGAAAGGATGGTGTTAAAAAAAAACAAGTTAGAATAATGCCACTATAAACCACTATAAAGTAAGAAAATACATGCAAAAAATAATGAAAAATAAATTGGGAATAAATTGTTAATAATAAACAGGATTAAATTTGAACAAGTCAACACTTAAATAAAACATTGAGGATGATTATTTCAAGGCTGTATCAAGTCTCTGTGGGTTACTTCTTTAATTTCCTTGCAATTGACATGATGTACAAAATGTGACCAGTTCGCTGATGTCTTTGACAAGGAGTACTTTGAATTCCTCTGGTTCTCTATTTAACATGATGCACTGTAGATTTTGCCCTATTTTGTAAAGGTGCTCCAAGAGTCTTGAATTTTCTCCTGCTCCCTTATGTCACGTGCCTTCTTGGTGCTGTCAGTGTTGCGTTTTGTCAGATGCTCACTTATGTAGACGTTTGTTTTGTTTCAGCTTATGCCTCTTCCTCAGCAATGCTACCTTGTTTTTTCTATAGTTGAACTTTATGATGATGACAGCAGGGGTGCTGTTATTCCTGCTCAACATCGGGATGCATCTATCCATGTTGTTGACATACACATCCACCTCCTTTTGACTGCAGGAAGTTGGCCACCTGTTGGTTCTGTTGGAGCAACAACGTGTTCTCCATTATCAGTTGCACTGACGTAAGACCTGCGTGTCATATGAAGCCCAGTCACAATTAGATTGTTAATTCTCGTCGACTGCTCCGAATCATCCACTCTGCACATCGTTTGTGACACTTTCCCATTTTCCCATTCAGTGTGGAAGTGGTACGTTTTTGGTTTCTTACCAACTTGCTAGCTGGAGGCCATCTTGAGTGCCCGCAGCTTAAGAGTTGTGCAATGTGACATAAATATTGAATAAGAGGAGTGTAAAGGCCACTATAGGGGTGCTCTTTAATATCTAGAGGGCTCTAATAATGTTAAAAGCCATATTTCGAAAGTCATAAACAGGTTTTCCAGGTTCTCACTATGTAAATATTTCATTTATTAACATTGAATCCTATATCATGGATATTCATCTACTGGGATGACTGTAATTGCTTGCATTTTTTTTCCTGGCCATATCACATGCCGATGTGGTTCTTTGTTGCTAGCCAAACTTATGTGGGGCACAAAAAAACATAAGTTACAGAAACCAGTGCTATTTCCTTGGCAACTTGGTGCAGAGGGCTCTGCTGCATCACAAAGCAGGGAAAGGCGGTGATAGATGTCAGCAACACAGTCACTCACATACCGCGAATTGAATTGAAAACTTAGATATGTTTTTTGTCATTGTTTTGAGGGCGTTTTGTATGTATTTACTTGTGTGTGCCGTCCTTGCTACAACTGTTCATATATAAATCTTGTTTTAAAAAATAAAGATATTATGAGACGCGTATTTTTTGCCGAAATAAAAGCCAGCTCGGTGTCACACCCAGACTAATATTACAATATTGTTTCATCATTTGAACCCAGCAGAGCAAAACCATCTTCATTCATATTTATGCAATATCAAAGTTTAAAAAAAAGCATAGAAATTTCAATGGTTAACAAAAACTCAATCCTAATTGCATTTCATTAATGGCTATCAAACGTATTCACACAGAATGCAAAACATCCACACTAAAAGACAATCTAAATGAGGCTATAATATTAAAAGCTCAAAAGGAAGCTTGCTCATTGCTTCATGGGGGGGGGGGTTAGTAGACATGACAGACAAGTGTCGATCTCCTGTGATCCTTCAATGTCAAAAACTCAAGACTGTGTGACAACTTTTGGCACTGAACTGACACAACTGGGCCTGTCCTCCTCGCCGGCTATGAGGCACACACTGGGACAGCTCCATAGGTCATGAATAATCCATGAGCTCAGAGGCAGCAAAATCGGCTCTGGGGTTCTCGGCTTTAACTAAAACAACCTGTCAAATGGGGTCAGGATTGTTTACATGCACTTGGTGCAAGGTGGGAGAATTTACAAAAAAGTAACTGTCCGTCACGTTGCTGCGGGTGGTTTTGTGGAACTTTTCTTTACCTACTGTATTTGTGGCCATAACTTTGCAAAATCACAGTGATAATTGGCATTTATGGGACAAAGCCCAACAGTAAGAGTGGGCAAACCTTTTGGGTTCCATTTTTTCTTTGTATTTATTTGAATGCAGCATTTTTATTTAGTCATTATTTTTGATATATCTGTGCCAGCACTCCAGACAGCCAGCGAACCAATAATGACACAAGACTTACTTTTCTTGCTTTTGTGAAGCTTTCTTTGACGTGCATGTATGCGTGCGGTAGCTGTAACGCACCAAAAACAAAATCAATTTCTACCTATAAATGTACATTAACTATGCTAAACACAAGTAGCTAGCTTAAACACAGGGCTACATGACTAACAGCTACATCACACCATGTTTACAAAACACATTCAAAGTAATAATGCAAGGTCGCTACTTTAAGTGCTTTGTACACAGAGATACTCACAAAGACGAGAGTTTCCCAAGGTTCAAACGTTTTACGGCTTTTTTAAACTTCCTTTCTGCCATTGCTGGCTTGTGCTTCACCGACAGAGGAAACGTCGAAGATTGTCGACTAGTGATGGGCCCGGGAAAAACGCTTCGTCTCGGGTAGTGATTCGTTCAGCCGCGCACGCGCATTTGCGTAACATCCTATCTTTCTGTAAGGGAATCAGTTCACCTGTTCAGAGTCTCCGGGTTTGAGTCGTTCGTTCATTACGCGACAGCCTCATAAGCCTAAGCCTATGCTGCATGAGCCGGAAAGAGAATTGATTAGTTCACCTCTCGAGTCTTCGGGTTTGAGTCGTTCGTTCATCACGTGACAGCCCCACGTGTGACCCAAGCACATTATGTTTCAAGTAAATGACTTCAGCTCTCCACTTTTATTTCAAAATGGGGTTGCAGCTTGAAGTTAGAGTTATCATTAGGTCAGTATTTTAAACTAACATTAATCATTCAAATTCAAAATGGTATTTGCATTTGCTTTGTCAATGTTCTTTTTGACCAATCTTCTCATACAAATATAGCAAGTCTGAATAGGAAAAACAATTATTATACAGTAAAAATTAACACTACTACCACAAAAAATGTGGGATGAGTGAATAATCCCGTGTGTGATCTTGGCACAGCAACGGTTTAAGAGTAATCCCAGGATCCTGGCCCTACACCCAGGTCCCATCAGAGGGGGCAGGTTCTAATCCAAGGTCACCTCATCAACCACGTCTGCCCAAGCTCATCAGTTGTGTCATATAATGCTTACTTTTTTGCTGGGCGCTGGTAATTTAACCAGCGCAGTCAGCCATTGGTCACTTCTTTTGGAAATGTCTTTGGGCATTTTAAATAATCAACATTTATCCAAAAACGGTTGAATAGTAAATGGAAAAAAAAACAAAAAAAAACATTCGGGTACTTGTGGTGCAATACACACAAAAAGGTGCGTAACTGGTCAGGCAGATGGCTGTGTAGGTGGGTAGTGTCACTACCACCTTCGCAGCCCAACTCGCATTTGCTATTTCAAGCACAACTTTTCATCCCTGTTGTTCTTGTAACCATGCCAACGGGACCTACTCTCTTTTCTCCTAAGAGCATAACTTTTGGTGAAGTCAGAAAAGTCATACACTTTGCTACAAACGATACAAGTCCGCATGGCCTTACTGTAAGGTCTTTATTCAAGGTCATAGTTCGCCTCTCAGTTGTGACGCTTTCTAAGGCAGGGGTCTATATGTGGCACAATTCCAATTCTTTGGAATGCAACTCAGGCCTCATTCCTTTGTGGATATAAATGGGATATGTATGCGACGGGATGAACGCCCCTTTGTGGCATAGTGTATATCCGACATGTACGTCATAGAAAGGCGTGTATTGCCTTGCTTACCAAGACTTGGAAAGGCATAGTTTATCGTGCAAGACTTAAATGTACCCACCGATGTAGGAAAAAGTTCTTTTTATCCAAAAATGATTTTTACAAGGTGTTAGTGAAGCAGCTCTCGGCAACGTCTCACCACTCGACCCACACACACCTTGGAACAGACGAGCCAACAAGTTGTCTACAAACATTCTTCTACACCGAATCATATCGAAATATTGACTCCCGCTGCATAAAATCATTTTTTTGGTAGTAGCGTGTGGACTGATACTAAAGTGTGGATATCTCCGAAACCAACGTATCCAAGGTGCCACTGTATTGCAAAATGAATGCCTTTGTGAGGGCAGAATCTTTGAAACAACTCACGTTATATTGTGACGGTGTCACGATGTGAGTGTGTCACGCAAAGTTGGATGGTAAGAGCCCAGGGACCAGCGTGTTGGGGAATGGTACTGTCTAAAATGAGTACCCGCCTCATATGATGACATCCTCTTGCAATATGAAATATCCCACACTTCACATGTTCACCTCACACTTGGATGGGCTCCTCGGTAAGGAAAATCTATTTGTAGAACAAATAACAGACACTAAGATTTGCAAATTGTCTGATGGTTAAGAGGGCGTTGGTGCACACTGGATCGCAGTCAAAGACACACACGCGCACTCCAAAGAGCAGCGTGGTGTCCTGGGATAAGGCCAATCAACAGAAACTATTGTAGGCAGGGATAACGGTCATCCAGGGCAGATTGAGCACTTGGACACATAGCTTAGCACATAGCATAGGTCATGGCAGTTGCTTGATCACACATAAAATCAACCTTGTCTTTTAATGGTTCTGTATTTTTTGTGGTATTGGTGGAGCATCCTTACAACAAGATGAGGATGTTGTGCATAGTTGCTCACTCAATGCGTGCTGTACCGCATTTTTCTACAGTTCTCAGAAGGGTGACGTTTGTTTTCATTAAGGCAGGGGTCGGGAACTTTTTTGGCTAAAGGAGCCATGAAAGCCACATGTTTTAAAATGTCTTTCTGTTTGGGCCATATCATATTTCTTAACAGCGAATGCAACTAAAAGCTTGCATTTTGAAGCATTTATAAAATGCGGAGGAAAGGTTTATAATTTTATAATGTTACTTTTAACACTGTGATGTTTGTAACGTTTTCTTTAGAATGTCAGCAAAAAAGTGATTTCTTTCGATGATATTATAACTTTATTCCCATAAAATGATTTGACTTTTTCCCCGACTTAATATTCCATAAATTATAACTTTATTTTGTATTGATGGTTGGTCATAATATTTAAAAAAAAAGATTTAATGCTATTTTTTTTTTTTTAAGATTTAATGCTACCTCCTCCCTGAGTCACCACCTTATCGTGGTGGAGGAGTTTGCGTGTCCCAATGATCCTAGGAGCTAAGTTGTCGGGGGCTGTCATGCCCCTGGTAGGGTCACCCATGACAAACAGGTCCTAGGGGAGGGACCAGACAGAGAGTGGCTCAAAAGACCCTAATGATGAATACAATTGAACTTCGTTTTCCCTCGCCCAGACGCGGGTCACCGGGGCCCCCCTCTGATGCCAGGCCCGGAGGCGGGGCACGATGGCGAGCGTCTGGTGGCCGGGACTGCACCCATGGGGCCCGGTCAGGCACAGCCCGAAAAGGTAATATGGGTCCCCACTCCCAGGTCGTGGAACTATGGACCAACTCTATTCTCTCAGCAGGGTCCTTGAGGGTGCATGGGAGTTTGCCCAACCAGTCTACATGTGTTTTGTGGACTTGGAGAAGGCATTCGACCGTGTTGCTCGGAAAATACTGTGAGGAGTCCTCCGGGAATATGGGGTATCGGACCACCTAATCCAGGCGGTTCGTTCCCTGTATGACCGGTGTCAGAGTTTGGTTCGCATTGCCGGCAATAAGTCAGACCCGTTTCCAGTGAGCGTTGGACTACGCCAGGGCTCCCCTTTGTCACCGATTCTGTTCACTACTTTCATGGACAGAATTTCTAGGCGCAGTCAGGGCGTTGAGGGGTTTCAGTTTGGTGACCGCAGGATTCGGTCTCTGCTTTTTGCAGATGACGTGGTCCTGTTGGCTTCATCGAGCAGTGACCTTCAACTCTCACTGGATCGGTTCGCAGCTGAGTGTGAAGCGGCTGGGATGAGAATCAGCACCTCCAAGTCCGAATCCATGGTTCTTGCCTGGGAAAGGGTGGAGTGCCATCTCCTGGTCGGTGATGAGGTCCTGCCTCAAGTGGAGGAGTTTAAGTACCTCGGGGTCTTGTTCACGAGTCAGGGAAGGATGGAACGTGAGATGGACAGGCGGATTGGTGCACAGTCTGCAGTGATGCGGATTCTGCACCGATCTCTCGTGGTGAAAAGAGAGCTGAGCCAAAAGGCAAAGCTCTCGATTTACCGGTCGATCTACGTTCCTACCCTCACCTATGGTCATGAGCTTTGGGTAGTGACCGATAGGACAAGATTTCGAATATAAGCGGCTGAAATGAGTTTTTTCCGCAGGGTGGCTGGGCTCTCCCTTGGAGATAGGGTGAGAAGCACTGTCATCCGGGAGAGACTCGGAGTAGAACCGCTGCTTCTCCGCATTGAGAGGAGCCAGATGAGGTGGCTCAGGCATCTGGTTAGGATGCCTCCGAACGCCTTCCTGGGGATGCGTTCAGGGCACGTCCAACCGGTAGGAGGCCTCAGGGAAGACCCCGGACATGTTGGAGAGACGTAGTCTCTCAGCTGGCCTGGGAACGCCTCGACATCCGCTGGGAAGAGCTAGTCGAAGTGGCTGGGGAGAGGGACGTCTGGGCTTCCCTGCTTAGGTTGCTGCCCCTGCGACCCGACCTCGGATAAGCGGAAGAAAATGGATGGATGGATTTAATGCAACTAAAATGACATTATTTTTCATTATAATATTGGAAGTTTTGTTTTCTCTTAATATTTGGACTTTCTGTGTTTTTTAAAATTTTCCTAATATTTGAACTTTCTTGTAAATTTTCTTCTTGTAATTGTGACTGCATTCTCTCAACATTATACATTTTTCTGTAACATAACTTTTTCAAAGCAACATGCGTTTTCTTTCATATTTCAACTCTGTGCTACTAAAATTACATATTTTTCCCCCTCATAATATTAGGACATTATTTGTGTACAATTGCAACTTTTTTGGTTAGATTAGAATTGTCTTTTCCACAAATTTTGACTTTTTGCTTTTTTTTTTGGTAGTTTTCTTGTTAAATTGTTTCAGAAGATTCCAGTTGATGAGAGCCAGTTGTTGTCATAAAAAGAGCCGCATTTGGCTCTTGAGCCAAAGGTTCCCTGCCCCTGAATTAAGGTGTACTGTGATTTCTGGTGTAAGCCTCTACTTTTTTCTAAAACGTTGAACCCTTTGAACACAGCGGTGCGGCTAATTTACGGCTACATTCTAATCTCATGATATCTCCTTTACTTCAGAACTGCTGCTAATTGTTTAAATCCTATGAAGAAGAAACAGTAGCTCTTTCTTCGGCAGCAGCCAATTACAAGCTATAAGGGAACTTACAACAAGCTTGTCAAACCTGAAATTGCAGGAGGTCATTACTCAATATAACAGTAACAGAGTCATCTTAGAAAGAACGCTAAACTTATCACTTACCGACATAAAAGGTAGGAAGGAAGTAAAGAAGACAAGCACTAATATGACTTTAAAATAAAATAAAACAACTCTTTTAACTTCTGCCTATCATGCATTGCTTCCCATTTTAGCAGCCCATTATCCATGGCTGCCGGGATGCTGTAATCTTCATTCATGCGTTGCTTCCCAAGCAACACGTGTTTGTTAGTATTTTATTTTCAACTCGTATTGGTACTTTGTTGCTATATTTCATACCTACCTTTTGAATGTTAGGTTGCTGTGCGATGATTTTAGCGTTGTTTCCAAGATGACACCGCGAGACTAAAGATCTAAAGTTTTCTCGTAGCTCATGACCGGCTCCTGTCAAATAGAGACCTAGGTGGTTTTAAAAGGTTTAAAGTAAGCCTTTTTGTAAGACCGTGAATGAGTTCGGACCGGTGAATGGATGACCGTATGGAAATGAGGGCGAGCGGAAGTTTGCATTTTGTTTTACATGATGATGTTTACATGTTTACATTATGATGTTTACATTTTGTTATACATGATGTTTACTGTTATGCAGATTACTTTTCTTTTGTGGGCGAGGGAGCTAAAAGTCAAGTCAAGACAAGACAAGTCGTTCTTTACCAGGCAATGTTTTGACAGCATAATGATTTTAAAAAAAACATGTTTTTACAGCTATGGCATATATGCACATATTGGACTTATGGGAGTAGTATTCCAGAATAATAGTGATCTAAACATAATTTTGGATGAGATCCATCCAGTGACCTAACGTTCGAAGCTTGGCCTTTCATAAGTTGCCAGCTGGATGTTATTAGATGCACGTAATTCAGATGTTTTTCAGTAGTTTAGGTAAGTACTGTATGTGAGTGTGAATGATTGTTTGTCTTTGTTTCTGCCCTGCAATTGACTGGCGACCAGTCCAGGGTGTACCCTGCTTCCCGCCCATAGTCAGCTGGGATAGGCTCCAGCATACCCGCGACCCTAATGAGGATAAGAGGTATAGAAATTGGATGGATAGCTCATTACTCACACTTAAGCATACTCATGCATAGAAGATGTTATCCACACATTTCTAAGAGGCGTTTGGGGCGTTACTTGTGCTGGGCCGAGCCAGGGCCGAGCATCTTCTATTTGCCGCTGTATGACATTGTCTGACGTAAGTATTCAGATGCAGGCAGACTGCATCGTTAAACAGCCGTATGGGACAGATCCTTTATGGTTATTACCTTGGAAAAAATAAAAAATACAAATTTTATAGTGTTCCCTATTTCCAACAAGTACATGCTCATAACCTTGATAACTATAAAATCCATACCAATAAAAACATTTACAAAAGCTTACATTTAAACCTCCAGTGCAGAAGTACATCCTTCTCTTATAGATCGAGCCTCACTAAGATATGTCATTGTCATTGGTATGATGAACTTGAATGCCGCATGCCATTCACCCTGTATTCCCAGTGAGCCATTGTCTGGTGCAACAATACTCTGTGAGAATACTGAGAGTGGCATTAACACCTTTCATCTTTAAAGCGTTATGTGGCTCACATGCATTCTTTCCTACAATAGCAAAGCATTAGTGATCCACTCTCTTGTGTTGAAGAGGAAACATCAAATACAATTTATATCTCTCCGTCCATGCAAGAAAATGTTGACTCCTGTTGCACAGAAGCCTTAAAATTGCCATTAATGCGCGTCGCTTTCCCCAAAGTCGCGTTTTTTTTGGTAACCTGAATCTAAGATGGCATGTTATTGCCACCTCAAAAGAAAACAAATATATATATATATAAGATTTCGAGATTAAAAGTCGGAATTTTACAAGACAAAAAGTTGTAATATTACCTTGGACCCAGGCCAAAGGTCACACAAGTCCTCTGTGTTTATAGGTGTCTCAGGCAACGCCTGTTAGGATGGAGTATTAAAAACATCAGACTTTGAGAATAAAGTCGTAAATCTACGACAATAACGTTGTATATTTACAAGAAAAAGCTTTATAATACGTAACATTACGAGAGTCGTAACTTTATGAGCATAAACGCCGGAACTTCACTTTATAGGCATTGCCTGAGAATGCTGTGAAAAGGGACGCCTTATGTGCCCCTTAGATGAGAAGATGCCAACCCAAGCTAATCCGTTTGTGCCCAACTGCTCAGCCAGAGCTTCAGACAAGCTTTTCTTCATAACGAGACAGAAAAACAGAGCAGTTGGGTACAAAGAGGTTCTCTGTTTACATTTTTTTAAGATGGGACTAATATGCCGTCGTACACATCAAAGACTTGTCCACTGTCAAAGTTATCATAAGGCTAAACATTACGCCTGACAAACTAGTCCGCTTGCGCACGCATCATTCCATGCAATCAAGTGGCAAAACCAAGCTTTCTGTTCTCATTAGTTGCCCTTTTCTCTGTTTTTACCATTTTTTCCGTTTTTTAAAGTTTTTTCTGCAGTGCGAGCCATTGACAAATAAGCCACTTGGAGCAAACCACACCTATTTGGCATGATGGCTTCCTGTGGAGAGCGAGTGATGGTGGTTGAGGGGAGAGGAGGAGGGTTGAGGCGGCGGCTGCTGGTCGATGCGTTTCAAGATCGGCAGCGCTTGAGGAATTTTTTTGGAGGTGTCCATCACGCAACTCTGCCTGCGCCGGTACCTCCAGGTTGCAGGGACCAAGCTCCGGGCTGAGAGTGGCTGGAGAGCAGTGAGGCGCATGGACGTGGTCAAAATGCGTGCCTGTTGGAATGTCTGTTAGACATTCTCCAGGAGAGGAGGGCTAATATTTTTGGAATCGACCGGCAAAGTTTCCAAAAATTGACGAGTCGGTGGTGATCGACGGGTTGGCCACCACTGCGATAGATCATTTTAGAGACAAGACAAAAGATGACATATTTTTCTGTCTTTCTTGACTCTCTCGCTTTAATCACATGTCACTGTTTTCCAAAATCCAATATCACTAATTACATGGCTCTCGGAAAATCGTGCCCTAAGAGCACAAGCTTATATGGGATCACGGAGAAGAAGCCGAGGCCACAGGAGAGCACGGTCTCTTCCATCCTTCGCTCGGCTTTAAACCTGCATCCATTTCTCAAATGCTGTCACCCTCGACTGCATTCCGGCTTCTTATAATAACCATCCTTTTTATCTTTGTCTCATGTTCCTCCCTGCAGGCCTCCACATGGCGCATATGACACGCCACTAATGATGCCTGCTTTGTAAAGAAATATACTAGGGTATTGTACCAAAACCAATTATCTGAGTTAGATGGATGAAAGTGGGTTCTACTATAAAGGAGACCGGTCGGAGTTCTTTTCGGAACTTCGTTAGTCCTGCTATTGATCAGTAAAAGAGTGCACTGGCAACACGGCGCGTGAGAAAGCAAGCTATCAGGCATCAACGGGGAAAACTTCATTACTACATTAAAGTGTGCAGTCTCGGTGAATGAATTAGTACTAAGTAAGGTACAGTACAGTGCACTATGTAGAATGCGGACAAAAACGCCTATCCATATGATTATTATTATCACAGCCCACTATAATGATGACCTAATGCTGTGGTCAGTGGATGGAGTCGTCAATGGGGGTGATTATTTGAACGTTTTATAGAATTATCTATGTCCTAATCAGTTTGAGGGTCACATTTCGGAAATCGGTAATGTAATGAACAAGGAGGACTAGCATTGGATTGAGCAATTAACTGACCAAAGAAACAACACAGCTTTGACACATGGGGACCAGAAATTGATCGCATTGGAGATGGAAAAGCACATGTGGTCGACAGCTGTATTAAAGCAGTTTACTGCAGAAATCCTAAGGTCAACCGTTTCACCTCACCGCTTGAATACGTCAAGTTTAGTGCTGAGGGGAAGAGAAAATATCTCCAGCAAGACAGTCATGTAATAAGACTCAAACTAGGAAGCGAGTGTACAAACAATATGAAACTGTGGTTTGCGTTTGACCACCTATCAGTGGTGGGCGGTGCATTACATACCTGGTCGTCCAGTACGAACTAATACTGCCGCTATCGTGTTGCAATTATGCAAAAACGCAATACAACTATGCGTGGCATTAAAGCAACAAACCCAGTGACCACTTTATTGTCCAATAAATTGTCTCTAAACAACGCCAAACTCCAAACCTCTACACTACAACATCATCTGGTGCAGTTTAGGATCATTCGAACAACTAAAAATGTAATAAAAATACATCACACTCACCACACACTTGTATGACACTGGTATGTGGGGTGAATATGAAGTCCGATTGGCTAAAAAAAAAAAAAAAGTCCCGTTGTTAAAAATGAGGCGCCGGGCAGACTATATTGACGTGGCAACACATAATAGCTGAAATCTGATTGGACAAAAATATTAACATACACATACAACTGGAAGCAATTCAGTCAAAAGACATGCTACAAAATTTTGTTAATGGACAGATGGGAATTAATGAATACAATTCCTTGGAACAAATACTACAATTTAAGTTGTAAATGTAGTTCAATGCTTTTGATAGTGTTTAGGCCAGCAGAGAAGGCTCTGCTGACCCTGACTGCCAAACACTGCCATATAAAGTATAGTACTAAACACCAATTAGCATCTTTTCTTCTCCCTGTTCTTTAATTTGCACCTACACAAAAGTATCACACATTAAGTAATTAGCACCCTAAAGCAAAACAGTAATTATTTTTTCTTTAGAGGTGATTTATGTTGCATTATGTTGGAACACTTTCCAATACGTGCAAAAATAGGCCATAGAGAAGATAATGGACACTAATCTAATGCACTTCTGCTTTCTGATGATGATGACTTTTGAATTATTCATGGTTATGTTTGGCCGTGGTGAGAAGCTCGGGCTAATTTTTCCCTTCATAATAAAGGCAGCATGCTCTGCAATAATGAACCACGGTTCAGCATTAAAGCAACACACAGCTTGATGTGATGAAGTTTGGCAGGTAAACAGCATGCCTGTGCTGCAGTACAACAAAATCCAAATGAGAGCCTGGCTCACATTTCTATTTAAACAGAAACGATGCTTAAGTGGTGCAGGCTACTGGGGAATACAAAATCCCCCTGTCCAGCACTCACCCACTGCACTGAATTGTATTACAGCGCATCCAATAAGTGCAGACTTGCAAAAGGACACGAGCAGTTAGAAGCCAAATAGATTACATTATGTAGAAGTGCAAAAGGTGAGAGGAGGCAAAGCATAAATGTGACGATCACAGCCATTAGAGCAGCCATGTCAAGTAGTGTAACTCATCAAATGATTAAAAAATCATCAGCACTGCTCTGCATTGTGTTATAGATATTCTTTAAATCCCAACATTGGTTCTCTGCATTAAATGATATAGTCATTCAGCGTTCATTAGGGAGCTATCACCAAGTGCTTACAAACATGTCCTGTAACTTTAACTTTAACCCCACCCAAATTTTCTGTGACCACTGGAAAGCAAATCAAAGTAATCCCGCGTTTATTGCGGTTCATGGTTCCAGACCGGAATGTCAAAAGTGGATTTCAATAGGATTCCTTATTTATATATATCAGATGTTTCACTAGTTAGAGCATAGAAACTGTGTTTACATTTAAATATGGTTTTAAAATCATTAGAGCCCTCCAGACATGAAATAACGCCCGTGTACACTTGTATTACCCAATATACTGTATGTAGTAGACATAAGAGAAAATAAGACATATTTGACAGTTTGTTGTTGTTGTTGTCCAGGACAGTACTTCCTGTGGTGGCTATTGGTCTCCTAGTAATAACGGATCCTACTTTGTGGAAATTCACTTATCCCGGTTACCACAATAATACCACAATAAACCAATTTCCCCTCCATAGTGCTGGTAACCTTCATTTCCGCCATACTGTACAAATAAAAACCCATCGCACTCATGCATGTGTTCTGTACTGAAGCCCATATCGTCCAACTGTGATCAAGCCAGGGGAGTGTACTGTGCTTGACCTCATGCTGAGTGCCAACACGCATAAAAAAAACGTTCCAAACAAACCCAAGCATGGAACGTGTGTGCACCTTGAAGCCATTTTCAGAATATGTACACCAAAGGGACATCCTACCCCTCCTGGCCCTCAGTTTTTAAAGTTGCAAGCCAATAGAAGGTGAGGTACACGTTTCTCTGCCTTGCACCTGCAGAGTCAAATGTGGGATACCGCAGGGCAAGTAGCGTCGTTGTCCATAATGACGGACCCAATCTATCACAGTGTTTGAACCCTTTCGAGGCTTCCTGCTTCAAGAAGACGCTATGTTTGACGGGAACGGGGTGACCCCCTTACTTGCAGCTGACAAAGATGTATGTCATCAGGCGGATGCAGAGGGCTGAACAAAGCATCCATCATTGTCTGATGCTCTGATGAGTCACATTACCGTTATGAGAAGTATTACAAAGACTGGCGAGCTTGAGCTCTACCACTATTATCATTTTAATGGGACGTTATTGGAGGTTCCAAATGACAGTCAGTTTTACAAAGTGAGTGGACGGGCTTGAGGTCATCCTCTCATTTCACGTTCTCTTTTTGCTTGGCGAGTAGCACAACTTAAAAAAGGTACATGGTGTCAGCCGTTTTTGGCAGTATGCAGCCATAATAAATTAGGTTGTGTTTTCCAAACAGATGCGTGGCAAAAACTGATGGCCAAGTGATGAATGACGACCAAAATTGTGTATTTTTGTATGGAGACCTGCACATTTTTTCACCGAAACAGTCCCTAGTAGTCTTAATAACATGTTTTGGTCAAAATATATAAAATATAATATAATACAAATACAGCACACTTAAACCACCGCCCTGTTCAGAGCAGCCTGTTTTAGCCTTTTCTCAGCCCTCTCTGCTGCAGTCCAATTTCCTCTGATGATCTATTGACGTGTGAGTTCTGTGCATCCAACAACGTATCTACATTATCTAAATTAGACCAAAATTTGAAGGGCACACATTTGGGGAAGTTACTCCAGAAGTCCAGATATGTCCACACAAGCAATTTAAAAGTCAGTTTTCCATAACATGTGTTCTTTACCACCTTTTCAAGTCACGCTTTAGTTTACTGTTTAGTGAAAAACTGTGGTAGGGAGCGTAAAGTAAGTAAGAAAAATCTTTTTTGACAATGCAGGTTAACAGTAATGGTTTCCAACTTTGGAGGCCTTTTTCTCTTCTCAGCTATTGCTCAGGTCCAGTTTAGTACCTACATCCATTTTTTAAACAAATTTCATCCGTTCACTTGTGTTTATTACACACCTAAAAGCAGGAGTGTCAAACTCGTGCCATGGAGGGCTGAGATCCTGCAGGTTTTCTTTCCAGCAGGTGATTTTAATGATCAACAACTTCTTCAATTTGAGGAAAGGAGCTCACAAATTAGGAGCACCTGTTGGCGGCACTGGCTGGAAAGAAAAGCTGCGGTCTCAGCCCTCCATGGCACGAGTTTCAGGCCCCCGTTTTAGATTAAAACAATGGATGGATGGATGGATGGATGGATGGATGGATGCGACGAAGGGCAGTCCAATGGCTCGATCCTACATTCCAAGTTTTGAGACTCAAAATGTTCTACATGATGTTGAAGTGCCATATTAGAGGTCGGTGTGTTTCTGTGTTATTATTTGGCGAGACAAGAAGCCCTGCTTTCCCTCTCCTCGGCTGCGTCGTCTGGCTCATCTGAGGCGGTCCCAGGCCAGCTGAGAAACATGCACTGGGTCATCCTTCTACCGATCGAACGTGCCCTGAACACCTCCCCAGGGAGCGTCCGGGAGGCTTCTTAACCAGGTGTTTCATGCAGAGAAGTGGCGGCTCTAGTCTTGAGTTTCTCCCGAATGACAGTACTTCTCAATCCCTAAGGGAGACGCCAGACGTCCTATGAAGAAAAATCATTTCGGAAGCTTGTACCCGCAATCTTGTCCTTTTGGTCTCTACCCAAAAGCTCATGACCATGGATGAGGGTAACCTAGAACAATAGGTATCTTGAGAGCTTCCAACATCTCCATTTGAGGCAGGATGTCATCCCCGACCTGTAGATGGCACTCTAGCCTTTACCGGGCAAGAACCATTGACTTGGAGTTAGATATGCTGATACTCATCCTAGCCGTGTCACACTCGTGGCGATCGATTCGGTGAGAGTTGCAGATCACGGCTCAACTCACCATTTGTGTCTTTTTCTTGAAAATGGTGTCAGGCAGACGGTGATTTTTGGATGTAGAAATTGTAGATGTACGCCGCGGTAAGGCAGCAATGGGAAGATTCTTTCTCTGGGGAGCTAAAGACCTACCACACGGTCACTGCTTCCTGTTTCCTCCCACATGCATGGTAGGTTAAGTGATGACTCTAAATAGTCCACAGGTATTAATGTGAATGATTGTTTGTCTGTATGTGCCCTGTGATTGCCTCTCGCCCAAAGTCAGCTGGGGTAGGCTCCAGCATACACCGCGACCCGAATGAGGATAAGCGTTATAGAAAATGGATGGATATTTACTGTTTGCTGATAACCATTAGCATGTAACCTGCTAATACGTCTTTATGCAGCTCTGGGGGGCCCCTGGGGGTGGAAGGCTGACAAACCCAAAATTTTACACAACATTTTGAGGTTTTTGGAGTATTTTATTAAAAGAAACTTAGTATAGTCCCCCACCGGGATCCATTGTATCCAGGATAGGGCAGCTTTAATGTTTACGTTCCCTGGAATACCTACGCAGACAGGAAGCAGTGATGGTAAAGTGACACTAATTGTCTGACAGGGAAGCCTTCAGTCATGTAATAGGCTTAGTCCTTCTGGACTAGTCTAGAGCCCCAATCAGACTTTGAGGCAATTAAAGCAGCAATGTCTAAACCTAAGGGGATTGACAACATGCGGATGAGCTATGGGATTTATCAGACTATATGTAGTAAGCATGGCACTGGGGCGCTGATGCCAGACAAACCAGAGCCAGTAAACCACTCCTCAAGAAAGTTTGAACAGATGAAAAGTGACTGTAAGACAAAGATGGCATACGGTCCCATGAGACGCCCTGCGGCACTTTAGAAATCGGAACTTGCCTTGATCGCCGAGCTCTCTTCATCCCTAATCCCACATCCGCACCTTTATCTGCTGCCTATCCGTTGCCTTTCCTCTCTTGCACATCACTGTTCATTATTCCGTAGACACCCACACCGTTTCTCCCACCTGCCAGCCCAAGCAAACGGGATGGATGCTGAGGGGCGGAGGTGCGGCAGGTCTGAGAAAAGACGGAAGCCTTCAAATTCATCTTTTATTCTGCAGCAGACAGAAGTTTAAATCACTGCAGACTTCCAACTATGCACTACCCATAATTACATCCCATTTGAAACAATGTGCAGACAAGAAGGTTACCAGCACTACTGTATGGGAGGAAAAACTAATGGCTGCTATGGTTGTATGTATTTTTTTAAATCCTTAAAGGGCCTAAATTGAGGTGTTTTTCAACTTAAAATGGCCAAATTAACTAAAATACAAATACAAGGCAAAGACGTGAGGCAATGTAATATTCTTCACCAGTCGCTTGGTAATTCGATGAGTCACACCTGACATGATCGCCAGAACAACGAGCACCTTATTGCACGTTTGAATGATCTCACAGCAGGTAAAATGCAAAACTGAGCCCCATATTGTCACAAAAGGCTTACTTGTGTCCTATTTTCTGTTATTATATCTATTATATTCAGTAATATGAGAGTAAATGTGATATAGGGGTGTAATTTCAAGTATGGAGGGCTCTAATGATGTAAAAAAAAATGCATTTAGACATTCATAAACAGGTTTTTCATGCTTTAACTACAAAAATATTCCATTTGTAAATAAGAAATCCTACTTTGCATGAGAGCATGCCGGTGATGTCATCTGATTACTTGAGTTTTTTATCCTATTTGAGAACGTGTTCTTGCAGATGTTGCAGCTGTTTAGGCACAGAAAACGGCATTACGTGTTCTTTTCACGAGGGATGTTTATTTCCAAGCCGACAAAAAGTTAAGAACAGATTTACAACAGCTCCCCTCTGCAAGACGTGCCTCTAACTGCTGTGTAAAATATAGAACTCACGTCACGTTCAAGGCACCCCATGCTAAACTCTGCGGGCCGTTCAAATGCATCTCGTAAATAACAGTACCTCTTTAACATAATACAAACATGACACCAAAAAACAATGGGGTGGGGAGGGGTGGGGGTAGGGGGGGCCTAAAATAAAATAGCAATTACGTTTAAAACAATGACACACAATCATGTCTTAAATTCCTTAAAGTACCTCTCTCTGTAAATTACTCAATCATGTTTCTTGTGAAATACCCAAGAATTCCTGTGTCCCTCACACAGACTGTGCAGCATGTTGCTCACGACTTGTGCCTGAACAACGCGCCGAGATTCTTTCCTCCTTGGCCTGTGCAAGTGGGTGAGCACATCACGCCTGCTTAGACCGAAGGCTGAATCATTCTTGCATTGTGTGAAAAAATAAATCAAATTAGTGCCCTCCGAGAGTGACATTAATGCTTTACGAAAACATAAAAACCTTTTACTTTTCCATCCCCCTCACTCTCTCTTTGTCCTGCAAAGGGTTTTTAAACCTGCCGGTGTTTGAGTCAATGATTCTACATTGGAAAGTGCATTGCTGGTGTTTTTAAATAATACAGATTTGAGTGGCAAAGGGATTCCCTGAGGGAGGGAAACTCAAGGTATGATAGCTCAATTAAACATAATGGTTCTTATCATGGTGCATGTTGTTCCCTTTGAGTCGAAATAAATGAGCACCAAGCACAATCTTGTCACATGTGAATTTATCCAATTTTATGCTTGAAAATGCGTAAATTAGGCAAAAAAAAAAACATGTTAAATGTGCTTAAATGTGCCTTCTTTTCATATTTAACCATGAAACAACATGATCTGTGAAATTCAAAGATCATGTAAGATGAAGAGAATGTACACGAGGTTTAAACAAATGTGTTATTATAAAATATAAACAAGTCATCACTGACCCCCCCCATATAACGAGATAAGAAAAAAAAAGTAGGTCTTTTGGTAGAAAAGCAACAAAACAACCCTGGGCTTATAAGCGGCGTGTTAGCACTTCATTGCAAATGAGGCCAGCGCTCACGCATCGGCCTCAATTGAGGCGGGATTGATGGTCTCTCTTATTGCAGGGAAAATCAATGCTGGAAGATATGAGATTGAGTGTGAAGCATCAGAGATAAGTGGACGTGACCATTTCTCTGAAGACATTTTAATCAGATCCACTGTTCATCATGTCAAACAAACAAACAAAAAATCCAAACTAGCCAATGTGAGATTAGCGGAACAGACAGCCCTACAATGCAGAGTTGCTAAACGCAGGTTTTCACCTCGACACATGTTTACCCTGCGCAAATAAAAGCAGTGAAAAGGCTTCAAGCGCTTGTGTACGCCCAGACGCCTTAAGTGACTTGAATGCTTCAAAAGATCTTAATTAGTTAGAAGGTCAGCATTGTCCAACAGAAGCGCATTAAAAAGCAGCAGTGTTGCGTTTAATGGCAATCCTCTCTACAGTATTGCCACCTTAATGAGATTTCTTTCCCTCTTCAAATCAAATTGTGCAAAATAAACAAGTGCGCACTACGGCGTTTGATGAATGAGGATCATTTCAGCTCCCTGCCTTGCAAAAAGGAGCTAGACCCGTCTTTAAAAAAATTAATAAAACATGCTTAATTTATTCCAGAGCGGTTCTGAGCAAAGTTAACTTGGTATCTACCAAGAACACATTTCCAGCTAGGGCTCAGATGTTTAATTTATGCCTTTTTGCAGAACACTCCAGACACTTGTAGTGTTCCTGCTTGGCTAATTTATTGTCAAGTTCATTTTAGGAAGACGTGAGAAGGGATGTTTTCCAATCTGTCATTTTGCAGAGCCTGTCGTGGAACCCGGACATTTCTTTGAATAGTGCAAAATAAAGTCGTGATGCACACGCAATAACTCCCAACCTTTGCAGGAACAGTTTGGGGAAGGCTCTCGAGGGTATGCTTGGGTGAGTTTGACGTGGGAGAACACACAGTATCTTGTGGAAACACCAGTCACATATTAGTTATATTTTCAGTCTCTGCAGGTCATACCTATGGTCATTTTTCCCTAATAGTGTATGTGGGCTGTGATTACAACACAACCCTCCTGTCTGGATGTTGTCTAAGGGTCCGTTCACACGTGCATTTGCACTGTTACTGTAGTTTTTAGACCGTCGTGGTGAAGAGAAAGCTCTCTGTTTACCGATCGATCTACGTTCCCACCCTCACCTATGGTCATGAGTTATGGGTCATGACCGAAAGAACGAGATCGCGGATACAAGCGGCGGAAATGAGTTTTCTTCGTACGGTGGCTGGACCCACCCTAAAAGATAGGGTGGGGAGCTCGGCCATCCGGGAGGAGCTCAGAGTAGAGCCGCTGGTCGTTCACATCGAGGGGAGCCAGTTGAGGTGGTTCGGCCATCTAGTCCGGATGCCTCCCGGGCGCCTCCCTGGTGAGGTGTTTCGGGCATGCCCAGTCTGGAGAAGGCCTCGGGGAAGACCTAGGACACGCTGGAGGGACTATGTCTCACAGCTGGCCTGGGAACGCCTTGGTGTCCTCCCGGTGGAGCTGGAAGAGGTCGCCGGGGACCAGGATTACTCAAACTGCTGCCCCCGCGACCCAGACCCGGATAAGCGGAGGAAAATGGAATGGAGCTTGCTCTTCTGACCCTTCAAGTAACGCTGGAAAGGCGTCTGACTTTGGCAACAGTTTGGCGGATAGTGCAGCTTCATATTGCTAAACAAAATGAGCTTTCCCTCACAAACATTTCCTAGAAACCACTGCTCAATATTGCCCAGGTCCAGGTTTTGTGACGTCAGTAAAACTATGTGCAGAGCAATCCAAAACTGTTTTCAGGGCTCACTTCCAAATGCACAAACCTCATTATTTGACGTGATTTAGCGTGAGAATAAAACATTGTAACAACACTTATAGGTCAGAAAAAGCAGGTCCTGTTTAAGCAGGCCCCCTTTAAAAAGGTAAATCATTGGTAAATAACGACATCAAATTTTAACGGGTATAAACTTTAAAAAAAAGTTAGAAATCCCGCAGTTTTTGCATGTTTATGTGCATTGCTTGCGAGCGGTCCTTGAATGCGCCATCTAATTTTCTCCCAAGCTAGCCTATTATACTCTATTTCCCCCGTTTTTCAGAAAGTTTTTCTCATGCCGACTGTTCCTGCATGTTCTCTGCTCTGTTGTAACGATGTCAAAGTAAGTAATAAAAGATTTGTGATGATATCATCGGCTCGGGATTAATATAGAAATCAGTCGATGCTCAAGACTGCAATATGGGTGGAAGTGAACACCTCCATCTCCGGTAATAAAATCGGACATCCCTAATTTTAAAAGTATAAAGCCCATGCAGCCTTTGATTATCAGTAGAAGTACTTTAAATATAGTGATAGTAGAAAATCACTACTCACGAAATTATTAACTCATATTTTTGCAGCCGCTTTTCGACATTCTTCAGTCATCACATTTCTCATTACGCGCATTTTCAGTGACGCCGGTGGGGAAATCACGAGAAATCTGTGGGGTCCATGGAGGACTTGCCTGATAACGTGTTAACAAGCAATCAAAAAAAAAATTATCCGCCACATTTCATCCTTTTTACTCTCTCCCGGCATTTCTATTGATTGCTGTGTGTCATTACAGCTCCACTGCACACATACCTTTCTTCAAATTCAGTATAAAGGCTCTCTAGAAGCAATAGACGTCCTTGTAATGAATTCTTTATTCAAGCAGTTCTTCCGATTCTGTTCCTACGGCAACTCAACTGGAATGGAATATTATGTTCTATTGTACATCTACAAAGGTGCTTTGGACGATATGGACTAGTGGTTGATTTTTAAAAGTGCTCTGGGAGAGTTTATTGTTGTTACATTTTTACTTTGCGTTTTTGTGCAGTACTTCCTGCAGTGGCTCGTCTCATCAATGTAACATTATTGACACCTAGTGACCAGTGTAGAATACTGCATGTAACGTCTTTGCGTCTTCTGAATGCTTCATATTTGCATTTTAGCCATTTTTATGCTTGGAAATGCTTACTTTAGACCATAAATAAAATATTAACATATGAATAATTCAATATATTAATATATTGAACTATTCATATATTTATTTTAATATATTATATATAATAATTGCTTAAATATGCATTTTGGCTGACCGTATTAGTACAGCTATATGTGTAATACTGTATATATACAAACTCTAATTGTTTAATACACACTAAATAAATCATGTGAATTATTCATTTACTTATTTTCAAAAAACGTACTAGAGTTAATATTGAAGAGCAAAATGGCGATGGATTACTGTAGTATATTTGTCAGGTTGAGTAGCAAGATGGGGTTTTCTTTGCATTAAGGGACTAAATTAATTTCTGCTATATTTTTTTATTCAATTTGTGAAATTGTATGTATACAATTGAACCTACATTTATGTAAGTTTGTACCATTTACAAGCTTTATTCTTGTTTCTTTATGTGCTTTTGTCCAAAACTATAGGCACTAGGAATGACCAATAGTGGCTTTGTTGTCCAACTCCAACTTTCTGATATCAACTGATGCCAATTTGTGTTTTTTAAATGTTTATTTTAATTTATCGTTTGTTTATTGAGTGTTATCAGGTGAGTCTGAATGCTTGTTTGTCTATATGTGCCCTGTGATTGACTGGCGACCGGTCCAGGGTGTACCCCGCCTCTCGCCCAAAGTCAGCTGGGATAGGCTCCAGCATACCAGCGACCCTAATGAGGATTAGCGGTATAGAAAATAAAATAAATGAGTGTTATTGGCCAGGGGTGCCATATAAGGAGGGAAAGCCAAGGCAATTCCTAGATTCCTTGACTGCCCGGGCACCCCAAAAAATAGGTAATTACTAATAAAATGAGTAATTCATTAATAAAAAAGGGGGGTGAGGGGTCAATGTAATTTTTATCATGGTAACCTTAATTCCTGGCTGCCTCCCTGTTAGTGGATATGATCATTCATTCATTCATTTTCTATGCCGCTTATCCTCATTAGGGTCGCGGGGATGCCGGAGCCTATCCCAGCAGACTTTGGGCGAGAGGCGGGGTACACCCTGGACTGGTCGCCAGTCAATCGCAGGGCACATATAGACAAACAAACATTCACACTCACATTCATACCGATGGACAATTCAGAGACACCAATTACCCTAACATGCGTGTTTTTAGAATGTGGGTGGAAACCGGAGTACCCCGGAGAAAACCCACACACGCACGGGGAGAACGGCAGTCAATCGCAAGGCACGGGATATGATATATGAAAAAAGAAACCATAAAATCACTTAACATGGAACATAATATCACTGCATGGTGACACTTCCAGAGGATGACACGTCTTCTTTAAGGAGACTTTGGATGTGAAAGTGCATTGGTGGAATTTCCAGGAATGAGAAAAATCACTCTGCGTCTGATGTGACAGGCTCCTCATCTTGGCCGATGAATTCAATTCTTTTTGGGGTTGGTAGTGAGTGTTAGCCAAACGGTTGCCGTTGGTGATCACACTGTGAGCCTCAAAAACTCACCGTAGCTCATCAGTTGTTTTGTTTGACGTGCTACCCGAGCAAGATAGTTTCCTTGGCATGTGTTGGTAGTTGATACCAAAATGTCTGCCGTGTGGAACTTTTCAAGATACTACGCTCCAAGAAATGCTCGCTGCGGGGTGCAATAGTGCCAGACACCAGGGATCGGCTTTTGGGATTGGCATTGAAAGGTATTTGCTGACCTTGTGAGTTTTCACGGATATCGGCCGATGCTGATCGATGGCCGATTGACCCCTAGCTAGGTTGGTTTTCATTATAGGGAGGAAAAAATACCGATATTGACCGATATTACATTCTTATGCCAATATCGGTGGCATCCCTAGTAGGAACACTGGTAATATTTTTGAGTTAACCCCATATTAATCTACTGGAATGCAAAAACCAAAACCTGACAATTTTAATCCAAATAACTATATCTGAAAACATTTTATTATTGGTCAGTTAGTTGAATAAATATCCTTCTGTATGTTCTGTACTTGCAAAAATAAAGAGAACAATAAATGCTGCTCTGCAGACCAGGCGTGAGCATTTCCAGCAAAAGAGTACACCGACATCTAGTGGATAATCACAGAAACTGCAGCATTGCAAGCTACTGCCCATGCCACTGATGGTACCCAGCAAAAACACAGCAGACACTCTAATGTTTCATTTTGCTACTTTGTAATCTGACTACAAATCCAATTGTGCGTCCAGTCCAGTGTTTGAGGTCAGCCTTGCCTGCTGATCCAATGCTACCTTGAGATTGTGCAGCTGCCATCCGATTGGCAGGAAAAAGTAGTGCAAAAACTGAGCTGGGAGAAACCGCTATTATTGGACTCGAGACTGGACAACGATCCCCTACAAAAACAGACAACATGTGAGGTGTGGAATTTTTACAAAGCCATATTAGTGAAGTAAATGTGAAAAGTAATGCAAATGTAAAAAATACATCAGTAAAAGGGGTTTGGTGGAATAATTCAACTGACCTGATGTCTTGAGATGCCAGCACCTCAGTGTAGTACATGATTTTACTCTTATGGGGAGAGACCTGCAGAGAGGCCAGCATATCGTCCACGGAAGGCAGGCTGGACAAGCCGAGGGAGCTGTGAAAGCACCACTGGAGAATGTAGTATCCAGGCCAGCGCGTGATGTGAGAGCCCTGTTTGAACACAGAGCAAAGGCGCAGGATGAAGAAAGGTGTGCTGGTGGACAGTTTTGACGCAACGCGGTGGAAAGGCTGTATAAATATTAAGGTGTGTTCCTCTCACCTGTACACTTTCACCCTCTGTGCAGGTGAGCGCATTCTCCACTATGCAGTAGTCCTGGTCCAACAGCTGGGAACTGACAGTCCCTAATGACGTCAAGCCATGCTCTCCGACCATGTCTTTCTTCACAGGGCGAGGTCTGCTTTTGGAATGGTAGACGCTGAAGAGCACGTCGCCTTTGGTCACATCGAAGTCCCAGGTAATGACCGAGGAATCTTCTACGATCTCGATTACAATCTAAAGTGAACAGACAGCATGCAATTACAGGAAAACGACACTTTTTCTGTAATTTGAAACACGTTCTGTCTAAAAAGCCTTCTGGAAAAAAACCCACTCCAAAAAGCTCCAACAACGCTCCATTTGCAAAAATCTATTTGGAAAAGTTTGTTTCTATGCTCAGTTGCTATGTGTTAGGAAGTTAATGCTTAAAAGAACCAAAATATGACAAATACTGCAAGTAAATACATGTTATCATAAAAGTATCTATTACTACATTTATATATTATAACCGTGTTGGAAGTTTTTGACGCTTTTTAATAGCAGCCTTTGCAGGCGGAATTGGTGCGTGTGCCCTTAAGTGCAGTAACGAGCTGTCTCGTATTATCTGTTTTTATATCTTTAGAACACACAGAAAAGACAAAGTCATGTTTCATATAAGGATTGGGTATGATGGGCAAAATTTCCAAAACCTGCACTTTTCCTTCAATAATAAAAGTTTATTGTTGGGTTGGCCTGTGGTTTGTATTCATGCCAGCCAGTGGCACCCTTTGCCACAGAAAGGACGTGAGACTACCTGGCTGCTATTTTGATTAGATAGGTTATACATGTCAAATCATTTGAAATATTTACAAGATTAATACATTTGATAGGTAACTACTGGTCACACTACTGGTATTTTGCCTGATCAAATTGTGATAAAGTTTCACGTCCGCACTGTTGAATAAAAACCAGTAATAAATCATCCTCTGTATCTTTTACTCCAGTCTGATGTTGGGATCCGTCCGTCTGAATAGGTTGAATGTGAACTTTTTTGTCCACTCGCAATCTCTATTAGTTACGTTTACGCATGAATTTGACACCAAACTGAAGGGGAAATTTGAACAAACTCGACAAAGCAATATTTGGAGTACAAAAATACTAACAAATGCTCATTTTCAGCGATATGTGTAGAGATGCTCTGAATTGTATCGTGAAGCTTTTATAGTACAGTACTAGATTGCCCCTGTCAGGTCACCAGAGTACAAAATATTATATTTGCAGTGCATCATACAGTTCGCCCCTCCTTCTGTTGCTCCCCGACTCTATCGTAGTTTTTCAAAAACTAAACTGGTTGCTTTTTTGTGGTTGACTAAAGCCTATTAATAATCAAAAAGTGCATATTTGAGGAAATGTTATGTATTCATGGTCTAATAAAGCATTTTCAAGTATAAAATTGGGTAATGTGACTGTAGGGGTGTTATTTCATGTCTGGAAGCCTCTAATAATAATACAACTCGTATTTAGAAACTGTTTTTTTATGCTTTAACTATCAAAATATTCAGTTTATTATGAACGAATTCTACTTTGTGAAAATTCATCCATCCATCTTCTATGCCGCTTATCCTCATTAGGGTTGCGGGTATGCTGGAGCTTATCCCAGCTGTCTTTGGGCGAGAGGCGGGCTGCCAATCAATCGCAAGGCACATATAGACAAACAAACATTCACACTGACATTCATACCTATGGACAATTTTTTTTGCCAATTAACCTAACATGCATGTTTTTGGAATGTGGGAGGAGAAAATAACTGAAATCAGTTGATTCTATCCAATTACATGCTGGGCCGAATGACATCACACATTGTGGTCTTACGGTATTATTTCAAGTCATCATTGTGCAGACAGTTTGGCGGCACGGATGAATATGTTGGCATGAGTAAAGTTGAAAGTACCTCATGTGGAGCTCCCTTGAAAATAGTGGCACTTTTATATATGGAGTCTGTCAGCAATTGGCTGTCACTGTCCAGCTCCTCCACAGTCCTGTACAGAGACTTGGGCACCATACCCCCCTCAGGGATGTCACACTTAGAAGGGGAGGACAGAAGGAACATGACTGAACTGACCAAAAAAAAAAATCACATTTTGATGAATTCTATGCAGCTCACCCTGCCATCCCCTCCCAAAAAGGTTGGGATAATCGCCCTGTCGATGTAGTCCAGCAAGCCTCCAGGACCCCAGTAGTCATTTGCAGCAAAAACGAGAAACTTCTTACGAGTGTTCTCATTGATCAGAGGGCTAACCTGCAAGCCAGATATTAATTAACAATATTAATTAACCATAAACCTCACTAAAACAGGGCTGAGTAATTCATATATATATATATATATTATATATATGTTATCTCAATGTACAAGATAAATATATTGTTTTCCGGGTCTTTGTAACTTCCATTAAATGATCTCACTCCTATGTGTGACTTTTATTGGATTCAAAGCGTATACGCATCCATGTATTCTCACCAGGCTCCAGAGCATCGGAAACACTCTTGGTGCCCTCAGCATGAGCAAGTGGCTCAACGTCTCGGGGTAGTTGGCCTCCACTACTTCAATGATTCTCAGCAGGGTCTTCAGTCCAGGTCTCCACAGGTGACGCATGTTAAGACCCTCCAGATCCACCAGGCAGGTCCAGCAACTGAGCAACGCAATACAAGTTTGCATGAGGACAGCTTGAACGCAAGCACGTTTATGTAACTGTTGCAGGAAAAGGCAGGTCAGGCACCTGATTGGACGACCAAAGACGGTGGTGTTTTCCTCACAGCGTCTCAGTCCCTCTTCGTTGATGGAAACAACCTGGGTCCGTCAAAGTAAAGAATTAATAACTCCTTAAAAATGACTAAACCACACTACTTCTCAACTGGTAGTGTGCTTGTCTTAATATTGTGCTTTTATTCTGAAGGGACTTTTATGCAATGGGGTGTCGTCTATTGATACCCCGGCAGAAGGTGTCAGAAGACCAACGGGTAGCAGAAGACCAACAATGTCTATTAGTAGTCTACTGATGTTGAATGTTCCAAGTTTGTCTCTTGTTGAGCCTTAAAAGTGTTTAAAAGTGTTAAAAGTATTTTATATTTGTGATACAGTATTCTGTATCAGGGCCCATATTCACAATGCTTCTCAGAGTCCTCTTAAAAAGGGTCTGCTGACTTCGATGGGGAAGCGTAGAGTGGGTTGTTCCACTGCGAGATACTGGGCGGTCATTGGATAAATGCTGGACATTGTCCCGCCCATCTGACACTCAGTATCTCTGGGGGTCTATGGAGCAGTGGGCCGGCCCGGACGCTTGGCGTCTGCATGATAATTGGTTGATCTGTCTGAGGCGGAATCCCCTTTTGATTGATAGTGAAATGAGCAAATCAGCGATCTTCAATGAACTTCATTCAATGAACCTAACATTAACCTCAATCGCAGCATTTTCCAAGTTCTTCATTCCGTTGCTCTGAATTGATCCAGAGACTTTAAGAAAGACTAGGAACTGAGGTTAGCACTTACACCTAAATAAACACATGTCTGATGTATGCCAGAAAACCGGCCTTTAGAGCAGTGGTTCCAAACTTTTTTTGGCCGCACCCCCCTTTTGGAGACAAAATGATTTTTACGTCCAAGCTGGTCGTTCTATTACTTGATATTAATGGTGGACGCAGACTCAGCAGTCAGCCATTCCTGTGATTGCTAACAATATGAGGCTGTGAAAGCACCTTAAAGGTCACTATTATGTTATGACGGACCCAAGTCTTCACTGCTGCATTGTTACATTTTACCTGTGGCCAGGTATTGCGATGTTACAGGCGTTACAGCGTTACCGCGCCGTGTGGGACTGGAAAGATCATCCCTGCACGATGGTTGTCATTAAGCATACAGAGAATATCGCCTCTTTCTTTCTGCCATCTTGCCTGTTTATGTCACTGACCACTCCTCATTTTGCCTTTTTGTCAAGTAAAAATTCAAATAAAAATCTAAAGATTTTTCTAAGAGTGACGTCACTAAGAGCTATTTTTAGTCTTGGTATGCCTCGAGAATGCGGCCGCAGATGTTTATGCGGAATGTGATTCTTAGTCATCTTTTCATTGTCACATTTGAGGTGTTCCAAATCGCTAGTGTGTACAGTAATCCCTCGCCGCTTTGCACTTTGAATTTTGTGGCTTAACTCTAACACAATTTAAAAAAAAAAAGAATGGTTAAAAATGGCCTATTAGTCAAAAACATGTACATTTTTGACTAAATTATATTTATACAGATTATTCAAGCATAAAAATGAATAAATACAGAAAAATACTAAAGTAAGACATTCAAAAGACGCATTGAATGACACAGATGACATCTAGTACTCTACACTGGTAACTAGGTGTCAGTACATGATACCGTCATGTTCGGTGAGACACACAAGCACCAGACAACAGGTTTCAATTATCTCACGACAGGCACAATAACCCCTAACACGTGCTACAGTTGCAGCCTTATCCCACACCAGGCTAAAACTCAACTCTGAACCCCCATTGTCACTTCCTGTCCACCCTTCACTCAGTTCCCCTACCAACACACACATCCATTAGTCTTACAAATATGTCTTATTTTCTCTTATTATGTTTACTATATTAGGTGATTTGAGTGTAAAAGTGACAATATGGGAGTTATTTCGTGGTCTAACACCATTTAGAAGGTTGCAAACAGGTTTTGTAGGCTCAAACTATGGAAATATTAAATTTAAAAATAAGGAATTTTCCATTTTCAATTCAAACTAACATCCATTTTGCCACATTTGGTCCTGCTGCCAAAACCAGTTGCGAACCACTGGACTAAAATTCACTTCGATTTAGTCACCTGTTTTATCAGCACCTCCTCTGTCAAGGCTTGCATCAAACCCTTGGTGTCCATGAGACCCAAACGCAGGACATACAGAGGTCGACCATCTAAACCAACAGACAAGAACCAGACTAAGTGTTCCCATCAAAATCAAATAGCAGGACAAAAATCTGAACTTTTTAACTTCTTGCAAGCTTTTAATAAGCTCGCAATCCTGTTTTGAAGATGATTCAATTAATTGGCATATATCGGTGCAAAGGTATCTTACTGTGTTCAAGACTAATGAAAGCAGTGACGCATGGAAGCACTGACAGATGGTACTCAGACAGTCAATAATTTACATGCCATTCCACACTTATCTGGTTGCAGTAAATGCAGATGAGGCCATCCCGTCTCTATATGTGCATTTTTTGTTGCCATATTAGAACAATTAAATTACAGTAAATTTGTGTAAATAATAAGGTTACAACTGTAAAGGTGACCCAAGGTACAATCTGTACCTTGGTATTTGGCGTCTGGTTTTGGTACGTTTTGTGCGTAAAGAGCCAGTCTGTATGGAATCATAGGAGTGCCAAAATTAAAAGGAAATACATATGCAAAAATAAAGACAATCATTTATGCAGAAATACACAAATGTAGTCATAGTCTTTTTCCATTTTGTCATTACTTATTTGGTATTGTCTTTGGTTTTTCCATTTTGTCTTTGATTTTCCTGTTCTGTCTTATCTTTTCCATTTTTTCTATTTCTCACTGAATTTACCGGATGGCTCAAAATGGCTACAAAAAGCAAAGGCAGTAGAGTAATTAGTCAACACTAGTGCTGTCACATTATTAAAATACATCAACAGATGAATCCCGGTTTTCAAATTAAATAATCATGATTAATCACCATCTGCCACTATGTCTGAAATGAGCAAATTTTAGTGTATTTTATTAAGAGAAATATTATTTGAATGTATTAACAACTCCAAATGAAGTACAAATTTAAATCAAGCTAACAGATACGTCTGAAAATCTATTTGCCTATTGCTAGTATTTTTTTTAATAACAGCAAAACATTTAAACCACACTTTAACTGCGTCATTACAAGCAAAGAAGGGGTTGTGTTCAAAGACACTACCTGATTTCAGTTGAATTCACAGGTTTTGAGCATGTTTATATTTATATATATATTTATATGCAAATTGCACTTCCACACTGATGCTTGCGTAGTGCCCTTAAACACACCATCGTGTGAACAGCACCTGGCCAGCAAAAAGAGCACAGTGCTATGTATCCCCTGCTCCAGCACGAATAAAAGGAGACTATTATGGAGTTGTTCATCGATTGTGTGCGATATATGAACCGATAAGTGAGTTGAACGGTTGTTTTTAACGCCAAGAGTGAGTTGGAATATCCGCCTATTGTCTTTCTGTGCCATACAGGCATAAAAAAAGATGTTGTTTTGATGTTGGGAGTTTGTAATGTCGGAGAAAGACAGTGTTTGCAAGATGGAAATACCTATATGTTGTTGGAATTACACTGCTGTTGTGTTCAGGTCCGAATAAAGCCATACAAGAGCATCAGACTCTAGATGATGACTGTGTGGATGCTACATTGTGCCTCTGTAAGTACATTAACACTTTTAATGAACATGCTATTTTTGACAGCCTGCCTTTGTCATGGAAGTGCCAGTCTCCGGTGTAGTAGTCCTGAAGAAGCTGAGGACGCTGCCATGAGTCAAATAAAAAATCCACCTGGTATTGCTTCCTCCAGGTGAGTGACTGGCTCAGAAGCTGCTGAGCTTTGTCAAAGTTAAAGTCACTGACTGTCAGAAAGCGCAGCACATGCTGATCATTTGGAATCTGTAGATTTAAAAAAAGGCTTCACCATATTAAGCAATTATTTTAAATAAATGAGGGAATCGATGCAAGCAAGCCTTGGCACAAGGCAGTCAGGTGACTTAACATAAACACAACTGATTGATGTGCAGAAGAGCGAGTTGATCGAGACAGACAAATTGTAAGTGACCTTGCCCTTATGGGTTTCCTGGAGCCACTGCCGCAGTTGAATAAGACAGCTTTCCTGCAAAGGGGTTAAATCACCTAGGTAACGTCTGATGTAGTCAGCATCCAATTTGTCTGCAGGCCAAAACACAGTGTCAACTTAGCGCATGGTCCATTGCATGCATCAGAAAGAAACTCTTCAGGCCCTTTCAACCAATACAATGGAACCTTACGGGAGCTTACTCAGCTCCAGAGGGTCCGACTCTAACCAAATACGTTTTCCCCATAAAGTCTAATAATCTGATACATGTAGAAAACAATTACAAATGCATTTAAAAATGCAGTCATCTCTCCCTACATCACGGATCAAACATCAAATCCCCCTCTCCATTGCAATTTTTTAAAAATAAATAGCCACTGTAAAAAAATACAGTATTTAAATTGTTTTTATATATTCTGGCTACTAGGCGTGAGCAATGTTATTTGATTAGATTACCTACACACTGTATGTAGTCAGCCAAGGCATGTCTAACATGACATAGTTCTCCCATTCCGTGTGGAAGCGGTAAGGTTTCGGCACCTTACTTTGTCCTTCCCCAATTTGATTGAATCAATACAGTTGTGCAAAAAATAATAAGAGTGTAAAGGTGATTTTAGGGGTGTTATTTCATGTCTACAGAGCTCTAACTTTAAGTATGAAAATATATATTAATATCGAATCCTACTTTGCGGAAATTCACTTATCGTGGTCGGGTCTGCAACCGGGACAAACGAGGGAGGATTGTATACTGCAACGATATCATAATCTTGGGCAAAAATATCAGAGCTTCACGGTATTATAATTACAGCTATAAAATGTGTTATTTTGAATTTGACTTTTAAGTGACTATTAAATGAAGAAAAGTGATTTGTCCTATACTCCCGTGACACTTTGTGGTTATTTGCAGATTGTAATGATTTTTTTTTTTATATAGTTGTACTTTCAGGAAGAACTAATGTCACAGAGACCATCAGGAGAAGGAGAGAGTGTTTCTGCAGGGTGGCCCTCATCCTTGGCAGGAAGAATGTCTTCGGAAGAGTTTCCTGGGACAATTTGCTCAGAAGCGGGTGAAGCCCAACGAGGCACATACGTTATTCCCTCTTTCTCCAGCTCATTGAGATGGTACTGGAGAATTTCCTTACCCTAAAACACAGGAAGGACACAGTGCTGCCAAATAAATCCATGTGACTCGGAACGGCCTATTATTAGTCAAAAATAGGCATAACCCACACTGCGTTTATTTAGGTCTTAAAAGGCGCATATTGGTTAACACGAGTGTAAAGGCGACTATAGGGGTGTTATTTCAGTTCCAGTGGGCTCTAGTAATGCAAAAACCTTATTTACAAGGTCGCAAAGACATTTTTTTTGCTGTTCTTTGAAAATATTTAGTTTTTAAATAAGCACTCTTACTTTGCGGACACTCGTTTACCACGGTTGGCAAAGGATACACAAGGTGTTTACAGTACAGCCAAATCGATGAAAATACAAACCATCTCTATGCTATTAGAATACTGTTTCATTGCTATCCTCTCTGCCATGCCTTCAAAACCAAAGAAGGAGGTAACATCGAGACTGGCAGTCTGTTCATAGCAGGTCCAGTCTTCTTCCTCGGGATGAACCTGGGGGGTAAGACCATATTGGATTATAGAGGCTGATGCTCCACTCTTGTTGTTTTATGTCACAAGGAAACATTTACATGACACAACATGGTTTTTACCTCAGGTGGTCCATCCCACCTAAACGACACATAATACCGACCCAAAACAAACAAGGCTCACCTTATTTATCTCATTTGTACTCACCGTGTATTTGCAGCACTCGCGGGCAATGACCCTGTTAGAAAAGGTTTCGTTTTGGATTTCAATGAGGAGCGTCCGGTCTCTGCGGTTCAAAGTGTTCTTTTGGATGAAATACAGGTAATCTACACCAGCAATCTTTGCAGAAAACCCAACACGCATATTGTCACATCAACAAAATAATATTTTACGAGTGTACTGATGATTGTCTGTCCAAAGTAAATACCCGTTTGAGGAGCCGTGGTGCATCAATGTCAATTGTGCAGCGCCTCTCAATCACTTGAGTGGCTCCATCATGACTTTGGCTCTCATTGAGGATCTCGCTGTCTACAAACACGGGGATCAACGGACACTTTGGAAACCTCCTCTCATAAGCCTAGCATAGGGAGAAATTAAAGTAGTAGAGATGGAAAAAGTACATAAGTTATCTTATGAAAACACATTTATACTTTTATCTTGTGTTATAAATGTATCAGCTACACGTGTGCATACTGTTGGTAAAATCACTGCCACACCCACATTTTTTAACCCCTGACCCACACTGACCACAACCAGATACCTACTAAAAATCAACTCCTTATATGGTGATTGGAATGTGATTGGCATGGCTCCATGTAAGAAGTAAATATAAGGCAGAAAAAAAGAGGAGGCTCTTCAGAACGGGTTGGAACGTATTGCAAAGACTTCTTCTATTTTTGCAAAAGACAAGTTCTGACTCAGGTTGTGTTCCTTGTCTCCGGTCGTCCTGTTGGTGTGCGTGCTGCTGTAGCGGGGACTCTGACAAGTAGCACCTAAACGGGCCGAGAGTTGTTTACTTTGAAGCCCTTGTGTTTAGTCAAAGACCTGGACACAAGCTAAACAACAACTCAATTATTGACATCCCTCACTAGATTCCTTGCTATATCACGTTATTTCAAAAATTACTATTTTTCAAAATGTTATGAACAATTTATCAAAAAATTGTTTTTAACTATTTTTACTATTATTTCAAAAACGACCATTTATTACTCAAAAAACATTTGACACATAAGTCATATGTAGTATTATGGTTACTGGTCGTCAGTAATGTTACTTCGATAAGACCATTACCTTGCTATATGCTATGTCCCTGCAATGATCCCCTGAGCCTGCACATTAGTGTTCCGCAATGTGGTGTAAACAAAGAATGATAGGTAGGTAAAGGTGACTATAGAGGTGTTATTTCATGGCTACAGGGCTCTAAAAAGGGTAAAAAAAAGACATATTTAGAAAATTATGAACAGGTTTTCTGTCCTCTAACTATGAAAATATTCCATTTATGAAAATGGAATCATATTTGTAGAAATTCACTTTGCGGTAAATCTAGCACTAACACAGATCCGTTGATGCCAACTGATTGGGATTGATGATTAATGACATGTCTTGTGCTATGCTAAGCACTACTCACAGCCATTATTAACTCAAATGAATGCTTGTAGACCCGAACTGGACTCTGATATTCCTGCACCATGGCTGAAGTTGAGTCAGTCCCTGTTGAATAATCACAGAAATTTTAGTATGACGACTGCAATCAATTTGACACGACTCACTGATTGACAATTACTGCCGATTACACAGAGTTCAAGCGTTTGGGACTTACAGCAGATGTGTCAGAAGTTAGTGATCCATTGGAATGTCGTCCACACTGTCAGTTAGCAGAGGACAGTTTATTTGCTTCCCGCATTGTGTGTTGGAAAATGAGAACTGCCCCCCTTTCATACCAGCAGAAAACCACACCGTGCAACTCCAACCTGGTTAAAGTCAGTTGAAGTAAAAGTTAACTTTTACTCTTAGACCAGTGGCAAGTGTGCCACGGGGCCCATTTGCAGTCCGCACATTAAAAATATATAATTTACCAAGAAAACACAAAACACTCCAACCGCAGCAAACATGAGAACATGAGCAGTAATTTTACAGTAAAGTCAAAATTACAAGCAAAAAGTTGCAGTCTAATAATTAACATAATATTCAGAGGAAAAACATGCATCATTTTAGTAATACAAAGTCGAAACATTATAAAACAATTGCTATTTTCTTATAGCTGTAATGTTATAAGAGGTTGCAGAAAAAGTGAAAATAAAATGGGAATAAAGTTGTAATTGCAAGACAAAAATGTACACAAAGAAAATATATAACAACATAATATTATGAAGAAAAACAACATCATTTTAGTAGCACAGAGCTGAAATATTATAGAAAAAACACGTTATTTTCTTATAGTTGCAATGTAAAGAGACACAAACTAAACCACAAAAAAGTTGCCATGTTTGGAAAATTGATTTGTGGAAAAAGTTGTAATGTTTTGAGAAAAAAGTCAAAATGTTAAGGGAAACAACCAACAGCGCAAGTCAAAAATACAGCTGTAATATTATGAGAATAAATCTATAACTTGTGCCCTGCGATCGACTGGCGACCAGTCCAGGGTGTACCCCGCCTCTCGCCCAAAGTCTGCTGGGATAGGCTCCAGCATCCCCGTGACCCTAATGAGGATAAGCGGTATAAAAAATGGATGAATGAATGAATAAATCTATAACTATTAAGACAAACAATGTTTTACTGTAACAAAAAGCGTTTCCATTTTTACAAGATGGTAGATAATAATAATAATGGATTCAATTCTTTTACAGCGCTTGTCAAGGCACCCAAACTGCGTCACAATTAAGTGAACCCATTATTCATTCGCTCCTCAGTCACACACTGGCGGTGGTAATCAAAATCTAGGCTGCCAATTTGCACCTACGGTCAAACACTCATTCACATCCAAACACCAGTGTGGGCAGCACTGGAGTCAAGGTGGGTAAAGTGCCTTGCCCAGGGACAACACTGGGTGGAGGGAGCGAGAATCGAACCGCCAACCTCCCGCTTTCTGGACAACCTGCTCTAACTCCTGGGGTACTGCCGCCCCAGTGAACCCGAAAACTTACGAGGAAAGTAAGTTATAATAATTGTATTTTATTTTTTTAAGTTGTAATATTATGAGAAACACAAAACAAAAAAATGTTTATGGGAATAAAGTTAAATAAAGCCATAATTCTTTTTCAGGCTTCGAGGGAATAAAGCCATAGTATTATGAAAAGGAAATAAACAAAGGTTATTCAAGAAGAAATAGGACATTTCCATTTTAAGGCCAAAATGGAAAAACCAAAGACAATACATGACAAAATGGAAAAATAATTGCACTATATATTGCATATTTTTGTATTATTGATTCTCTTTATATTCCCACGTGTATTTCCTTTAAATTTTGGCCCGTAAAGGGTGACATTAGCTATGCCATTAAATCTAATCTTGGTCAAACTTCAAACCAAACCAAACTCAAAAAAAAAAAGGACATAATATAAGTTAAGCTTTAATGTAGTAAGCATCAAAGATATGCATCAACAATTTCCACTGCATTTATGTCCGAGATAATTCCCTTACACAACTGATCATGTCATAAAATAAAAGAACAGTTTCCAGGGTGGCCTTGGAGAAGTAGAAAAAACATACCCTGCTGCCAGAATGAGGGTGTAGAAAGGGTACAGTCCTTCCTTCGCTGCAAGAAGCCGGAAGTACACCCGCTTTATCGCATTCTGACCATCAGCCAGCATATGACTAATGTTTATTATTATTATTATTATTATTATTTTTTGGTTTAACAGAGGCTGTCGTCGTACGCAAAAATACGTGAAATCAAACGTTTCGAGTGTCCGGCCAGCCTATTTATTAAAGCCCTTTACGTCACGCCGTCTGACGTCACAGCTAGTTTGTGACTACAAAATACTAACTAAGATAACAAGCCTGGAAAGTCACTTGGTGCGGCTTGAACTGCAATTTATGAAAAAACAAAAAATTCATTACGACAGCACCGTCCCCGGGCTGCTGTTGTGTTGTTTTCTTCTTACCTTCATGGGAGACAAATGATATAAAAAGACTTTAAATAACGCCATAACAGACAAATTAAAATGGTTACACGGCTGTAGTTCCCCTGATGACCGCTTGAGGTCCTCAGTCGATTATGATGACTTGAACAGCATTGCGGTTCACTTGCAGAGGAAAACAACGAGCAATAGTTAGGGTGATAATTACAGCAAACACAATTACACTCCACAAATACTTTTCTTTTAATTTGTTCCAGCCTTGGCGTGGGTCGTGCAGAAAATTGATTATAGCAAGTATTTGTGTTAGTTAGCAGCTTTGTTAGCAGCTACGTTAGTTTGGTAGCAACTTTGTTAGCAGCTACGTTAGTTTGTTAGCAACTTTGTTAACAGCTACGTTAGTTTGTTAGCCACTTTGTTAGCAGCTACGTTAGTTTGTTAGCAACTTTGTTAGCAGCTAAGTTAGTTTGTTAGCAGCTTTGTTAGCAGCTATGTTAGTTTGTTTGCAACTTTGTTAGCAGCTACGTTACTTTGTTAGAAGCTACTTCCCGTTTTACGGAGGATGACAAACATGGCGGGAGTCCTTATTATTCCTTTATTGACTCGCCCAAAGCCAGCTAGGTTAGGCTCCAGCATACCCGCGACCCTAATGAGGATAAGCGCCATAGAAAATTCATCCATTCATTCATTCATTTTCTGTACCGCTTATCCTCATTAGGGTCACGGGGATGCTGGAGCCTATCCCAGCAGACTTTGGGCGAGAGGCGGGGTACACCCTGGACTGGTCGCCAGTCAATCGCAGGGCATAGAAAATGAATGAATGAATGATTGAAAACTATAATAACAGAATGCTGTTTTATTCCTCTTTGCCCAGAGCCTCACCGACATTTGATGGCTTCCTCCTTGTTTCTACGTGCACACCCTCTACAAAGGTTTGAAATCTAATGTGTATTCTGAGTGTAATTCTACTCCTAATGTCTGTCCTATTTATGTGGAAATTGTAATGTAATGAAAACATTGCGAATAATGGTGGCCTAAAACTTTTGCACTGTGTCATCAAAGCATAGGAATGTTTGCAGATGCTTGTGAACGTCTATTCATCCATTTATATACCGCTTATCCTCATCAGGGTTGCGGGTATGCTGGAGCTTATCCCAGCTGACTTTGGGCGGGAGGCAGGGTACACCCTGGACTGGTCGCCAATTAATCGCAGGGCAGACAAACAAACATTCACACTCACATTCACACTCTAATGGACAATTTAGAATCGCCAATTAACCTAACATGCATGTTTTTGGAATGTGGGAGGAAACCGGAGTACCCGGAGAAAACCCACACACGCACGGGGAGAACATGCAAACTCCCGATTTGAACCCAGAACCTCTTGACTGTGAGGCCAACATGCTACCTATTTAGCCACCGTGCGGCCCGCTTATGAACGTTTATTTATCAAATATACTTGATAAACCATGGGGATTATGTGCTTATAATTACACTTCGTATTGACCTTGACGCCTGTCACGCAGCGTACAGAATTAATGCATTTTGCTTGTCACACTTTCTTTGAACTTTGGCACAGGAACAGGCGTCTACTGTTGGGTTAATGCAATACATTCTATGTACCTCTATAAAGCCTCACATCAAACAGTGCCAGCATGCGCTGAACCCGACGGAATCTAATCAAAGTAGAGATGAGAGATGTGATTTATGAAAGCCCTCGCTTCACATTTCCAGAAGAAAGAGACTGTTGTGCATACATCATCAAAGATGTATTAATCAGGACAGGGAAACCTAAATGAAAACACTAATATTAAAAAAATGTATTGCAGCCTAGAAGAAAGCTAAAATAATTACATCTGTGAGAAATATATTGAATGCCCTTGCATTGGGGTGGTATTTCATGCCACAGAGGGCTCTAATATTGTTAAAAACCGTGTTTACAAGGTCCGTTTTTTATGTCTAACTACAACAATATTCCATTTAGAACGATGGAATCCTACTGTATCACAATCCGTGGTTGCCGATTTGATTCATTTAACCAGTCTGACTGTGAAACAAATACCTGGATACTGGACAGTGCAGGTAAAATTTCCTAGATTCCCGCTGTTTTTTTTTTTTTTTGAGAATGAGGTATGAATGAATTATGGATATAAACAAACAAGTAAACAACAATTCATGGCCAATGCACTCACATTTCATTTGAATAAAGTGCAAGCATCACTTCAGGTTGAATTAACAATGAATGAACAGGCTGAATTAAATCAATCTGTGATTAATTCGATCAGATAAAACATGACTAACGTCAATTTGATGCCTCATTCACTTCTCTAACACAAGTAGTAAAGTTATTTGACACCATCAGATTTGAATGAAATTTAATCTGCAGATAGGTGATGTCAACCTTAAACATCAGCATACCTTAAGGGTCGCCCCTACTCTCCAGCTCTCCTACCAGAGCTTCACACGATGTCATCTTTGCGCTCTAGGCAACAGGCATGACTAATCGACAAATCAAACTGTTACAAGACACGTCCACATAAAACCTGCCGTGCCTAAATCCAGTTCTTTAGTTCTTAGTATCAATTCATTCATTCATTCATTTTCTGTACCGCTTATCCTCATTAGGGTCGCGGGTATGCTGGAGCCTATCCCAGCTGACCTTGGGCGGGAGGCGGGTTACACCTTGGACTGGTCGCCTGTCAATCGCAGGGCACATATAGACAAACAAAGACATACAACCATTCACACCTATGGACAATTACATTTTAAACAATGTTAGATTGATTAGCATTAGAGCCCGCTAGACACAAAATAACACCCCTAAAGTCACATCTATGCCTGTATTACCCAATGTAGTAGGCGTAGTAAGAGAAAAAAAGCCATTTAAGACTTGTGCTTATGTGTTTTGCTGTAAATATGTCCTTGAGCTATGGGAGTAGAAGGAATAGAACATAAAGTGACTTGGGTGTTCATAGTGGAGATTTAGCTTGGCGTGACTTACTGGTTGCAACAATCATCATGTTGTGTTATTATGATTATTATTATTATTATTGCATCCATGTGAGATAATTCAAACCTGTAATAAAAGCTCGTTGTTCTGACAATCACGTCTGGTGCTTGTGTGTCTCACACAACATTACAGTAACATTACTGACACCTAGTGACCAGTGTGGAATACAGCATATCCTCACAACCTCCGTTTGTCTTCTGAATGCCTTTTATTTGTATTTGAGTTCATTTCGTAATTTTTTAGCTTAAAAATGCTTAATTTAGGAAAAATACATAATATTTACTTAACTTTGACATATATATCTTTTATTTATTTATTTATTCTAATAATAGACTGCATTAAACCACATATATTATTTATTAAACCACAAACATTTTAGAAAGTTTGACAGACTGAAGCTGTGAAATTCAAAGAGCAAAGTGTCGAGAGATTACGCTATTTTAATTTAGGATGGGGCTCCAGTGGGGGCATGACTGTCATCGACAAATACATTGGAGTTGTGCTGACATTGAATGGTTTGAACTCCTGAAAACTGAAATTTTGTTTGACTTTTGAGATGTTATACCAGAAAATTTTAGTTGAACTCATTGAAGACCGACTTTAAAAGTTACATTGTATAAGTAAATGTGCCCAACCATCACAACCAGTACGCCTCTGATATTATTTAGGCACCTTCTATAAGTACAAAATGCTGATGAGTAGAAAATAAGGCCAGAAAGTAGACTGCGCTGGAAAACATGTCAGGCTTACGACATCGGTGCTGATGCAATCCCACAGTTGAGACTGAGGATGCTTCATAAAATATTTGGAAGAAACAAATCCCTCTCTTACTATATGACTACACAATATGTGCATTGCAGACAGGGAAAAGCAACTTGAGCCTTGGAGCGAATTCAGCCAACTTTTAAGTGGATTATACATCAGATTTAATGTCACGCCACCGACCTCTGAATTTGCAGCAACAGCTCGCCCCCCATCCATTTATCACTGCCTGTTTTTGAAGCCAAAAAAATCACTAGCTGGAGGCATGCTTGCTTGCTCTGAAGAACGGCCCTCCGAAATTGTTAAGGATTTTAAAATCTGGAATTCTTGATTAGAATGATTTTGGTGGAATTCAGGATAATGAAATATTTATTGCTAACCTACTCTATAATGTATCATTTTAGGAATGCAGCAGCTAGCTTGACAGTGAGAACACTAATACTCATTCATTCATTCATTTTCTGTACCGCTTATCCTCATTAGGGTCACGGGGATGCTGGAGCCTATCCCAGCTGGCTTTGGGCGAGAGGCGGGGTACACCCTGGACAACACTAATACTATTATACTAATAGACTAATAATGAGCCAGTCATGTTTGACTGTTACTGTATTAGGTACACCCGGGAATAGGATATTTTATAAATACTTAATTACTAATTAATTAATACTGTAAATATTAAATATAATATAATTTTATTACATAGTATGAAAAATAATTTATTTAAAACTAAACAACATATTCAGTATTAATAATACAGTAATATAGTAAACATATATATTAATAATGTTATGTTACTATACATATTGCATTGCATATATATATAATCATTGTGTATAAATATTACAATTAATAAAGAGATAATTTGATATTTGTATGGTTTTCTTGATATTTGCTCTAATATAAAATTATACTGTAATGTTAATATTGCATGTATAGGTATTATGATACTTAATATAAATAAAATGAATTGAATACATTAATAATTTCATTAATAAAAAACGTAAGTGTGATTGGCTGACAACCGCTCCAGGGTGTACCCCGAAATCAGCGGGGATAGGCTCCAGCATACCCCTGTAACCCCAGTGAGGGTAAGCGGCACAGAAAATTGATTGGTAAAAATGCAATATAAAATTCCGAAAAATTAACGGGAATATTTTTATTTAGCTTTAATTGACATTTCCAAGCAACAATAATAAAAAAGCATCACCGTTGCATGATAAAAGTTCTGACAGTGTCCATCATGAATGATTATCCTGTAGCCAGATTTGTAGTATTGGTGTGGATCTCCTGATATTCTGTACCTACCAAAGGGACCTTGTTATAAAGTGAGGAGCTCTGGTCAGTATGCAAATATTGTTTGAATGAAGAAACCAGTAAAAAATAATATTCACTGCAATATTACTGTGCGTGACATATGGGCATATGCAAATTCTCAACTTCAGAACTGATGAATCGAATCCCTCGAGGCAGTCCTTTTGCATTTTCTGCACTTTGTCAGGTCGTGTAAGGTGCCTGTTAGTCCCTGCTGTTGTTCAGCGACGACACCGCACTGCCTGACGTTCCCGTGGTGTCAAATGAAATTGCCGACATGACATTTAAATACTCCGCAAAGTCAGACAACAGCTGTGTCCATCACTGCAGATGCAGACTTCAACCAAACGCAAATGAGACCAATTAAAGCAATTACACGGGAGATTACGGATAGGAGACGTGACAGTACATAATGTGTCACCCCGATTTATGTGCTGTTTTGGCGACAAACCCTGTTAATATGCTATCATGTCATTGGATTAGGACGAAGACATGCGTCAATTAGTTTAGTGCTAGTGGATGAAATCAAAGCAGTACAAGCAATAATGAATTCCCGCCGACACGTTTTATTACTATTTTCTATGGAGATCAAAATGACATTGAACATTAATGGCTGTTGTTTTACAGTTTATAACCCTTAATCAAGTCGTGCAATCTGCAGAAACATTCAGGAAGTCTTGGGATTAGATTAGCCAAGCGTTAAATCTTTTACTAAACATGGATTTTTGCGAGCTGGAAATACACAGAGGTGTTCGCCTCAAGCATTCCAGGGGATAAAGAGCATCTTTAATCACGGCAAAACATCTTAATGATTTACCACACAGATGTGTGTTTTGGCGCAAGGCCACGTTTTTCTGGCAGAATGGCTTGACGAGCATTCAGGTGACAGTTTTCACCCAGTACTGCAGCATGACAACGATCATGTCGGCCCCAAGAGAGCAGACCATTGAAATGTGACTCGTGTTTGTTTGCACACCGAATTATTGCAAGCACATTGTTTTTGACTCTTACCGTATTTTACGCATTATAAACCACACTTTCTTTGCATAGTCTTCTAGTCAGGTGTGAAATATGTCAGAAAATATTTATAATTTAAAGGTGAATGCGTACGGTCATGAACAGAGGAGTGAGCTTTACCATCGACAGCTGCGAGAGGTTGCTTAGCGACACCTGGGATGGAGAATTCAATAGATTCGGTGAGGTGGAATGAGATCGGTGAAATTGCTTAACCATAACTTGCTTGTTGGACTCGCCTCCTAGGTAAAACATTTTTTTTGCCATTGTGTAGCCGAATAACTAATAATGTGTTACGTTAACATTCCGGGCACCTACACATCCTGTTGAGTCATTGAACAACTTGCCTTTCCGGATTGAATGTCTGTTCTTGGTCGTGAATTTTGTAAAATAAATTTCAAAATAAATGCGATTTATAGTCCAGTGCAACGTATACAATAATCCCTCGCCACATTGCGCTTTGAATTTTGTGTCTTTTTTCATAAAATATAAAAATCAATAAATCATGTTGGGCCGCACGGTGGTTGAGTGGTTAGCCACACAGTCAGGAGATCTGGAAGACCTGGGTTCAAATCTCTGTTGGGCATCTCTGTGTGGAGTTTGCATGTTCTCCCCGTGCGTGTGTGGGGTTTCTCCGGGTACTCCGGTTTCCTCCCACATTCCAAAAACATGCATGTTAGCTTAATTGGCGACTCTAAATTGTCCATAGGTATGAATGTTTTTGTTTGTCTATATGTGCCCTACGATTGACTGGCGACCAGTCCAGGGTGTACCCCGCCTCCCGCCCAAAGTCTATAATAGGCTCCAGCATCCCCGCGACCCTAATGAGGATAAGCGGTATAGAAAATAAATGAATGAATGAATAAATCGTGTTGTTTTGTGGTGGAGTAAGACCTATTAATTTGTAAAAAATAAAATAAAATGCATATTTACTGTGGAGCATTTAGAAGACACTTTGAAAGACGTCATGATACTGTATGTGGTATTCTACACGGGCCACTGTAATGTTCAGTGAGGCACACAAGCACCAGACTTGATCGGCGGAACAACATGTCTAGAGGTCTTTAACAATGTTAAAAACTATTTAGAAGGCCAGAAACAGAACATTTCTATGCTCTAAGTTGAAAAATATTCAATTTATAAATAAGGAAGCCTACTTTGTGGAAATTCACTCGTCACGATTAACTGAGATAAACGAGGAATTACATTATACCGTTGTTCTTGCCAGGTTGCAGTTTGAATATTGCTACTTCACTCTATCGCATTTTTTCAAAAAATTATTAGTAAACGAGCGCTGTTTTGTGGTTGACCATGACCTAATATTAGCTAAAAAAATATTCAAATACAAGTTATATGTAGTTTTCTGCCCAGTAGGCACAAAATATTGATGAGACATGACATTACTTCACATTATCGTCACACTGAATGTACTCAGCCATGGCATGTTTGACATTATAGAGTGAACAGAAGATCTCCTCCTATTTTGTGGGGATGTGGTAAGTTTGATTTTGTCTTTCTTCACCACTTTGTTTGAAACACTTTATTATGTTGAGAATAAATAAACCGGAGACTAACTAGTTAGCTTGCTAGTATGCGATGCATCTCTTGTGTCCTTGCAGTGATCCTGTAGCCTCCGCATTAGCAATGTGGTGTAAAATATTAGGATATTAGGATATTAGAATATTAGGAGTATAAAGGTGACTATAGGGGTGTTATTTCATGTCTACATGGCTCTAATAAGGGTAAAAAAAGATATTTAGAGTGTTGAAAACATGTTTTTATGCGGAAACTGCAAAAATATTCCATTTATCAACATTGAATTCATTTATCACGGTTGAGTCTGAAACCAGTAAACCGCAATAAACGAGGGATGACTCTTTATGTTTTTAATGTTTTTCCTCGTCATGACAAATATTTTGACTGATGTGACTCGTATTCCGAAGCGATTTTTAATCCGGACAATATGGCAGTTGAAATGTCATCGGCTGTCTGACACATTTAGCCTTTGTTTGACTCCTCCTTAGCTTTTTTAGTTAAAGCATCAAAGGTTCAGCAAATAACTCAGGAGAAGTTGCAGCATGCTGTCTGGAAGCATAGTCTGATAACCGCGAGAACGTTGACATCAGTGTCTTGACAAGAGCAAAAACATGTTTCATTACTGCCGTTTGGCATGGATGAACTTTATTTTTTGACTGCACGCCCTCGGTTTGGCGTTTGAACAGGATCACTTAAAAGTTGAGCCAGACTGCTGCGATACATGCTGTCACATACACATGCAGCTAATTCCTTTCTGTCATCTCCCTCCCGCTTGAGTGTTTCATCTCAACCTAACCTCTGGCGTCTGATTCATTTGCTCGTCTGCATCCTCTTTCGCACATGTCACTCATTTCCTCGTTAGACTTTTTTTCCTCTCTCATCACATTCAGTCACTTCTATGACAACTTGACAGTCCACTCCGACAAAAGGGTCAGTGGGGCAGATGGATTGTCTATCAGGCTTCTCTCTTTCTCTCCATCCCCTCACATCACGTTCACATCACCAGTCTTCGGCTCCCTTATTTGTCAGGACTGATAGCCCGCGCTCACCGTATCATCCTAAGAGTCATAAGCCAAAGACAGACGGACAGACATTCTGCAGCCAACTGCCGTCACCTCTATTTTTTACTTGGCGCTTCCCACACTCACCAGCCACACCATTTCATATCAAATCATACCTCTCTGAGAGTATCCATCAAAAAACTGAGAGAGGGATGGCAACGGCACTGGGACAGCCGTCACACTGTGTGTCTGGCGCGGTCATTCATAGACAAGAACGACTAAACAACTGGGAAGGATTGAAGCACGGTCTCTTGTGTTCCACTGCAGGAATTTAGGGCTCTATGCGCCTTCATGCTAGTTTTCGCTGCCAGAACCACCCATGAAGAGCTTCTTTCATGTGCCAAAGAAATCGACGCCAACCTGGGGGTGAGTACTGTGGAGCAGTAGTGAAAAAAGCAGCATGGCGTTGATTCCCAAGTTAAATTTGACAGGTTACAGTGAAAGGGTTGGATATCGCGCTGCCTTAAGGCCTTTACTTTGTCAGGACCCAGGTACTGTATAACAAAACCTGAAACTATAAAACCCAACTCTTTCCACCTCGTACCTCACCTGGTGCATGCATGCATGTGTACTGGTTTATTGCGGTTAGTTTCATAGTTACTTTCTATGAGACCTTCGAAATATGGTTTTTAACATTATTAGAGCCCTCTAGATATGTAAAAACACCCCTATAGTCACCTCTACACTTGTATTACCCAATATAGTAGACATAATAAAAGTAAAAAAGCAACGTAAGACATAAATAAGACTCAGGCTTGTGTGGGCTGCTGTGAATCTGTTCCGGTGGCGTGGACAGGAAGTCAGAGTTGCATTGTTGAGTTGGGTTACGGCCACAACAGTAGCACATGTCAGGGATTATTGTGCCTGAAGATAATTAAAACCTGCGATAAAACCTCGTCGTTCCATCGGTCAAAGAAAGGCGCTTGTGTATCTCATCAAACATTACTGACACCTAGTGACCGGTGTAGAATATTGCATATCATCACAGCGCCTTTGACTGTGTCTTCTGAATGCCTTACATTTGTATTTTAGTTCATTTAGCCATTTTTATTCACGAAAATGCTCAATTTATTTAACAAATACATACAATTTGCTTAAATATGAATATTTTTGACTAATGCTAGGCTGTATTCAACCATGGAACATGTATAAATACATACACGGTCAAAATTGTTGAGACCCTTATGTCAAAGAAGGAAAATCCAATAATTGAAAACTGACCATAGTGATAATGCAGAAAATTTACCAAAAATCAGACATTGCTTTTGACCTGCGGTTCCAGAGAACTTTGTACGAAAAAGAAGATGTGAAACTGGCCTGTAGAAAAGTGATGGTACTCTTAACCTAATATTTTGACGCAATCGCTGTAGTGCAGTCAAGCACTTGCTGTAACTCTCCATGAGGCTCCTGCACATGTCGACCGGTGCTGTGGCCCACGAACACATGAGCAACCTACTCCAACTCTCTCATGTTCATGTTTTATTACCACATTTGATATGTCCGTCATGTTCCGTGCACAGTGTGAGTGTCTTGAGCGTTAAATTAGGTATAACCTGAGCATGTTTCATTTTCATTCATGTTTCGTTCATTTTTAGTATGGGCCCTCGGAGAAGCTATAACAAATGGTTGTTGACATGCGAGGGGTACACTCACTTTTGTCAGATACTGCACATAAATACAAGCAGAATAAGTTGTCCAAATTGTATATCAAAAGTCATTGCTCTATGATAGAAATAACGCAACTCCTCAATCTCCTTTAAATGCAATGCATGTGCGTGAAACAGATGGATAAAATTGCTGCAGCGCTTCAGTAGCTACACTAATCCTGACGGAGTTTGCACTAATGGTGTAATTTCCGGCAACTTATCCGTGAAACAGCTTTTAACACCATCTGCGCTGACATACGCGGCAGAATTCTGATGTGTTATCACGTGTAAAAGAATATGTGTGAGTGAGAGGAGCGGAAATATCAACATTGACCCTTGTGACTCAATATTTACTCAGTTTGGACTCACTACCCACCTGTGATGCCCCTGGGTCTGTTGCAGTCAGGCTCACCTTATCACATACCAGCAGAGCGCTCTGCAAATGGAGCATGACATGTTACCTCAGGTGTCTCCTATGCAATACTCAATTTGCATGAGGGTTGATCCAAACCCGGTGATGGTGTCGGCCAATATTTACTAGTAGTAGTGACCTTTTGGCCAAGACCCCGTCTGTTTGACATAAAGGAAGTGGGAAAGCCGTGTCAGATGATCATGTGTTCTCTACCAAGGTGACCTTTTTGCGTTGTTGTGGACCTGTGCATTGACATTAAGCAATAAAGAAAGAAAACAAGACAGTTATGCCAATAGATTCAAGCTTGTATGAGATAAGGATGCAACTGCTTTGAATGCCCAATAAACAACATATTCATGTAATAATACAATACATGTGTAAATTAAAAATATTATTTCATTAAAATGTAGTAACATAAAAAATAGATGAAAAATTAATTGTCTTCCTTCCGAAAGGAAAACAAGAAATACTGTACTGTGAAAACTCAAATTATAGCCAGATGTTTATTTACCCAGGGCCCTCTAATTTTCGCGTTAATGGAATCGCTGACGGAATGGCAGACACGGTCAATAAAAACAGAATTTCCTGTTAAACGTGGAATGTGAATGAAATGCTGCGAGGAGAAGGAACATTCGTGTGGGGAATTATTTCCCCGCCGGACAGCTCAATTGTGGCAGAAGCTCATTGCAAACACTAGACCACCCCCTCCAGAACTAAACATGTTGAAATTGCGATAAACACCGGCAACAAAAAGGCGAGAAGCACAGACATTGACATTCTCAACGGAGAGAAGGCCTTCTGCCTTCAAAATAAGAGCGCTGTTTGCCCGATGTGGTCTAACTGTGCAAACAAAATGAGTGTGTCATAAAAATATCTTTCATCTGCAGTTGGAATTGCATCAGTGACTACATCTTCCTAAATCACAAGCAGGGGCATTACAAGTTGTTGAAGATTGTGTAGAAATGTGTGCAGAGGCTGACATCCATTAGAAAAGTTAGCCAAGCTACATCAGTTTCTCAATTCCTGGGCTAAATTGTCCATTAATGTATTTCATCAGTAAATGTAAGGATTTTTGCATTTACTTAACGGGCATTTTAGTCACTAACCCAAAAAGCACACACTCTATGCTGGAAAAATAAGTGTAAAATGTAAACAACGGAATTATAAATAAATTAAAACAGAAAAAACACAATTTGCAAAAAACAAAATGAAATTTGGGAACAAATAAACCGGATTTCATAGGACCCTGATACATAATTGGAGAGATGCTGTTTTTGCAACGTTTGAAAACACAAACAATGTAATGGTCTAACTTTAATAATGGTCAGAGTGCACGGGGAGGCTGGAGAGAAAAAAAACTTATTTCTATTTGACCGCCGGTCATTTATGAACAAGCGTACAGTAATTACTCATTTATCACGGTTGTTCGATTCCAGTGAATTTCCTATTTATATTTCATAGTTGCTAGTATGCAACTTTTTTCACAGTTAGAGCATAGAAAACTGATCTCCGACCTAAATACATTTTTTAACATTAGTAGAGCCCTCTAGACATGAAATAACACCACTATAGTCACCATTACACTCATTTTTACCCAATATAGTAGAAATAATATGAGAAAATAAGACATTTAAGACATAAATAAGACTCTGCTCGTGGGTGTTGCTGTAAGTGTGTCCCATTGCTAGAGGAGCTGAGTGTGGGTGCACACAGGAAGTGATGTCAAGGTTCCAGAGATGAGATTTAGCTTGGTGTGGGTTACAGCCGCAACAGTAGCTTGTGTTAGGGATTCACTCATTGCACTTCAACTGCTAATGGTCAGCTAGTGTCATCAAAAGGTTGCCTACAACCACAGCTGTTAATGCCACGTTTTTTTAGATTCGGTACTAATTGCAGACCCCTGCGGTTATTTGCTTTTTGTAGACCGCCTGGTGGTTAATTGAATACAGGTGTTAATTGGAGCATTTACGGTAGTCACAATAAATTAATTAGGCATCTAGTTCATTAGATTTCACATGTTCATAAATATTCATATGTGGAAAACATAAACCAGTCTCTAGGAAAATAATACATGTTAATTAGAACCCTGCAGGGCAACAGACACAACAAAACAATACCTGCTGGTCTGAAAAGGTCAGATAAGCCCAAATAACGTGCCTCCTGCACGGGTCCATCGACTGCAGTCTATGAGATGGCTTAAACGCCTCGACTGAGCCTATCCGTCCTAGAACTGGAACCCACTGCTATGTGTCGGGGGGTACTCACTCCAATCGCGGTATGCATCCTTTGCCTGAGTCTGTTCACCTCCTGGTGAGGACACTGTTGGACCGAACGTGTGTGGTCCTATTTTAAGGCTGCTGCTGAGGATGGCTTGCAGGAAAAGACGGGAGCTTTACTTACAAAGAAACCTTTACTCGTTCTTTAAAAAACATACCGCTACAACTACTTACTGTTCTTTTTTAAAGAGTTGCTGTATTAAATATTGTTCTGGCGGCAATTGTATTAAATAAGTGGCTGTGCATACACAACAAAGACCAAAAAAGCATTAATTTCATGCTTTGTGGAGGCAGCGGTGGGGCCCCATGTGCAGATGGCGGCTACAGTTATCACTACTTTGTCTCCCATGCTAATGAGTCCTGGGTCTAATTGAGTAACAGGATGAAAGGATTAGAAGGGTGTGACATTTACACCTCTGACCTGGTGATTGTCCCTGAACAAATCGTTCATAAACTGCTCCAATGATAACAATCTGCTGTATGGATATTTTCCCCCCATAATTTGGCTAGCCGTTCGATTGTTAGTCAGGTGCAACTTACTTATCAATGCTGTCACCTAGTGGTCGCAGTAATTCATTCTATTTGTTGGGACTATGTGACTGTAAGTAATGTGCAATTACAGCGTATGAGGATTGAGAAATAGGGATGTCCTGATCAACATTTTTTAGCATTCAATCCGATCCTTTTTTTAATAGTACCCTTTTGTTACAAACATGAATTTGTGGAATTGAATATGGTCATTAAAAAAACTCTTCAAAGCATTAACAATAATCCAACCAAAGTATTGCTGAATTTACTTTTTTTTAATTACACAGCATGAGCAACACTGTTGTTTGGCTTTTGTAACAAACCTCGGTGTGTCAGATCCCTAATGAAAGTAACTAGTCTAACTAAATTGTAGCTGCTGTGTCAACCACTGACTAACAAAACACCCACACATGATCATCAGTCTATTTTCATTCCTTTGTGAATGGTGTGGAAATGCAGCTGTTTGATACATTTCTACACACCATGCGTCATGTCAGAGACAGAACTGCTAGCTCGACTCTCTTGAACACGTATTTTTTCCAAACAACTTGTGACAAATCTAGTGACTTTTTGTGGCATTGTTAAAGACTTTTCTGGTATTTGGTGACTTAAAAGTGAAAGTGTGTATTGTTCCTGAAGTTGTGTCCTCACTGAGCAGCGGCAGGTGCTGCTGAGAGGTCCGCCCGCCCCAAAGCCGTCTCAAGCGGTCAGTGCAGAGTCGGCTTCCGTGGCACACTGAGAGCATAGTGAAGCTTTACACTTACAAAGTGCAAATGAATCACGATGCCGCCAGGGTGGCTCTGGATTTTCATTAAATTACTACTCATTACACTCAAGCCACATTGGGACTCGGTCAATTTCCTGTCAGTGCTTCAGAACGTGTGATGGGAGAACGTTGTGTGATAAATTAAACAAGTAGGCCGAACTGCAAGATAAAAGGTGCGGGCCGAATGTAATTATTTCACTGCCTAGACTTTGAGAGGCGCTGGCTCAGATAAAATATTAAAAAGTTATTTTATTATGATGAAGTGATGGCCAATTTTAAATGACCAAACCAGGAATCAAGTTTTTTGTAGTGTTTTTACTCCTTGGATGTTTTCTTTTTTCCTACAGCGTCTGTTACGTGATATAAAAATAATGTGCAAATTAGACAATGACATCATCAAGTAACACCCAATAACTACTTTTCTTACTGAGGAGTTGGCAACTGTGGTCAGACAGTGGAAGAATGATAACATTAGAAAATGAGCTCCGTGGAGCTGAATAGAAATGTACTTAACTGGAGGCAGAGCTTTGGAGCTGTAAAAAAATATATACTCTGACTCTTTTTTAAGTATCGTCACAAATTGAGGCAAAGCTTGAAATGTCTGAAGGCCTTCCGTAACGGTCACAGCATCACACATGCAGGACATCATTTTTAGCACTGTTTTCTGAGGCTCCAGATGAAATTCAATACTGGTCTTTAAACCGAAAAAGAGAAATTGGCGTATTGTGAGATGCCGCTATCAATCAAAGAGACTCCATCATCAAAAGGAAGAAGAAGAACTGCGTCTTTAGAGGCAGGATCATTAAAATCCTCTTATCTTGTGAGGAGGGCTTCCGTGGAGGAGCAGCTCGTTGGATAATTGACGCTGCAGCTACTGTGTGAAACTTTGAATATTCATTTTTAATCGAAACAGATGGACACTAAACTTTATTCAACACATTCAGTTAAAACAATGGCACAGACACCGAGGGGCTTACTGTTCATCGGTAAGTCAGTTTGGCCGTCAGGGTACAAATTCAATAATGGGGACAAAAAGTCAAACCGATAAAAGTGTAAAGCAGATTGAAAGTATGTCAGGTTCCGTGGCTTGACATGGTTTATCAACATCACTTAAATATGTTATGATTTTAGAAAGTGAAATTTGTTCATGGCCGCACGGTGGCTGAGTGGTTAGCACATTGGCCACACAGTCAGGAGATCTGGAAGACCAGGGTTCAAATCTCCGTTGGGCATCTCTGTGTGGAGTTTGCATGTTCTCCCCGTGCGTGTGTGGGTTTTCTCCGGGTACTCCGATTTCCTCCCACATTCTAAAAACATGCATGTTAGGTTAATTGGTGACTCTAAATTGTCCATAGGTATGAATGTGAGTGTGACTGGTTGTTTGTCTATACTGTATGTGTCCTGGTGGACTGACGACCAGTCCAGGGTGTACCCCGCCTCTCGCCCACTGTCAGCTGGGATAGGCTCCAGCATACCCACGACCCTAATGAGGATAAGCGGCATAGAAAATGAATGTTATAGAAACATCTTCTGACAACGATATGTATGTTTACGGTGGGGGTGACGGTGACAAGACATAAATAAATCAGGCAATAAAGACGCCTTTACGCTCATCAAGAAGCCAAATGAAAACAATAAATCCAAAGTAATTTACACTTACATTTCTGTGTTTTGAAGGCAACCAGTCTTTATCGCCATGTCTTAAGGCTTAAGTCCATGATCTGCATGTTCCCTTTTTCCCTATACTCCTTGAAAACAACTGACACATCTCTCAGACCTTTGCTATAATCACTGAGAACATTCTCTCTCATACAGCGCTATGTTTGCTAGCAGAGTGATAGCTATAAATGCATTAACTATAAATGTCATTTTTGCAAATTTACTGGAAATAGAACATAATTAAAAACAATATGTAACATATTTAATCACGGGTTGATAAATCATGTCAGGGACGTGAGTTTACTGTACATTTGCTACGTCATGAAGCACCAGAAGCCGAAAGCTCACATTCAATGCGCTTGCACTTTTCATTACCTCAGACAAAGAGAGTCAGACTGGAGCTTCTGAGATACACAAAAGATCTTTTGATGCAAAGCAAACATATTCAAGTTGCCTCCTTCCACCATCTCACAGCAGTGTGTGGGTGAATACAAGTTCAGATTTAATATAGATTATACAGTAGGGATATCCTGATCCGATGTTCAGGATCAGGATCGGCTGTATTTTGAAGGTCAGATAAGATCGGCTTCCAAAAAAAAAAAAAGAAAAAGCCAAACAATATGCTTTGTGATAAAAAGGTAACATCCCTTTTATACATAGCATGCCATCCAACGCAAGGGGTGTCTGAGAACTATTTATTTATGTTCATTATTGTGTTGGTGTAGAGAGTAACATTTTGACTACCTTGTCTGGCTACAGGAGAGTGCAGAATATGCTATAGCGTGTTGTGTAGTGTAGTTTGACGCCACTGCAATCAAACAATAATGAGTATATTACCTTAATACCTAGAATTATGCATGATTATATTAGTTATGTGCGGCTCGACACTGAAATAATGATACTGCCGATACCAGCTCTTCATGCTCTAAAACTGATAGTCAAATCAAATCGATATTTTCAATGCTTCGGTCAACAAAGATAGAAGAAAGAGGAAATACACAATTACTGTATCTGTGGCAGCGTCGGAGAAAGTTTTCTATCAAAGCACAAAATCGGGGTGCATTCAAGGACCATCGAATAAAGTGCGAAAAGGCTGCTTCGAACGGTTTTAAAGTGCATTTAATTGGAATGTGTGTGTGTTTCCCTTTTGAAAGAAGCTAGCAAAGTAGTGTGATATGCAGAGCCCAAACAAATTCTGGCTCAAAATAGGAAAAATAACAATGTTCCGGTTTACCTTTTTATAGTTTACAGCTTTATGCTGTGCATCCATATGGAAATTCACTTGTGACTAGTTTACTCACAAATGATGCCATTTTGTCTGTATTTTATTAAATAATGCTTATGTACAAATACAGGACACGGAAAATAGTACATCTCAACATGGTGTAATTTGCTTTGTGTGCATCTGGTACAAATATTCACTATGAGAACTGAAAGTATTCATACAATACTAACACACTGAAAGGTTTTAAGCAATTCCGTGGGAATCTGTTCCGATTCTTACAGGTCCAGCATATCGCAGCTTCTATCAATAACTTTTCATATGGTCCCAAAGCAACCGTGTAAACCTTTAGTCTGAGGCTCAAAGCCTACTAGATTTAAATTACAATCATGCAAATCCCTGAGAGTTTTTTTTTTTACCTTACCTGCTTTGGTAAGATAAGGTCAGAACAAAATGTTTGACCTCAAGCTACCTCGTCAAAGAAGATCCGTCTTGGTCATAAGCAGTCTCTGCACAGTGCCACCTGACCGTCTCGATAGTCCCTACACGGGCAAAGTCGCTGGTATTTGGCACTGGCGCCTGCGCAGCTGAACAGCAGCGGGTCCTGCTGGAGGCCACATTCCGCATGTTCTGCTGAGAAGGCGGGAAAGAGGTGATTCGTCTCTGACTCCAAGTCCGCACACTGGAAGTCCAGACTTGGAAGAAAAAAACACAGGTGGAGGACACAGCGTGCTAAGTCAGAATAAATATTTTGAAACAGATTCATCCTGATGCATTTGCAAAAGTCCTATAAGCTTGCAAAATAATTCATACTGTGGACCTCCCAAAATTAACCACAATCCAGTTCAGGTTGATGGTTGACCCTCCAGTTTGGTTGGATTTGGAAATAATAGGAAACTCGGGACTATACAGTATGTATGTTTTTTCCTCTTTATGATGCATTATAGACTGCAAAATACATTAGAGGGTAGAGCTAAACACATATAAGTAAACCAAGTGCTTAATTGGAAGAACATAAAATCCTTCTCGTAATAAATAACTAGATGTCAAGAAGAAAGCACAACTCCAGTGTTTGCCATGTCAAATTCTTGAAGGCACTGGCTCGAGTGTGTATTGTGTAACAGTTACACAATATGCAGCTATCGCCATCTTGCCTACGCGCACACCTCTGGTGAAAACAAATGCAAGTGCCCTTTAAGCAAGACTGAGTATGGTTGTGTGTAAAGCAAGCCCAATGATACAATTTGGCAACAATAACACATTTCATGTTTGCTGTAACGCTGCAGTTTATCCTACCAAACACAGTTCAAATCAAAGCACATCTTACGCGTTGAAGGCTTCCTTTATGTTGATGAAGCGATACAAGGCTGGTTCGCAGATTAACCCGACGTCCTGGCAGGCCTTCACACACGACTGGCCCTGCAGCGAAGCCAAGAGCTGCAGTGCACTGAGGGGAGGCCAGGATGCGTGGGATGTGGCGTTTGAGGCCCACGTTAGGATGCTGGAGTTGGGCATGAGCATGAAAGGAGCGAGCGGGCTGCCCTGCCAGATCCGAGAAGAGTTGACCGGTGGAAACGGAGCTTCGGGAGAACAAAAGTCCTGCAGGTGCACAGATGAAACAACCAGTTGTCATACGCGTCACTGTGAAAACACTGAAAACTGCACAAGTAGGCAATGACAAATAGCATGTTAAGATGAGCCCTGTTCAAAAAAACATCACAGTGCAGCACAAAGGCGCTTGTCAAACTTCCAAGCACTAATACAAATTCAGTTATTCCGCTTAACAACAATGAGCACTGAAAGCAGAATTACGCTCTTGCGAGGGCTCGGATTAGATTCCCTCCTCCAGCAGGAGCTATTCATAAGACTAAGGTAATAACATTTTTCTGACACGTCCCCATGGCCTCCAGAGCCGTTTATTAAAGCGGCTCTGGTGCTCACAGGCAATAACTAGTCTTCCAGTCACCCTGCATATCCTGTCCTCTCATGTTTAAAACAGAAAGAGTCGGACATTTCTATTTTTAACAACCAATGCTCGGCTCATTTGGGTTGATGGACGTCTCTTTTCCAGCAAATCTATCGATTCCTACAAGAGCAAACTAATTCATTTGTTGCATTGCATACACGACTGTGAATCACCTGTGCAGTGCATATAGGTGCACACAAACATTAAAGTGAAGAGGCACAGCAGCCACTGATGAATAAAATATGACCAAATGCACAGCGGACAAGAGGAAGGCACTGTGCCATAAGAGATGGAAACACAAGGCAGAGATGGGACTCACATGAGAGCAGAAATACAGAAAATAAGCATTTGACTTTGCATCCATCAGAGATGCTGGGTCAGTTGTGTGTGTGTATATAACGACTGTCGTCGGGAGCAAATCAAGGTCTTGCAAGTCGAGGCTTTTCATCTCAAGTTACATCAAGTCCAAATTTTGGAGTCCTTACAGGTCAATAAGCACTGTTAAGTGTCTGACAAATGAAATGAATGCATTTTCAATTGTTTTAGTTTGTAAATAAAATAAGACCCGTGTGACACGACTTAGTCACAGAAAAACAGCACTGAAAACAGTGGCGATTGCTCTAAGACTGCAAGGGAAGAGCAGATTCCCCTAAAATGTACATTTTATTGCCTAAATATACCTTCATCCTTTGTTCAGAATCAGCTACTTATCGCAGGTAACTGACACCACTTCCTACTCATTCATCCCTACAGTCGGACGCTGAGCGTCTACTGACTTTGATGGGGAAGCGTATAGTGGGTTGTTCCACTGCGCAAAACGGGACGGTCATTGGATAAATGCTGGGCGACCATCGGGAGAGGCTATGGGGTCTATGGGGGAAATGGGCTGGCTCGGACGCTCGGTTTCTGCATGATAATTGGATCTTTATGAGGCAGAATCTCCTTTTGATTGACAGTGAAATGAGCGAATCAGCAATCTTAGTATAAGTATAAACCCCCCACTTGTACCATTTTTGAAGTTTTTAATTCCGTTGTTCTCAAATGATTGGGAGACTTTACTGATCCCCAGCGTCTTTATCTTTGTTAAAAACGACTAGCGTCGTAGTTGTTGACTCAGCAGTTTCTTTCCCCGGTAAGCAGCGGAAAAGACGCAACGTTGGTACGACAAGGGTCGATCCATCCATTTTCTATACCGCTTATCCTCATTAGGGTCGTGGGTATGCTGGAGCCTATCCCAGCTAACTTTGGGCGGGAGGCGGGGTACACCCTGGACTGGTCGCCAGTCAATCGCAGAGCAGACAAACAAACATTCACACTCACATTCACACTCTAATGGACAATTTAGAGTCGCCAATTAACCTAAAATGCATGTTTTTGGGATGTGGGAGGAAACCGCAGTACCCGGAGAAAACCCACGCACGCACGGGGAGAACATGCAAACTCCACACAGAGAGGCCCACCGGAAATTCGAACCCACAGGGTCAAAGATCATTGACGGTCAGGTACGGAGGGTAGAACACTGCTGACGCAGCATTCAATCGTCTTGCAAGAAATTGCATAATAATAATCAGATTAGTTGATTACTTTGCATGCGGACACATTTACTGAAAATGTCAAGTATTTTCTAGACTAATGTCAGAGTCAAGTCGTCAGTCATTGATGTGAAAGTCCAAGTCGAGTTGTCCAAGTCTTTGATGATATTATCAAATCCAATTTGTTTGACTCGGGTCCAAGTCGCCTGACTTGAGTGCCGTTTCAATTTCACACATGATACAAAAAAATTCTCTGTGGCATTCAATGTAGACAAAATGCATTTCAACAAATGTGCAAGCTTGATGCTAATTTACAATGAAAATAACGCACATGCTATCAGTTAGCATTAGCTATTAACACCTCAACATGTGCCAATTATTCAGATACACACGCCACTTAAACAGCTGCTACATAATAAGCTTAGTTGAGAATTGCTGAATAAATGCTTGCACCACCCCCTCGTACCGGAGCTGTCCTATCTAGTCTATGAGCATGAACTGATGAAGCGTGCTCGGATGAGAGACCAAACGTCTTCTATGAATGATAATATTTACAGACATTGCTGAACAAGCTATTCTCAATATTATAAACCCCTCTCCGTGAAATGCAGATTAGTTTTTCTGCACTGCAAACAACAATCGCAATATTGAAGAGTGTTAAATGAATACCTTTCCGACAGCATCAACATATTACACAATCCACAAGGCAGGCATTTTGTACAGGTCTGGCAATGGATATCATACAATCCAATCATCATACAATAGTGTGGGTGTGCCTGTTGTTGTGATGAATGACAAATAATAACATTTGTAGAAATAGCTGACAGTTAAAACCTGTATACCGTATGTTACCATTATGTCAGTTGTTTTCATAGTTTGGCTGGTCCTGCAATTATCATAAATTTTTAACATGTTTTTAAAATGTTAATCGATGCTGACCGTCATGAACCACGGAGCGAACTTTACCGTCGGCAGTGGGGAAGTTCCAGGTTTGCAGCAGCAAAAGTACAAGTGCACACAAGAGCAGAGTACCAAAGTGGACAAGAGCAGTGTAGGTGTAAGGTACCATTAATTTATATTCAAGTTATATTCAGCATTTACATCTGTGTACATGTTGAACAGTTATTGGATGGTTATCACACGGCTATTGTTCAGTATGGTTGCATGGTTATTACATGACTATTGCACAGTTTCCTGCACGGTTGTTGTGTATGGGATCTGGAGCAGTTTTTGTCAGACAGAGTCTGACAGCTGCAGGAAGGAAAGACCTGCGATACCTTTCCTTCACACACTTTGGATGGATCATCCTGTCACTAATGGAGCTTCTTAGTGCAGTGAGTGTGGGTTGGAAAAGATGGGGGGAGTCGATCATCATGGAGGACAGCCTGCCTGTCTGGATTCAGTGAAGTAGAAAGGGATTGGGAATTCGGTGAACTTGTTTACCGGTAACTTGCTTACCTGGACTTTCTGGCCTGTTGTGTTAAGTTAGCCTATTCAGCCTTCCGGGTATGTTCTGAATAACTCCTAAGGCGTTATGTTAATGTACCGGACACCTATTAAGCCTTTTGTGTAGTCGAAAAAGTTGCCTTCCCAGACTAAATGTCTGTTCTTGGTCTTGAATTTTGTGAAATGCATTTCTAAATAAATGCAACTTATTTTTCTTTCCTTTTCATGAGGCATTTTTGATGTGACCCCGGGTGACTTCAAGTCCAGAAAAACGGGTAGTTAAGGAATGTCAAACCACGGTCCAACAAATGAGAGTCAATAGCGCTAGGCATCGAGCTAAAAGCCTGAAGTAGCAAATGGACTGCAGTCGCCAGGGAGTGAGGTTTCCCAACATATTGTGGTGCAGCCACACTGGCTGGCATTCGTTCCACACTGACCCACCTGGTTCTGGATGTAGGCATGGATCCTTTCCAGCATCCCCTCACACGTGTACTCATAGGGAAGGAAGGGAGCGACCTGCACAGACAGATGTGAGCACAGCTGATAGAACAGTGGGCGTTGTGTTTCTACACAACCAAGCCAATGTAATTACTGCCACTGAGCATGATAGTTAATCAACGCTGACATATTCATTAGCGTAATTGTGAAAGGCTGATATCGTTCCACATGAAAATCAATGACCTAATACATCACGCGGGACAGCTTTGAAAATTGATTTCATTATTTTTAGTGACGACTATATCAATATGTCAGAAACGGGGATTAAAGTGACGGGGTCCCGAGTCCTTCGGGGGCTCTTATTAACATTGCGGTTAAAGGCTGTCAGTCACTCTCTGGCTGTTGACGGCACGCCACTATTGTTCTACGCGAACATTTTCTCCGAAGAGACAGCGAGGTGCACTTCATGTTGCCTGTGTTGACGGAGCAAATGCATACTAGAATATAATACTTATTTTTAGCACCAAAGCACAAGCTGGTCTAAATCCCTGCCATGGTGGCTTATTATCCTATTTAGTAACTTAAGTGGGTGTTTATGGACGTACGTCACGAGCACCACTTCAACCCAATAAAACAAAATAAATGGAGTAATCCCTTGCCACTTTGCGGCTATCACGGTTTTTCAAAAATATATTAATAAATAATGCTGTTTTGCAGCTGAATACCATTATAATAGGTAAAATAAATATGAATATTTAAGCCAATTTTACAATTTTACATTTGTTTTTTCACTGAGCATTTTCAAGCACAAAATGTCTAAAACAGGAGTGTCCACAGCGCAGCACGGGGGGACTTTTCTGGCCACGTGGCTAATTTTATTTTATTTTTTATTAGCCGGGCGCACATTTTAAAAATACAATTTAAGATGAGAACAACAGAAAAAATTACAAAACTTTCTGATTTTTTTTATAAACTTGTAATATTGTTAAGAAAAACAAGGTGATTTTAGCAGCATAAAGTTGAAATATTTTTTAATAGTTGTAATATGATGAGAAACAAATAAAACAAAATAAAGTTGTAATTTTTGGAAAATTAGATTGAGGAATAAGTTCTAATAAAGGAATAAAGTACATTTATGAAGATTATTTACCAAAAAAGTTAAAATATTTAGAAAAAAAAGGAGAAAAAAAAGAGCAAAGCCCTACATTTATACTAATAAAATTGTCATGGCAGGTATATGTTCCTGCATGAAAGTTTGTTTATGTTGCATTTGTATGCCCTCATTTTGTAGTTTTTCTTGTGTTGTTTCCTGATTTCAGTATGTGGCCCTCGGTAGAAAAAACGTTGACTCTTCTACATGAACTAAAATACAAACATAAGGCATTCAGAAGACATATTGGAAGTCGTGATGATATGTAGTATTCTACACTGGTAATGTTCGGTGAGACACACAAGCACCAAACTTAATTGCCCCAACAACAGACACAATAATCCCTTACGGGAGTTCCTGTTGTGGCCGCAATCGACTCAAAGCTAAAACTCAACGCTGAACCCCCGACATCACTTCCTGTCCGCCCCCCACTTGGCTCCCCATCCCGGAACACATTTACAGCAACACAGAAGCGTGACTCTTATTTATGTCTGCTATACTTGCTAATAAGAATGTAAAGGAGACTGGTTTTCTATGCTCCAACTACAAAAATATTCCACGTATTAGTAAGGAATCCTACTTAGCAATTAACTTCAATAAATGAGGGATTACTGAAATAACAAAATGTAAAACTATATGATGAATATTGTTAGTAGTGGTAGACTCATTGTATTTCATGTATGCCAAACCCTCTCATCACGCTGTCTCTTCATCAAGTCAAACCTACTAGAACAGTCGTTCATAGTGACGACCCTACAGACATTTCCATACCCCATGCAGCTTTCCAGATCTCTTTAATGAGGTACGGGACGTTATTTGGTTGTCCCGGAATTGGACTTATTGTTTTGGTTCCCTCCCACGTCCCAAAGTGACATTTTTAGCCACGGCAATTAGCGGACGGAGCAATTTAGAGCCTGGTATTTCCCGTGGGAGATCACACACACCGCAGCTCGAGTTTACTGCCGGATGTGTCAACAAGTTAGCCGTGTTAACTTGAAAAGTTTGTGTGATTTAATATGAGATTACAATCACAAAGCAAAAGCCCTTCCCCTCGCTTGCTTTTGTGTGATTTATCTTGTCAGACATTTACAGGCGAATGCATGGCAGCATTTTAGGGTTCATGCTGTGATGGGCGAGGGTAACTTGCAGTATATTGGTCAAAGTCACTTGTCGTTGCAAGAAGCAGCGCCCGGTGGCACACAATCTATTAAACATGAGTCAGCCTTTAAACACCGGGGCAACACTTGCACGGGGACGTGTTTGGCTCCGAGCGATTGAGCTCATGTGTTTCAATGAGGACAATGCTATACATCCTGTAAACGCTGAGAGGCGGAGGATTAAATAAGCCGGGCTTTTGCTGCGCCATGCAGGGATGCTGTCAGGCAATTAGCAATGCAGAAAAACGGCAAGGCAGCCAGCAAAGCATTTTCCTGTACTGTCTAATGCCGTGATGAAGAGCTCTATTAAAAGGCTGACGCTTCAAAAGTGGGTCAAATATGAAGGGGAGACTAATCTGTCTTCCCCTGCACGCTGCTGTGTACTTCATTGGAGGATAATAACACGTGAGGGCCACGGCTTTGCTTAACGGGCTTGCAAACATACGTTGGTCTTCATGATGTCGCGGACGGCCGCGTCAAACTCGTCTGAGTTATTGAAGTCGATGGTGAGGACATGCGGCCTGCCGATGTACTGCTCTGCATAAGGATGCTGAGAGGACACCTGCAAGGTGATTACCACACACACACACACATGCGCAAAAGACATTAGTAGCTGCGACAAAAAGTACTCATCAGCTCCCTCCGAATGAGGCTGGATAAATTTACCTCCCTGGAGGTTGGCTTCCCTCTGAAGAAGTCGTGATTGAGAGAACTGTGAGGGGGGATAAACTTGGGCTGCAGAAATATGCAGCCATTGGCGATGGCTTCCAAAGGGGCGGGACCTTCATACGGGAAGCCAAAGCCAATGAATAGCTTTGAAGGGAAATGAAAAAGAACAAAGTGATACTTGAATAAACCATGAAGAACGCATCGAATTCATCATTTCAAGGACACCACCTTCGCTTTTCTGAGGAGCTGCTGCAGTTCCTGCTGAGGGAGAAGCCCGTGGTTCTTCACAAAGGCAGGCACCTCCGGAGGGCGCTGTGTTTCATAGTACACCGTCCCGTGGATCTCCATGTGGCGATGCAGGATGGACAGGAATGTTTCCTTCCCCTTTTGATATATACAGTATACGTAGTTTAGGCAAAACACAACAAAACAGTAACTGTTTTTACACTTCTGGCAGACTTGAGGTTCTAGTTCAGGGGTCTCTAGTCTGGTATTTTCCGAACGATATGGACTTTGACAGTTATGGTACTACAAAGGTTACATCGTTCGACGTACAGTAGTGTTCAAAATAATAGCAGTCCAGAGTGACTAACCAGAATAATCACTGTTATTAGTATATTTTTATTGCTACATGGCAAAAAAGTTACCAAAAGTTGCAGTAGATTCGCAGATAGCAAACAAGACTCAGCATTCATGATATGCACGCTCTGTGCAATTGAGCACAGCTGAAAGGGGTGTGTTAAAAAACAGCAGTGTGGCATTCAATCAGTGACCCATTTTGTGAAAAAGCAGGTGTGAATCAGGTAGCCCCAATTTAAGGATGAAACCAGCTCTTGGTGAACATGCCTTTCTCTATGAAAGCCTGAGGAATATGAGTCGTTCAAGACTTCATTCAGAAGAAAAGAGTACTTTGATTAAAAAGTGAGAAGAGGGGAAAACGTATGAAGAAGTGCAAAAAATGTTTGGGCCGTTCAGCTAAAATGATCTCCAATGCCTTAAAATGGAGTGCAAAACCAGAGATACGTGGCAGAAATCGGAAGACAACTATTAAAATGGATCAAAGAATAGCAAGAATGATCAGCTCCAGGATGATCAAAGACAGTATGGAGTTACCTCAAAGTACTGTGACGTTTAGAAGACGTCTGTGCGAAGCTAATGTATTTGCAAGAATCCCTTGCAAAGTCCCTCACATGTTGCCTTTAATTAAAGTAGGACAGTGGGTTTTTTGGAGGTTGTGACACAGTTATTATTATTATTTATGAATTGAATATTTAGTTACAGCATGGCCAACCAGTTTACAACCTTTTAAATACATCTTTTAACATTATTAGAACCCTCTACACATGAAATAACACCCCTAGAGTCACCATTATGCTCATAACATGCAATATAGTAGACATATCTATAATAAAAGAAAATAAGACATAATATAGACTTACACATATTAGAACTGGGAAAGTGTTTTTTGTTTGTTTGAATGCGTCTTCTAAACACCTTATATTTGCATTTTAGTTCATTTAGTCAGTTTCAAGCCATAAAACTAGGCCAAAAAGTTATAAACTTAAATGTGCATATTTTACAACTAATAATAAGCCGTTCTGTGCAAGGTGTTCCACACCAAACCAGCATCCAAGCATGCTTTTATGGACCTTGCCGCGCCCACCGGACAAAGTTAGATCGGAACAGAAATGAGCCGTTGCCAGACTGTTCCCAAACAACCCGCAAGAACCCTCAAGCAGCATTTGACGTAGTGAGTGAATTCTCTATGAAGGAACGGCACCGGTTAAACTTTCATTGAGTGTGATACAACATCTCTCACTGCTGCCACCAGCCCGTTCAGATAAACTGTCACATCGACACCAAAAAATGGCAAAGGAAGAAACCCAAAGCAAAAACTACTGATCTCCTGCGTGAGGCAAAGGCTGACTGACACAATTGTCTAGTTACTGTCAAAGACGTGAGGAATTTTAATGAGGACTGAAATGCATTCTGATGTAAAGCAGAATTGGTTTCCCTCGAAAAATGATTCCCGGTAAAGTTATGAATTATTTACTCATGCTGTGTCTTCCAGCCATAAATCATTTATAAATGTCATGTGAATGTTACTCCACGCTTTTCATTGAAAATGTCTCCTAGCAACAAATGAAGTGGGCGGATTTAAGCTTTTTCCGATAGCGGTACAACCCGTCTATTGTTGCATGGTCTTTAGTAAGACTGTTTGTTCTTCTGCTTATTACATTACAAGTAAAGTTCCACTGTAAAAACTGTCCTATCACAATACCTCACTACAATATTACAGATGACGGACGTTCAAGGACGGCTGAAGAAAGTGTGAAATCTCAACAATTGGTTAAAAAAACATTTATCAGTGAAGCATAAAGACAAACGGGTAAGAAATGTGGAATTTTTTTAACAGTGGTTTATAAAAAAGTCATTTAAATGGGCAGTGTACTTACGTGAAGCTGGAGCCAACAGTGGTGCATGATGGAATGATGACACAGCAAGTATGTAAGAAAAAAAGATATAAAGTACAGGTGAGAAGCAAGATAATACGGTCGACCCTAGCTCCCTCTCTCTACAAATATTTATTAATAAATGATCATGGTTTTGTGGATGTTTTTAAAAAAAAACATTGAAAGACAAGTCTTATGTCTTATTCTGGTCACTCTGGGTCAGTAATGTTATATTGATATTACAGTCAGACACTGCCTGACACCTTAACTTTGAGCCATGGATGCAACGTCCCACATGACACAGTGAAAAAAACATTCTCCTCCCATTCCGTGTGGAAGTGGTGCATCTTTGGTGTCTTACTTTGTACTTCTTCCCCACTCAGCTTCAAACCCATTCTGAAGTTTAGAATAAATAAATAGGAGGCTAACTAACTACAAGAAGAAGAAAAAACGCAATGCTAATGGTGGGTTATGTCTTATTATTGCTTATTGTTAGGGCTGCAACTAACGATTATTTTCATAATCGATGAATCAATCGATCATTTTTTTTATTATTCAGATTTTTAAAAAAACATTTCAACTTTTCCCTTCTTTGCAATCATCCCTTTCAGAATGCATGAGTGGACGTTTCCCTCCAAAAATCATAGCGAACATGAAGATCACAGTCACCGAAATTGAAGTAGCAAAGTTTAAACCATCAGTTGATAACCGTCACACACACTACTGCAGTTTCACGGGTCTACCAGCAGGTTTTGTTTGTATGCATGGTAAGAGATAATGGAGAGAGGGCAGAAAAATGTGGATGTTTTCCAGAAGCACAAGTATGGCGTTTACTTTGCGTGGGAATGGCTTTTCACATGCTCTACACACACATCTCTGCAGTGGTTTGCAAGATATAAAAAAAATGGTGATAGCTCTTTTCCAAAGTCAAAGGTGATGTATGTGAAATATCTTGTTTTGCCTGAAACACAAAAGATATATGCTTTCATGGATCACTAAGGAAATAAAAAAATAGTTACATTAAAGTGGGTAAAATCAGAATATTTATAGTACATTTTTAAATAAAACGATTAATCGATTACCAAATTAGTTTTCGATTGTTTGGATAATCGATCATGAGCGAAAGAATGAGATCGCGGATACAAGCGGCGGAAATGAGTTTCCTTCGTAGGATGGCTGGACTCACCCTAAGACATAGGGTGAGGACCTCGGCCATCCGGGCTGGTCGTTCACATCGAGAGGACCCAGTTGAGGTGGCTCGGGCATCTAGTCCGGATGCCTCCCGGGCGCCTCCCTGGTGAGGTGTTTCGGGCATGCCCAGTCGGGAGAAGGCCCCCGGGAAGACCTAGGACACGCTGGAGGGACTATGTCTCACAGCGGCCTGGGAACGCCTTGGTGTCCTCCCGATGGAGCTGGAAGAGGTCGCTGGGAAGTCTGGACTTCCCTACTGAAGCTGCTGCCCCCGCGATCCGGACCCGGATAAGCGGTGGAAAATGGATGGATGGATGGATGGATAATCGATTAATAATTGATTCATTGATTAATCGTTGCAGCTGTACTTATCATGTCTACTATATTAGGTAAAATGAGTGTTAAGGTGAAGATAGGGGTGGTATTTTATGTCTACAGGGCTTTAATGGTAAAAAAAAAACAGATTTAGAAGGTCATAAACAGGTTTTCTATGCTCTAACTATGAAAATATTCAATTTGCGGAAGTTCACTTATTGCAGTCGTGTCTGAAACCAATTAACCGTGATAAATGAGGGACGATTGTATGAGGTAAAAAAAAAAACCCAAAAAACAGCAAAAATCATGCTTCCTCTCAAAGAGTGTTGGGTAACGATCATTCTCACACGTCATGACTTTGCATTTTCTGGAAAAGTGCTTTACTTTACTCTCAGCAATATGAACTTTCCAAACTTGAAATACTGCCAAGGCTGTGTTGCAACAAAGCAGATTCAAGAGAAACCATTGGGGATATAATGTGGCTTGCTTCAAAGACCCAGTGAGAAACCTTACCAGGAAATAGACTCCTTATAAAAAAACAACATCTTCTTACAGCTTTAACATTCTGGTCACATTCCAGGCAAAGGAACTCGCTTGCTGGGTATAAACTTTTTAAATGGGAACAAAGAATTAAGGTTAATCAAGCAAACCACGGGCTTTAAGTTTATAGTGCTTTAATCACATGTAGAGTTGGTTTTACTTGCACTTTAACAACAAATAGGAAAGCATTTTTTTTGTACCCGTAAAATGAGTCAGAGTACCATATTAGAAGTGTATTGTGTGATACTGACCTTCCACATATTAGCTTCTTTGCCGTAGACGACAGCCATGTGGTTGACTTTGTTCCTTTGTATGTTCATTCTCGCGGTGTCGTTCAGCTCCTCCGCCACAAACCCCATAAAAGAGTTGTCTGGGGTGTGAGCTGCCAGGGGAGAAACAACACGATTGAGGTTACGACTGAACAAGTCCGGTTCCGTCTTTGTGAAAAAAAAAAAAAAAAGATTCAAGTGTGTTGAGCTGAATGGAACAGCATCTTGTGAAGCACTGAAAAGGGCCGATTTCCTCATAATTGAAAGATACATGTAGTGTCGTATTTTATCAAAACACATAAGACACATTAATGCAAGGCACCCCCTTGTGACTGTCCATCAACAGCCACAAGAGGGCGCTGGAGCCAGTGATGTCTCAGGTGTGAGATCGGGAGTTTGGTGAACTTGCTGACTGGTAACTTGCTTCTTACGTTCTTTTACCCTGTTCAGCCTCCCAGGTATGTTCTCAGTGCTATTGTGCAACTCAGTATCTGTTACTGTGCAATGTTAACATTTTGGACACCTATTCAACCTGTTAGGTGTGCTATTGAGTAGTTGAATAACTTGCCTTTCCAGAATAAAGGGCTTGAATTTAGTGAAATCAATTTTCTAACTAAATGCGACATTAAGTCGAGTGCAACATAAATACAGTATGTTTTTTTTCCTCTTCGTGACGCATTACAGTCCAGAAAATATGGTACATGTTAGTATATGTTGTTAGCAGGGCATTCATTTTCAATGGCTTAGCCGGACAGTAATTCCTCGTTTATGGCGAGTAGTCAATTTCCATGAAATATGATCCCTTATTTTATAAATATAATATTTTTGTAGTTAGTGCATAGAAAACCTGTTTACGGTTTTCTGAATACATTTTGTTATTATTATTTATTTATTATTTATTATATATTTTGTTAACATTATTAGAGCCCTCTAGACATGAAATAACACCCCGATAGTCATGTATACACTCATATTACCCAATATAGTAAACATACTAACAGAAAATAAGACATAATATCGACTCACATGTTAGCATAGGTAGAGTGCCTTTTTTACTTTTTGATCTGTACAGTACTTCCTGTGGTGGCTATATTGTCTCATCATTGAAACATTACTGACACCTAGTGACCAGTGTAGAATACTACATATCATCACAGTGTCTTTGAATGTGTCTTCTGAATGCCTTATATTGGTATTTTAGTTCATTTAGCCATTTATATGCTTGAAAATGCTTAAAAAATAAGTCAAATGTACTTAAATGTGTATTTTTGGACTAATAATAGGCCACACTCAATCACAAACCAGCGATGACTTATTGTTATGTTACTGAAAAACATGTAGCCACAAAATGTGAAGCACGACATGGGAGGGATTTCTGTAGTATAAAAATGAAGAGTATTAAATGGTTTTCCAAGATATTTTATATATATATATGTAAATATACTGTGTATATAAATATAAATATATATATAAATATATATATACAGTAGCATTTTATTTTACAATGCACTCTGTACTGTCTCATTACATGCAGATCTTTAGGGTTTCCCCGTTTGCAGATGACTCAGAGTTAAGCAGAAATTAGTGTCACAAAAAACAAACATCCACATACGGAACATGGTCATGTACTGTTGGCTATTAAGGTTCCAGTATCCCCAGTTGGTTCTGTAGCCGTGCAGAGTGGCGTACTCCTCGTGGTTGTACGCCGGCTCGGTGCCGAAAGTGTCGATCACACGGACGCGGCACCTGGGATGACATATGACACAAGTGAGGCTATAATGAGAACAAAGCTTGCTTGGAAATACGTTCATCTCGACAAGTGGGGTGGCTAAAAATAACTAACCCCTCATCTTTTTTGTTTTTTATTTTTTGCCAGTGCAGCTCATACTCAACAAAATCATATCTACAGGCCCGGTTAAGCCCAAGATTGGATCGCAATTATTTTCTGCCATGCCGCCCCACGGGGAAAAGAAATGAATATATAAAAAATTCATGTATGTGGAATATCTCATTGTGTGGTCTTATCAAGTATTTCATTTGGATAATTTTTAAAAATGCGCTGATTATGTTCCTCCTCCTTTCTTGAGTAATGTGATTTATTGTACATAAAGCTTCATGTGTACAACAATAAACTGAATAATTGAAAGGAGTTGTGTTGGTACTGCATGACGCATCAACTTTGGCACTAAAAACAGTGACTTTAAGTTTTTAAGTGGTCGGTTATTGCGCCCAGTACAAGGAACACCTGTGTGATAATTCTCTAGGATAATGACCTGCAGTATTGTTATTCTTTTAGTGTTGTTTTTAAGTGCTATGTTGTGGGTTGGGTTATGCCGGATGAACAGACCCCAGTGTATTGGTATTTAAATGGGTAGTCAAACTAGACAGTTAGGCCAGCACTTAACACCCAATGGTCACACTGGGAAGCCTACAATCAATATGAGAAGACAAACACCTACAGTATTTGGTGGCCATGTCATTGTTTTTATGAAATTACAGCCACTTGCAACTTTTTTTGGGCTCCATTTTGGGTTATATTGCAGCCGTGATTCTTACGAGAAAAATTGTCAGCATACACTTGAGTTAGAGTTTAATGTTCCGGAACTGCTTCATGATGCCAACCAATGTCACACTGTAAAGTTGCACGTATAGTACCTGTGGCTCTAAAGCAGTGGTTCAACTGGTCTCACAATTTTCCCATGGCCATTAAGTCGTGACCCACTTTTATAGAGGTAAAATCATGCAAATTAATTGTTATTTAAAAACAGAAATACACTCGCATGAGCAAAATGTATTTTACAGCACAAAGGAAGTCAACCATAAAACATATTAAATTGACATTAGCTTATATCAAGGAATAAGGTCAAAAATATATTTTATATTATATACATTATATATATGTATCTATGTATATATATATATATGTATATGTATATATATATATACATAAATATACATATATACATATACATATATATATATACCTATATACATATACATATATACATATATATATATATACATATATACATATATACATATATATATATATATACATATATA
>QODF01000055.1:608482-653411 GCA_024372805.1 Oostethus manadensis
ATATATATATATATATATACACATATATATACATATATACATATATATATATATATATATTATAATTAACAAAGGCAGGTGCAGCCCGTTCCACCAACATATTGGATGTTTTGAGAGAGGCATTCAGGGTGTTGTGTAACTATTCAGAGTAATGTGAAAAATACGGGTGCTATTATTATTAGTTTACGTTAAAAAATGTTCTCTTTTTCTGTCTGAGAAAATGTCTCAGAAATCATTCAGCTGTCAAAGAACACAATGTAGTGTGCAGCTAATGACGCAGAATCATGCACAACCTGCCAAAGGAGTGGCATCAAATGAGAAAACTGCATTTGGTTCATTAATTGCATGTAAAGAGGCATAATTGCCATGTCACATACCATTAATATCGGTCGGTATTATACGTGAAGACATTTATTAAACACGATACACGGAGGAAGAGTACTGACTTGTGCTTCTTCAATGACAGCCCCATGTGCTGCTTCATCTGCTGCAAGCCGTGGTAGTCCGTGTAGATGAGGTCAAAAGGCAGAGGACCGGTCAAGGGGCAGCTTCCTCTTCCAGGAGGCACCCCCAGAAACCTGCAGACACGATATCATTAACCTCTTTCACGCGGCGTTGCTGCCAAATCAGTGCATTGCAGAGCTAACAGTATCCGCGCGGTGCATTCCTGTGTCTGATCTGATCATTAGATTGAGCGGCAACGTTTGCGGCAGCACTCTGGTGTGAAAAATGCAATGCTTGTTGGATAGCAACAACTGCTTCAACACAAGAATGCAGGAAAAAGCTGGTCTCTGCATTGATGAATACCCTTTCACACTGCCGACGGCCTGCCTTTGTTAGGGCCATCATGGTTCTGTACCTCTGAAACCGGAAAATTTGAAGGTTAACTGCACTGACCATAGAACAAAGGCGTAAAAACAACATAAAATAATACACCCACCATCATAGAAGAGAAGAAGATAGTTTGTTAGTAGTCTGCTTCCATTAAGATGGTCAATGTGTCAGTCCAGCTGTTGTTGAGCCTCAGCTAGTGTGTGACTGTATTTTATTTGCAGTTTAGTTATCTATTTGATTATCATATTTGATGGTGTTTAAATTCGGCATTCGGTTTGCGTATTTTCCATTAGCATACAATATGGCACGAGTCTTGTCGCGCTTTTAATATACTATTTGAGTCAGATTGTTTTTAATGTATCAGCTACCTCACCCATCTATGATGTCATCAGCTGTTGACTGTCAAAAACGTTAACACAAAGTACATTTTATAGTTTCACAAGTATAAAACAATTCAAAATGCATGTCGATGAACAATGAAATGGATTATTTAACATTTAAGGTTACGTTTACCTTCGGTGACCCAAAGACATGTTGTAGCGACAGGACAGCACACGGACGCCACCTTCCTGTTTTGTCATGAATTACTTTTTGAATACAATAGTATGTCTCACTCTTTATCACTTGCAACTTTCTTGGCTCCATTGTGTGTACAGGCAAGAAGTACTATTGAATAGAAATAACTCATGGCAAAACAGGAATGTGGTGTCTCGCTGCCACATCGTACCTTTGGGAGGAGTCGCGTCAAAAATCACATCTTCAATGAAGGTGAAAGTATATGTAAATGTTTTTTTGTGTTTTCTGTTAACCTTTTTGGCATTCTGGAATGAATGACTTGACTTTGAATTAATTATTGAATTAACTGAATTAAATGATTTGGTTTGAGTATGTTTCGGTTACAGTCGGACTAATTAATGATGCTAACCAAGGTTCCACTGTAACTGACATGTGCCAAATAAAGATCCAGAAGTGAAATGTTTTCCACTCTGTTGCAGATATTAACACTTTTACAACACTTTTATTTGATTTAGTAGTTTTTACTGTATTCATTTGTACTTTTACTTTACTTACTTTTCTATTATTTTACCAGTTTGTGCAGCACTTTGGAAACTGTTTATAAAATGTGCTATTTAAATAAAGTGGCTTTATCTTTCATGGACAGAATTTCTAGGTGCAGCCAAGTCCAGTTTGTTGGCCTCAGGATCTCGTGATGCTGATGAAGAGAGAGCTGAGCTGGAAGGTCGTGGTGAAGAGAGAGCTGAGCCGGAAGGCAAAGTTCTCAATTCACCGGTCGATCTATGTTCCCACCCTCACATATGGTCCTGAGCTATGGGTCATGACTGAAAGAACAAGATTGCGGACACAAGCAGCGGAAATGAATTTCCTCCATAGGGTGGCTGGACTAAGAGAGAGGGTGAAGAGCTCGGCCAACCGTGAGGAGCTCAGAATAGAGCCGCTGCTCCCTCACATCGAGAGGAGCCTGTTGACGTGGTTTGGGCATCTAGTCCGGATGCCTCCCGGTGAGTCCGGTGAGGTGTTCGCGGCATGCCCAGTCGGTTAAAGGCCCTGAGGCAGACCTAGCAGGAGGAGGGATTATGTCTCACAGCTGGCCTGAGAATGCCTTGGCCTCCCCCTGGTGGAGCTGGAAGAGGTGGCTGGGCACCAGGACTTCCCTACTAAGACTGCTGCCTGACTGCAACCCGGACCCAGTTAAGCAGAGCAAAATGGAATGGAACACACACACACACACACACACACTTTCATTATGAGTCATCTTCCTGTCTTCTGGCTGACATGCCCAGCCACCTAGCCAAGACTGGTTGAAACCAGATCAAAACAATACACCAACAAATCATTGGGACTGCCTCCACAAAAAAGGAACTCGGGTTTCCCTTTAGAGCTCCCTCGGACCTCATTAGACCTTGGGTGGGTGGCTGACGTTCTCTCCAGCGCTGGCATTTCAATTGCTTGTATTCACTCCAAGTAGAATGAATTGTTAAGCTTATTTTTTTAGGCATATAGTTATAGCTGATGCTGGCACGCTGTGTTATTTTGCACTTCCTCCAATCTGGAACTTTTTATTGAATAATGAAAGAGATTTGAGTTGAGAAATGTTTGAGTGGCCGCTTATCATGAAGGGGTGATGGTGGATCCCGCAGCCAAACCAGTTGCGAACCGCTGATCTAAATGATGCAAACTGATCAATGTGGCTCATCCTTTTGTCCAGGAAAATGTAAGCGTAAGTGTGTAAGTGTGTGTGAAAGTGAGTATGAAATCATTTTGGTTGAGCGGTAGACACACCGAGCGTTCAAACGGTTAAAATCAAGAGAGCCCAACTGCGTTACATAGCGTGTCAGCGCTCTCAGGCAGATGATGGGAAGGCCGTTCAAGCGTACAAAAAGCGTACGAGCGGCATCTCGCAATAGGGGAGCCGCCCAATTTGTCCACAGTTTGTTTTGGCTCTCACATGAACACACGCACACACACATAAAATGTGCAACAACTAAGCGCACATCTCCGACAGGACACTGGGATGACTGCTTTCAAGTGTTATTGCAGCTAAATCTCTTTGCTGAGATGCCTTCATGGTGCTTGCCACATTCAGTAAATGTTGCAAATGCAGTTTGCATTTGCATTGCATGAGTAACAATGCATGAATGACTATAAAAACAACGGCCAAAGGCCATTATACCGGATTGCGGTTGATTACTCCCCCTTGGAGCCGGAGGTTTAAAAGTATAAGCATCACTTTTAAGGCTGGGAGTGCTTCTGGCTTCCCAGCATGCTTTGCAGTACTTGTTTTGTAAACGTTGCTAAACACTGATAATTAACACAGTTGTTATTTATTATCATCCACTCATTTAAAGTCAGCTGGGATAGGCTCCAGCATACCCCCGCCAGCCTACTGAGGATAAGCGGCATAGAAAATGGATGGCTGGATAGTAGCAGTTGCCCTTGTTTATGCTTTCTATCTGTTGTGTGTTAAAGTACTGTGTGATGGTTATAGATGTATTTATTTTATCACACCATGAATCAGACTGTGCTTCTGGCTTCCCAGCATGCTTTGCGGCACCTGTTTTGTAAAATGAGTTAACATAGTTGTTATTTATTATCATCCACTAGTAGTAGTACTTGCCCTTTGTATGTGCGTTCTATCTGTTGTGTGTCAAGTTACTGCGTAATGACTATACGTATTTCTTTCATATGACACTGTGAATCAGAAAGTAGCGACATCGTTTGTAAACGAGTTAGTCACTTGGTTGAAATGTGATTCTGGACTGAATACCGGATGGCATTGAGTATTTTATTATATATATATATTTATATATATATAATTTTTTTCATACAAAGTAGTCAGTCCACAAACATAAATAAACTTCCCATCACGTCCCATTGTATGCAATACATCTGCAATTATTCTGTGTTAATGTTTTTGGTCTGCGCCCCTGATTGAGCCCGATAAGGTCTGCCTATCAAGTACAAAAAAGGTATTTCTTCATATTGTTTTGTAAACCACGTGATACTAAATACAGAATAAGACGGAGATGCATCACCTGGATTTGTCCATGACCCAGTTGGGTTGTGTATAATTTATATACCGTGAAGAGCAATTAATCGGACAAATGCACACTGCACTCAACCAAACTCGTTGAGTTTTACAAAATTATTTTCTGAACAAACACGACCGTATGAAAGGAAAGCACTTACAAAGCATCACTAGAAGAATGAGAGAGAATAAAACATAATATAATAAAGGTCAAACACAAGATTCATTATTTTGCGTATACTTGTGGAAAAATCTGGATTTTTTTACTGCAGTAATTATCAACTGGAGACATTTTCAGCTATTCCTTTGCTATGCCGCTAAGAGATGAATAGCATGTTTATGGGCGACACACAGCTGCAGATACCTGCTGGAGAAGGCCGTGCCACGAAGAGAGTCATATCGTTTCGCCGCCGCAGCTCACGTCGTGTTGCAAACAGTCCTTTTAAATATGAGATGTGTGAGAAGTTTGAGCTGAAAGTGTTTTGGCAATTTGGGTCACCAGTTGAGAACCACCGGCTACACATTATCTTTCCGCCTTGTTCATTACACATTTTGGCCGGCAGAGAATACACAATCTGTTCCGTCGGTGCTGCAACCTTGACCTCGGCAGGCGGTTTTCCCCGCCCAACGGGTCATCCAACCGTGCTTCAAGCTGCTGTCTCATCAATCAAAAAGTCCACATGGATGTATTTCTGCGCTCACGACTCCAAAAGTGCCGTTCACATAAGCAGCGTTTGCTGTTTGCAGAGTAGCAGTGATAGATCACCTCTTTAGGATCGGATGACTGCGTCCTCTACCTTCAATCCTCTAAAGTAGATATTATTAGCGCATCAATTTGAGCCATTGACTTCAGCGCCGACCTATTTAAATCGGTCCACTGTCCACTCATTGTAACGCATTAACGTAGCGTACAAGCTGGTGTGGCATTGCAGCAACTAAGAGTTAAGTGTTACGCGACATTGCTCCTAAGAGATCCACAGATGCTGCCGCAGGTTTAATTGGAAATATGCAAATCTGTGGAAACTAGCGGTAAAGGGATTAAAGTGCATCAAATAGTTTGGAGACGGAGGTACACACGCACAGTGCACACCGACGCTTTTGCTCCCGAGAGAAATTACACAGCTCCGTCATTTAATAGCTTCTTAAAGTGCATTTTTCCGCCTATGTTCTGTGTGATGGTTCTTCCCATCAGCTCAGAGTTGTTTCACTGGACTATACCACTGATGTGATTGAGCCCAATGAACTCTGGCTTCGAGTGATCTAGTGAGTGCCCATTTTACAGGATCTGTAAAATGGGTCGCTTTTCTGTATGTAATAGCTTGTGACATTCAGCCTTTCTTCCTGGTTCTTTGGACCGTGTTGCTATCATTGGAAGTAGTCACTGATCACACAATTTAAAGGGTTCCCAAAACATATTCTTTAAATTAATCATCCCTGTGAACTTCATCGTTCCAATTTTGCAGCTTCACTGTATTTACACGTTTTTTCAGAAAGGCTGTATGTTCATTAAGGGACAGGGTGAGAAGCACTGTCATCCGGGAGAGAGTAGAACCGCACTGAGAGGAGCCAGATGAGGTGGCTCGGGCATCTGCTTAGGATGCCTCCCTGGGGGAGGTGTTCAAGGCACGTCCAACCGGCAGGAGGCCTGGGGGCAGACCAAGGACTCGTTGGAGAGACTTGGTCTCTCGGCTGGCCTGGGAACGCATCGAGATCCACCGGGGGGAGGGATGTCTGGGTTTCCCTGCTTAGGCAGCTGCCCCCGCGACTCGACCTCGGATAAGCCGAAGAAAACGGATGGATGGAAATCATTTCTTTTCATGATTGAATACCGCTTATTATTAGTCAAAAATATGCACACTAAGAAAATATTAAACATTTTTTTACTTAAATTAATCATTTTCAAGCATAAAAATGGCTACATAAAGTAGAATACAAATACCAAAAGAGGCATCCACGAGACACCATCAAAGACGCTGTGATTCTATACTGGTCACAAAGGTGTCAGTAATGTTACTGGGATGTTTGGTGAGACACTCAAACACCAGATTTTATTGCTAGAACGACAGCAAACAGGCAAAATAATCCCTAATATAATCGCTAAAAAAACATGGGCTACTGTTGCTGCAGTAACCCACATCAGCTAAAAGTCAACTCTGATCTCCTTACGTCACTTCCTGTGAGCCCGCCTCTCTGATCCCCTACCGAACAGATTCACGGCAACGTAGGCGAGTCTTATTTAAGTCTGGAATGCCTTATTTGGTCTTATAATGTCTAGTATATTGGTCACTATAGGGGTGTTAGTTCATGTCTATAGGGCTCTAATAATGTATTTAAAAAAACGTATTTAGAGGGTCTTAAACAAAAAGGTTTTCTCTGGTCTTAACTGCTGAAATATTCCATTTTTAAATAAGGAATCTGACATTGCGGACATTTCAAAAACATGCATGTTAGGTTAATTGGCAACTCTAAATTGTCCATTAGAGAGTGTGAATGTGAGTGTGAATGGTTGTCTGCCCTGTGATTGACTGGCGACCAGTCCAGGGTGTACCCCGCCTCCTGCCCAAAGTCAGATGGGATAGGCTCCAGCATATCGGCGACCCTAATGAGGATAAGCGGTAAAGAAAATGGATGAATGGATGGGACATTGCTGACTTTCACTTCGAGAAAGAGAAAGTGAAAGTTAAGCTTGTGTGTGTGAGAGAGAACAACTCTTGTCCCAGTATTTTTTCATAAGTCATATCTAAGTGTTTGCACAGCTCCGATTGTGCTATGTGAGTGCGTCATGAAGGCTTTCATATGTGTAATAATACCTAACAAAAATGAAGGGTCCGCCGTTGAAGGACGCATCAGAGGCGGGGATGAGGCCGGCGTGTAAAGAAATTCCGCATTGGTGGGACAGTGGTGTGAAGTGAACACGTACTCTTGTGGTGTCAGCACATGTTGCTGTCTGACATCCGTCACACCAGAGGCTGCGGTTGGTAGTTGTGTGAGAGCACAGTTACTGCAAAAATAAACCTTGCTGGGTTCTGTACAAATCTTCGGTTATGACACCAATACCGCCATTTTGCAGTACCTCTCTACAAAGGTTTGTGTATGTCTGTGAAATTCTGCTCTGTGACCAATTTACTAAAAATGGCTACTGTGAAGGGGTCACTTAAGTAACAAAGCAAAACCTTTGCATGCATATTCATGGATGTTTAGGTGAGACTGCATATACGTGTTATAGGGTTAACTGTTTGCGCTCCGTTAAGGTTGTAAAGATTCTGTATATCAGTGTTATCAATATTAAATCATCTCGGGGGGATATTCTGAGAGGAGCTGGGGTGGAGAACTAGAGTGCAGAGTCAGCAGCTCATTTGTATTCTCCCCATATTTCCATTTTCCCTTTCTTCTGGAGGTGCTCCCTTGCCTACACCGCACACGATCACCTCACTTCCCTTCCTAGAAAGGTCATCAATTGGGTGGAATGTGTGTGGCGGCAGGTTTTCATCAGTGAAATCATTATTCATGCATCAAATCAGTGTGTATAGTGCCCTCCGGCAGCGTTGGAACACTGAGGTCAATTCCTTTAGTTTTCCCGTGGACTGAAAACTTTTGGGTTTGACATGAAAAGATGACTATCAGACCCGAGCGCAAATTTTCACAATGTATTTCCATCCGCATCAGATGCACATTTTGAATGAACACATCTCGTATTTCATGTGAGCAAAAGCACCAGAGGAGTTTGGGATTGCGTGGACTGCATTTAGAGGTGAAGACAACATGAAAACGAGAACCAGCAATTGTAAATCAACTCTTGGTGAACCTCAACAATTTAATGACAAATATTATTTTGTTTTATAAATATTTGAGGTTAATCGTTGTACTTTTTGACAAATTCAAGGCGTATGTAAATACAAATAAATGATCCACTGAAACAGTCCAACAGTCTAACACTGCTGCAGCTGCACCATGTGGGAACTATACATCTCTAAAGTTAATTTCAAAATAAGTCACACAAAAGTGCAGCGTATCTGTAAAGTGTCTATTTAGCTATCCTTTAGCTGCTGCAGGCCAATTAAAAAAAACAGCCAGGGGCCGCAAATGGCCCCCATGCCGCACTTTGAACACCACTGTGTTAACTTCTTTTTACACTTGTGCTATTGTTGGAATATGTAAAAAAATGAAACGCCTTTACTGAGAACAGTGATTAACTGAGTTTTGCACTTGAAGGACTATTATGTTGTTAAAACCCAGCAGAGGGTCCTGCCCAAAGTGACATGCCCAAAATGAACCAGTATGAATGAGCAGTATTTCCGTGCCATTCCAAATGCTCGGAATCTTGGTATCACTTGTAAGCTGCATCAGATGTATAAGCATCCCTGCAGATGCCTTTGAGTCCAGGAAATGAATATGGAAGACAGCCCCTCTGCTCCCACCCTCTAAAATCAGCACCGTAACTGAGTACTATCAATTGAAAGGCTGCAGGATTAGAAATTCAGGATTCAGGATGATACCGGTGTAATGAGGCTCATCTTGACGGGAGGTTTCTCATATGACGCTTTATAGGTTTTGTTCCAACATAACAAGCTGACTGATTAGCCATATACAGTGGTATGAAAAACCATCTTCGATTTTAGCCTAAAGCTAATACCTGCTTGGGCCCCCCTAGCAGCAACAACTGCAATCAAGCGTGTGTGATACGAAATTTGGTCCACTCATCTTCACAGAATTGTTGTCATTCAGCCACAGTGGAGGCTTTTTCCACAGGACTTTGACTAGGCCACTCAAAAGTATTCATTTTGTTTTTCTTCAGCCATTCAGAAGTGGGCTTGCTGGTGTGTTTTGGATCATTATCCTGCTGCAGAACCCAAGTCTGTTTCAGTTTGCGGTCACAAACACATGGCCGGGCATTCTCCTTCAGGATTTTTTTGGAAGACAGCAGAATGTATTATTTCATATATCAAAGCAAGTCTTCCCCATCCTGAAGCAGCAAAACAGCCCCAGACCATCAGGTGCTCACCATTTGTGGATAATGGCTCTCACTGTGGTTCGCTGGATTCCCAATGCTTAGAAATGGCTTTATAACCTTTTACAGACTGAGAGATCTGCCAAGACCAGCCAAGATTTTTGAAAACTGTCTTAAGGGTATTTGTGTGGATGGCGAAGACCGAGGTTTTGGCTTGTTGCTGACAGACGACATAATTTCCACCTTACATAAGTATAATTGAATGTGTGCAATAGGAAACATAACATTGCTAAAATGACTTTTTGTGTGCATAAAAGTCAACACGCCTACTTTAGCTTTACGATGACTAACAAAGGCAACATTGTTGGCTTCACAGAACGCCCCAACGGAAAACGTCTCTTGGAGATTGATAAAGTATCTATCTACTTGGGTGAAGACCCTCTAGCTGGTGGGACAACTTTCACGAGCATGTTGTTATTTTGGAAGAATGGCTTCCCTGTTATATGTGCCCAATTATTTCAGCAATGACAGCAATGGAGTTCTTTTTTGATCGATAACATGGATTACGCTTCACAGCATTGTAGCGATAATCAACATCTGCTACATTTTTATTTAATGTTTATACCATTTTCAGTTTTATATTCAATACATTTTGCTGACAATGTGGATGTACAATACTGGCTTTTTTCCCGATATGCAGATATTATATCAACTCTCAATTTCCGATTCCGACATTTTTAAAATTGGTTTTCATTCTAGGAAAAACACCAATACATTTTTATGCCAATATCCGGTCCATAATCTAAAATAACGTACTGAGAAGAAACAATACTCAGTTAACAGTCCACACATAGATAAGCAAATGATGTCATCGGCGCCTCTGATTGGTTAAAATTGCCTTACCGGTCCATGGCTACAGCGCCCCCTTACTTTGGCATGCACTTGACAGCCTCTGTATGCGTATCCGTGTGGACAGAACTAATTTTAAAACATCAATGTTTGTATTTTGTGGACACCGGAGAGGGGCAGAAGTGCTGTTTTGAAAATATCCATATTCGTGTGGACATGGCCTAATTCTCAAAAGTTCTACCACACTTGAAATAGATGATGGCAGTTGGGACTCTTAATGGACTCTGTCAGGTGCTAGCGGAATAATAATTGACATGGAAAAGCTCGTGGCAAAAGCAAAGCAGCATGCAAACCCACAGGACCGAAAAGTAGGAAATATAATAGCGTGAGGTGAAATCATCGTTAGCAAGAAAAGGAAAGAGATGAGAATATTCCGGCAAGAGTCTTCTGTGCATCGAGAGTGCAGAGAGTCTCCCTGAAAGTGGTTGGATGACAACATTACAACATGTTTGTGTGCGCAGTTCATGTCCCCAGACACAACCTGATGGCCTCGCTATCCTGGCCACCTTCTAACCCCCCGCCCCACCTTCACGAACTGCAACCAGTGCCACTGTGACCAGTAGGAATGATGTCATCACCACACTGTTAATGGGCAAGCTTCTTCCTCTCTTACTCATCCATTACTGCTGCTGCTGCGGCGTATTTATTTACAAGGCTTCACCGCTTCCTTCTGCCTGCGTGATTAAATGTCGACTCAAAACACAAGATAATGATTTCGGAAATAGCGCCCTCTGATTAAACAGTATGTTTATGTATATTTTATTTGTACTTAAAGAAACATTTGGATTCTGGGAGGGATATTTAGATCATTAATTAAACCAGATCGGTTGCAGACACTGTTAAAACGGATACCAATACCGATCGGTTGCCGTAGTGTGCATCAGTCAGTCTTATCGACCTGCACTCGGAGTCACAGTCTGAGTCCCTTTCCACAGCTGACAAGCATGCAGTTAGCTCCACAGAAGAAACCACTGACTTCAACTTCAATTTTTGCTGCAATATTGTTTTTCACCTGCACTCCAGCAAAATGCTAAGCCGGTGTGGCGGGATGTTTCCTACACATGCTAGTGGAATGTACAGCAGTCCCTTGTTTAAAGTAGGATTCCTTATTTATAAATTAAGTATTTTCATAGCTAGAGCACAGAAAACGAGTTATGACCTTCTAAATAACGTTTTGAACATTATTAGAACCCTCTAGACCAGGGGTGGGAAAACATTTTGACTCGCAGACGGAATAAAAAAAAAGTGGCTATATATTTATAAAACTGGTAACTTACAACTGCTATTTCCAAATTCCCGCAAAGCACGCAGGGTAGTCCAGTTGCAACAGCAACATGAATTATGAACAATCAAACATTGGCTATCAAGAGTATATTAACTCCTTCTTCTTTATATTTCTGACAACCCCCTCAACATACTTTGCAATCTAGCAAAAATGTGACTTTGCACTGCACAATGCTGGGTGAAATAGTACCACAAGATACCCAGCATGCCTTTCGGCAGGATTATATGGGTGTTTTATTGGCATGGGTATTGCGCATAGATAGTATTTGTTCGTATGCCAGCATGGTGCAGTGTTGACGTGTTGTGTTGTTTGGATCACTTTTTTGTACAAGCTACTGATAGCATTTGACCAGCAAGCCACAATAGTCATGTTTGCTGGCTACAGTTTGATGTTTAAGGTTTAAAGAAATTTGGAAATGCCCGGTAGGCCCGGTAGGCAAAAACACATTTGCACTCATATTACCCAATACAGTAGACATAAACTAGACTGAAACATGTTGGCATCGGAAAAGTTCCTTGTTCCTTTTCCAGTTTCAGTACTGTACTTCCTGCTGTGTCTAGTGTCTCTACAATGTATCATTACTGACACCAAGGTGACCAGTGTAGAATACTACATATCATCACAAAGATCCTTAGACGGATCTTCCAATCATCATGCAGAAGCCGAGCATCTGTCCCAGCCTCATAGACCCCCAGAGATGGTGAGCGTCTGGCGGGCAAGACAAAGCCCAGCATTGATCCAATGACTGTCCACTTTCACGCAGTTGAACAACCCACTCTGCGCAAAGCACTGTGGTGTTGTGGGGATGAATGAGTAGGTCATGTAAGTCATGTACCTGTGATAAGCAGCTGATCCTGCACAAAAGATGAAGGTATTCTAGCGCATATTTAGTCAATGAAATATACACGCAGCACTAAATATTTCACCACTTTTTTTTTAGGACATAAAGAACTAGAGAGTCAGCCACTGACATGATCTAACAAGGACGTTTTGTAATCAAATGACATTAAGAATAAATTTGGAATTATGCTAACTGGAAAATGTGCGCAGATCCAGGCATTTTTATTTTTTTTACATTAAGCAAAAAAAAAAAAAACACTAACCTGGGCCTACACTAACCAAAGTTCCAGAGAAAGACAGTCGTTGGTCGCTTCAAGTTTAAAATCACGTTACTGAGATTGTAATGGCTATAATATTACCACAATGATATATATATATGTATATGTAATGACTTGCATGAATACAACACGCCGAATACCATTTGCATACAGTCAGTCTAGTAAAAATACACATTGAATTTTCTTTCCAACATTTAATGAATTTATTGAGGGTAAAGTAGTATCATTTTACGGGGAAAAAAGGTAGAATTGTGTCTGTGCACGAAGCAACAAGAAGCTGTCAGTGGCTTCTCGGCAAAAACCAGTGAGCATGACTGGTGCCAATTAGTGTCGACAACAAACTTCACCAGCTTATCTCCCACAGTACTTCAGCTAGCAGCCTGCCTAAACTGTCTGCTGGAGAAAAATGTACACATATCAACAAGAAGAGCTGCTGGAGATTCCCAAGCCGTGGTGAACCTCATCCTCAAGCCTGAGTTGGAGCGTGAAGAGCGGGAGATGTAAATAGATGTGAGACTGAGGGAATCTACGGTGTGGGAGCACAACCCACATAACGAATAGTCAATGTAATAGCATGTGGGGGCGACGAAGAATATGCAATACAGAGCTATGTACACCATTTTTATTCCGTAACAGTCATGCAAAATGGTTTTACAAATGTTGCCCATCGCTGGGCAATTTAGTAACACCATAAACACGAGTGGGACGTATGAATAGGCCGGGCTGTTTTGTTACCCCGTAGCCAAAGAGGAAACACAGTCAGAGGCAGATAAATCCACTTGGCTTCAATTTCAGCCCTCCATTATATTTTCCCTCAGGCTGCACATTTTATTTCCTGATGAATAGAGTCCATTATCAGCTCCAGAGGAATGATACGCTGCCTGCATCCATACATGTACATTTACTAACAAGCTGCGTGCCTCTGAAGCGGCATAAACCCGCAGTTACAAATGCATTACCCCATAGCTTGGCAGATATTTCTTTCTGCAGAAGCTTTTCAATGGCCATGCTTCAAATCACCAAATTCATTTTTTTTTGTCTCCCAAGCATCATGGAAGAGTAGGCAGAAAAAATAAGATGTAGAATTGAATGTCCTCAGGCCTTTATTGTAAAAGCCTCGCTTTGCTGTTGTTTTTTTCACAGCAGGAAGTTTGATCTAGCACAACAGTAAATACAGAAATAATATAGCGAATAATAGATAAAGGTGGAGGCACAGGAAATGACATTTGCCGTCTTTAAGCCACATCCAGTAAATGTAGAGAGAAAAACAGATTTATACATACAGTATATAAGCCACAAAGAAAATAAGACGCACACGTCTATGTCATACGACGACACATTGTGGTGCGCATTATGAGCTATGAGAAAACTCACAACAAGCCTAACATCCCATCAGGTAATAGTCCGACTCACAGCGTCATCTTGGGAAGAATGCTAAAATCATCACACAGCAACTTAACACTCAAAAGTAGCAAAGAAATCTACAAGACAAGTACCAATACGCGTGTAGGATAAAAAAAAAAACTACCGTTTTAACAGCTTCCCATCATGCATCGCTCCCCACAGGCAGCCCTCTGGTGCACAGAGGGAGCTGAATGAATCACTGCAGCTAAAAGAACGGCTTTGCTGGGAAGCAATGCATGATGGGAAAAAGCTGTTTAAAAAATGTTTATTACAAACTCGTATCGCTGCTTGTCTTTTTACTTCCGATGTGATACCAATTTTGCAACTCTGACCATTGGCCCGATATGAGTACTGATCCAATACCAGCACAAATCCTACATGCTACGTGTTACTTATTTTGTGGTGTGGAAGGTTAGAAAAGGCTCGATCAAGTGATATTACTTAAACGGAGAAGAATAGCCAGCAACACTCGGTGTCAGAAGAACTGACCTATTTACTCCTTTATGTATCTGCGCTATCGTTTTATGGACAGTGTCGTGGCGGCTAGACATCATGTAGCGATGATCAAGGTGCTGAAGTGTCTAAACCCTACATTACGCAACACGTCCTGCTCCCAGCATGTCTCGCGAGACAGTTTTGTAAACAAATTACTTGTTTATATTTCACATAGTTGTTGTTTATTACTCCACTGGATAGTGTATCATTGTAGTTAATGTACACCAAGCACACAACAGCCATCTCTCAGTTTTCAGCCGTCCTTGGGTAAGAATGTAGACGAGAAGAGCTGAAAAGGGTCTGAGGAAGGGTAAGGAGAGGCGAGGTAAGTCAACACAGTCACAATGGCCATTGCAACTTTTAAACTATGTTTTTTTAAGTCTTGTTGTGATTACTTCTGCCACATCTGCTGAATATAATGTTCTTCTTTTGAAATTTAGCAGGCATCTTGTGTACAGCATCTTTGTAAACCTGCTCCGGGGAGATCCCGCGATGTAAGTCCAGCTCTCTGACACAAGTCAGAACCTGTGCGGCTATCCTAACGCTTGTCTTGGGGTTCCCAATGGAGTTACACCGCACTAAGTCAATACACGGTGACACCAATTAGTGGGGTAAATAACAGCGCGGCCAGCAGTAGCATTCCCACTGCAGCGTATTTCCCACTTCGCACCTCTCCTGAGTCTGCCCTTATCAAAGCACCTTTCCCTCCCAGCCTGATATTTAAGCTCAAAGGGCAACGCCAACTCATTAAAGCCACTGCCTCCTCTCCACACCGGTGGATACTTTGCTCACTAACAAGCAGACATCCTCATCAGCAGCTTGCCTGCAAATCAAGTGTCACACGCAGGCGTTTTTCCTGAGCTGGAGAGGTTCTGAAAGATCACGGACCTGTCGGCTGTCGGAATTTCTCCTAATTTCTCCTTTCTCGTGTGACAATCGATAGCCTTCTTTTTTTTAAGATGAAAGCCATGAAAGCGTTGTGCATGTCAATGTGTGTGTGTGTGTGCGGTGACAAGCAACAAGCCTGTTATCACCCTGGAGTCAGTGAGCTGCAGCAGGGAGGAGGTGCACAAACTGCAGTGATGCTGTCAAGTCCTCCTTTTTTTCCCCCAAAAAGCATGGCTTCAGAGTTTGCGTGTGGATGGGTAAAACAGAGCTTTTCCATATGCGCCATTTATTAAACAACGGACACAACGGTATTGACTTACGAGTGTCAGTTCCATCTCGCGCCGCGTGCGCCTTCAAACACGAAAGGGCGATGAAAAAACACATTCCTGATGTTGCCAGGGCTTGTATAGATAATGTACACCATCACTCTACTCGTAATCTCGCTACAGGCTTATTGGGGTTAATGGGTTCCAGACCCGACTGTGATAAGTGAATTTTTGCAAAGATTCCTTATCTATAAACCAAATGTTTTTATAGTTTGAGCGTAGAAAACCTGTTCTTAACCTTCTAAATGTGTTTTTTTTTCTCGACATTAGCATGTGTTTTTATTTGAAATATTGTGCCTGTTGAGAGATAATAAAAGCGTGTTGTTCAGCTGATACGGTATGGTGCTTGTGTGTCTCACACAACATTACAATAACGTTACTGACACCTAGCGACCAGTGTAGAATACTACATACCATTCACGGGGTCTCTAAATGCATCTTCTGAATGCCTTATTTTTGTATTTTAGTTCATTGAGTCATTTGTATGCTTGAAAATGCTTAATTTACTAATAACAGGCCATTTTTAATAAGATTTATTTTAACACCGCAGTAGGGGAAATGTGCATTTTTGAAAATATTTGTGTTCATCTAAAATGATTATGAAATGAGTATTATCATACGGCGTTGTTAGGTTGTACTGATTCCGTATATTTATTGTGTAGTTTTCCTGTTTTATTGGCTGCTGTGCAGCACGTCCGGCAGCTGAACTGCTGGAAATGTGCTTTATATATACATTTGACCGTAATCTTGACCTTCACATCATAGTATTTCATGTGGTCTCGCTCTAGCGTCAGTGCTGCCTTACTGTTGCCTGCATACAAACCAGTTTGATATATAAATGATTTTAAACAGCACATTTTAATCAATTCTGTACTCTCAGAACCATTTTGAGAACGCCCAAAGGTACTGTGCCCCAATGCATGAATGAGTTCAGTGCGAAGGAAACGAAAATGGCAACATACCCATGTAGCTCCTTGACAGAAACAGAGATCTTGAGGTCGTGTCCAAGCACATACAGAGCTGTAAGGATGTCAGCCCACTGCACCATCTCACCCAGAGGACCCCCTTTCAGTACCTTGGGGCTGAACACATCACCGGATTCTTCTGTCAGGAAGCCCACATGGACAAGAATCTGTATTCAGAGGAAGGAAAGGGGGTTCGTGTTTGGTGCTGCACTTTGGGTGGTTGTAATTGTGCTTATTTTTTTATTTCAAGAACTTCTTATTCCCAGGATTTTGCGATTTGTCTGTTTGGACTCCTCCTCCTCCTCCTCACATGCACTTCAGGGGATTCTACAGCTGTGAATACATTCATTAATGTCAGATTTTAAATGTAACTGTGTCTCTAACGATCAACAGTCAGGCGGCAGCAAATTCGTACTGGGCTACTGCCAAAAGAAGATAAAAAGGAGATGTACACAAACATCACTTTTTTTTGCATGTATCTACTCCCGAGTTCTAGGAAAACAATGTATTATTTCACATATTTTATAATTATTCATGACTAACTGAGCTAAACTGATTACTTCAGTTCTTTTAAGCTCCCGTCTCGCTAAGCGCGAATCAAGCAGAACCAGCTGAAATGAACGGTGAACGGTGGAGGAGCTAGGTTCATTTTTTCCATGGCGGCATAATGTGTTGTGTCGACGACTGGTGGTGGAGCTTGGCTCCGTTTTTCCTTGACGGCATGATGTATATAAATCGGCGACATGTCAGTGGTGGATGACGTGTCAGCAACCTTCCAGGGTTTCAACACCTCTGCGCTGTCCACATCGGCGGTGGCTGGTGGACTTACCTTAACTCCTTTTTTCCTTGGCACATAAAGTGAATTAAGACAATGCTTCATAGTGACATTTCAACGAGTGTTTTTTTTTTTATGCGATCAGAATGTTTGGAATGCTGTTGGAATACTGTAAGAATATTTAGCACGCAGTCAGAGTGCGGTATAATACCTTTTGAATGCCGGTATTTTTCCACTTCAAATCCACCTCGAATGCTCAGAACATTTGGGCCGGCCACGAGAATGGGCGCTAGTATTTGGAATGCAGTCAACATTTTTAGAATGCACTCCAAATGTCCAGGAATAAACCACAATCTTTCATTTTGGCATGTTGGCATTCTGGTTCTTTCTACCTCTAGCGTGACTCGGGTATCAACAAACCAACCCAAAACAATGATCCTTTTCAAACACCCTACAGGCTGAAAGTGGGTGCTTGGAGTAAAGTGTAACTTCATTCCAACAGAATGCCACAGCATTGCGGTGGAGGCACTTCATGGGGAAGCCAGCATGAGGTCAGCCCTGCCTCAATATTTGTTCACGCCGCATTAAGAAAATGTACTGAAACCAAATGAGGCACTTGACGTCTCCCATCATCTGTTCTCGCAGACGGCTCGTGTGCAGATGCATATTTATGTGTGCAAATGCTCCACGCTCACCCGCTTCTCGTCCCTCCAGTGGCTGCGCAGCTTGTCAGCCAGCCGTCGCGCGGCACAGGCCCACTGTGCCGCCAGCCTGCGTATGCGTCTCTTCATGAAGTTCAGCGACTCCTTTCCGGTGCCCACCTGCTCCAGCAGAGCGCCCGTGTCAAACCGGAAAACAGCCTGGTGGACAAAGATATTTTTTTTAGTGCGGTTACTTCAGATTTGGCTGCTTTTGCACGCCAGTGTTTCATTTCTGCAGGCCAATGGTGAGCACGTTTGTCAGCTGCTATTTAGAATTAGCGCACGGCCGGAATAACAGGGACTGCACTTGAAAACCTGCAACAAAATGGACATCATATTCATTTCATACAAATTGAAAGAGTTCCCTGACGTCAGTAGAGGTTTTCGAGACCATATCATGCGCAGAACTTGAGTAAAGTCTATTTGCAGCCAGCTGAAGGTCAAACCTCTCCAACAGGAAGTCTGATGTATTACCAGTCCAAGCACATAAATAATCTGGACTTATTTACGCTCCGCTACAAAATATCTTCAGTGTGATAGGCGCTCGGGCAGGAATATGTGTATAAATCAATTCTCCTGAAGTGTGTAGGCAGCAAAATTCTACTGGCCCCAACATTAGGCACGCCCGCGCAATCAAAGTAGATTCAAGACCATGTCCGGTGTGGGCCACAAAGCGTGAAAGTGCAAAGAGGATTGTTCTGACTCCCATCAAAGAATATCTGCCCTTTTTAACCTTCGAGTTCTGGCCCCTGAAGGAACCTAACCTCGTAGACCGCAAAGACTGTGATTGGCTTGTAGGGCATTATTTTCTGTGTGTATACGACATTCAAAATAAAAACGACTTCTCTCTTTAATTACCATTGTTCACTAGCGACAATAAAAAAGCTATGAAGCTAAATCGTCAATGAGAGTCGACATCTAGGAATGTTCGATAATATATTGGCATAAAAATGTAATATTGGTCAATATCGGCTTTAAATATAAGCAAAACCGATTTGAAAAAAGTGTATATAGTGTGTTTACAATGTTGTTTACAGCAACGCAGAGAAGCTAATGCAGTATCCATTAGTTTCACAACAGATATGCCTTCATTTCATGACAAGAGATACAGTATGTGATGTTGGTATCGGTTGATAGCGGAATTGGAACGTGAGAGTTGGACAATATCGGCAACATAGCCAGCATCGGACATCCCTACTAATAACACAAAGTTTTGCCATTAAACAAATATACTGTCTATGGCGCCATAAAAACGGCAAGTGGGGCTTGCAGTTCTTTGGATGTCGTTGTGGGGTCTTTTGTGACCTCTTGGATGAGTTGTTGAGGCGCTCTTGGGATAATTTTGGTTGGCTGGCCACTTTTGGGAAGGATTTTGGCCATTTGTGGGTAATCCCAAAGCTTTAGAATTCACTTAATAACCTTTCCAGATTTATAGATCTTAATTAATCTCAGGTAAATTATGTGTTAACAGGGGGGCAATCACTTTTTCTGACAGGGCCTTGTAGGTTTTGATATTTTTTCCCTTTATAATAAAAAGTTTAAAGTTGAAAAACTGTATTTTGTGTTCAGCTGTGTTATCACTGACTAATATTTAAATACGTTGACGATGATCTGAAACATTTAAGTGTGACAAACATGCAACGGGGCACTTTTTCACACCACGGTATATCAACTGTGTTGCTTTTACTAAAATAATCATTTGCAATGCTGTAGAGATATAATACTTATCGCTATATTCCTGGGGCAAAACAGTAGAAACACCTCTATTACAAATTTGGCAGCTCCCGTGTCGGACTTCTTTATCCTGCAAACATAAGCAAATTTTACTGTCTACCGCTCGGATCCCCTCAATGAGTACATCAGTATGCAGAGCTGTCCCGTACGCTCACAATCCAAGTAACGCTCTCGTCTGAAGAGCAACTGGTGTACAATGCATCGGAATACAGAGTACCCAAGGGATGCATACAACCCACAAAACACAGTAGTGTGTGTACAAAAGGGCGGGCTGCGGAATGACTTCACATCAGAATTCGTTACAGAGGCTGCGCAATACGCTGGGGACGGACACGCGTGAGGTGGTAGAGGCTAAACAGGGAGACGGAGCTGCAGGAATCACTGCACAGGAAATGCATCATTTGTTACTTTTGGTAAGGAGAATGATTGAAATGACACAAGAGGGCAGACACGCCTGGGAGTGACAGCTAGCGCCGTGTGGAAAAACGGTACGCTGCATATTCTGTCTGCCAAGAAGTTCTTGAGTGGTTAGAGAAGCTCTAAATGCTTCGTTTGACCTCCACAACGGGCCACCGAATGTACACATGTCGCCGTGCAGCTTCATGTGTTGTATTCTGATCTACTTAACTTTCCTTGTCATTTTGGAAATATTTTTCCCAACACCTGGCTCACTCAGTCACTCACTGGCAGGCCCGTTTGTCACTGTTTATGCTTTCCAAGACAAAGGTCTCTGCAGTGGTAATAAATTCCATCCCTGCACATCAAACGGTGGCATTGGCTTTCATACTTCTTTCCTGGGTGGAGGCTTCAAGGTGGGCGTAGCGGTTTGATTCCTCCAGGCTAGTGGGGGGCAGAACCACTCCACCTCGCTCAGGTAGATGAGGAAGGAGCAGTCCGAGCCGTCTACACCGTAAAAAGCATAGCACGGGTCTGAGGTCCAACGGGCACGCATCCACTGAAACACATGCACAAAATATTTAATTAATAACGATTTATAAGCTGCTCTTTGTCCTTGTTTGCCATGTCAGTTGTGACTTATATGTCAAAATACATACAGAATTGAACACATGCTGCTTTTAAGTTCAAGTGGGGTGTTGGTTGTTCTCTGGGGCGACACCTTGCAGCCACGATCGTTTATTGGGTACACACATACTTTCTAATACACTTCTGTCTTAGAGACCACGTGTCTGTAAGTAATGTGTAATTATAATTGCATGATACCTCTGTGGATTAATACATTATTCTAGACAGCAGTGTTGTTTAATTAGCACACTAATTATGTCTAGCATGGAGACTGTAGCTGAGGAAAAGACAGGAGGCAGATCTGGAGGTAGCCGAGATGAAGATGCTGAGGTTCTCTTTGGGTGTGACCAGAATGGACAGGATCAGGAATGAGCACATCAGAGGGACAGAACATGTTAGAGGTTTCTGCGATAAAGTCAGAGAGGCCAGACTGAGATGGTTCGGAGATAGTGAATATATTGGTAGAAGGATGCTGAGTTTTGAATTGCCAGGCAGGAGGCCTAGAGGAAGACCGAAGAGGAGCTTTATGGATGTAGTGAAAGAGGACATGAAGGTAGTTGGTGCAAGAGAAGAGGATAGAGAAGACAGGGTTAGATGGAGGCAATTGATTCTCTGTGGCGACCCCTGAAGGGATAAGCCGAAAGGAAAAGAAGATGGAGGCTGTAGCTGCTGCGTCAGCCAATGGCTAACTAAATATAGACATACTGTATGCTTTTGAACGTATTTGAATTCATTTGTAAATACAAATCGGTGTTGAAATACGGCAGTTTGGTGCATTTCTACACAGCAAGATGCATCCAGGTATTATGTCACGTATTAAACGTGTCTTCTTCGAGAACATTGTGACATTTTGCCTGGTAAGTTTTCGGTGTAATTGCATACTTGCTTTATTTTGCCTCCCCGTTGTCCAAAATGCAGACAAATTTGCATTTGTTTTTTGTTTTTTTATCGGCCCACAGCACATAGCAAAAGATAATTTCACAAGAACCTAAATTTAAAAACGACATAAAAAATGTCAGATGTAATTTTACAAGAAAAAGGTGAAATGTAACAATTTTACGAGAGCAAATATGTAATTGTGGGAGGAAAAATTACTTCATTTTAGTAGCACAGAGTTAAAATATTAAACAAAAATGTAATTGTTTTAAAGTCATAATATGAGAAACAAACAAAACAAAATAACGTTATTTGGGAAATTTGTTATGATATTATGGGAATAAAGTCATAGTATTACGAGAAGAAAATTTACAAAATATTACTAAGCATTGATTATTTAAGAAGTTGAAATATTTGTAAAAAAACAACAGCAAAAACGGGGAACAAAAAGTTCAAAGAGCATTCAAAAAAACTCCTTTTTAGACAATATGTAATCTATTTTATAAAGTCCCGTGTGACTCATGTTGTTTTTTCTCTTCATAAGGCGTTTGTTTTTTGCCTGATGTGACTTACAGCCTGGAAAATACGATAGCGAGTGTTCCAGGAGGCTCATTAGCACCTCTTGAGGCATAGGTTGGTATTGCAATATGGACAGGCAATAACATGTATAATACCACAGTGCCTTCAGACGATACATGTAATTTAAGTGTGTAGCTCCAAAAATTACATGAAGCAAATCAGCAAAAAAATGCTAAGGAGTTTTTAAAATAACAATTTTAGCTAAATTAAATGAGAGTAGTCAATTGTGGGCTCTAAGGTCAATGATTTACCATGTGTTGTGTACTAAGGTGCAGGTAATATGTTTATTTTTTTTAAATTCCACTAATTTCAATACAAACTCGAGCTTTTTATTGCATACCACGTCTGTGGTTTACTACATAATTTTGCTGTAATGTCAAAAGCTTTAATTGTTACCCTGCATCCACAGACTGTTCTAAATTGGTATTTTTTGCACACCCCTTTTGTAACTTGAAGTGATCTCGACAACTCCACAACAAGCCTTTTGTTTCACAGTGCACTACACACAACATCTGCTGTCAACAAAGAGTGGCGGAAAGGAGGTTTTCTGTGCGCAAAATCGTTTTAGAAAGCACACACTCAAGGAGGACTTACATCCATCTTTCCGGGACAGTCTGGGTAACGAGGGTCTTTGGGAATGTCACACTGTCCGAATGCTCCTTCTCTGACTGGAGACAAAAAAATGGGTAGTTATCAGAGCTTGTATGGACACTATCTCTAACAAAAGACCACGAAACTTGAGTGTATTTCAGCATAAAAGCACCCAAAAAGGAAGGTAAGGCTGTGTACTGTTTGTTCTTTACACAGTAAAGTGAGTGCATCCCTCACATTTCTGCAAATATTTATCTTTTCATGGGACAGCACTGAAGAAATGCTACTTTGATACAACGTAAACTGGTCAAAACGAGCACCCAAATAGCTCAAGTGAACAATACAAGAGCTGCATCAGAAAGTCTGCCTTTGCAAAGATAACATTAATAATAACATGAATAATGAATTCATTAGCTAATTTCATATGCAGGTGTAACAAACATCCGGGCTGGAAGAAATATCAAGTTTCAACCAATGATTAGCCTTATATGCCTGACATGCTTAATGACCACGCCGGCTTTTATTATCCGTTACCCCTCTCTCCTTCTACTCCCTTCCTTCTCGCTCCGTCTTCATCTATGTGCACCTCCTTCCGTCTCCATCCATCCTTCTCCTCAAAGCACTAGCGAGCCCAATTAGAGGAGCACGCTTGGAGCTCCTCCCCCACGCAGCGCCTCGTCATCCGCACAGTCTCATTAGCGTGATAGATAATAAAAAAAATATTTAATGCTGCATCCGGACCAGGCTCGATTAAATGGTATCAGACTTTATGGCACGTTAATGAGACAGCGTGTCACAAAGAGCAGCGTACCGGACAAAGGGGGCCGCTGGAAAGTGAATTAAACACGCTTTTGCTCTGTTTCCAAAGCAGAAATTGAAAGCGTTGGCTAATGAAAAAGCCGCCAGAGCCACATCACATCAGTCTGGAGAAGGTCACTCATCGTGATTTAAACATCCTTGCCGCTGCGTAGCGGCGCCGTAACACCGGAGAACGCGTTGTGAGACGCTCCTGAGTGCTTCCAGCATGACATAAATGAAGGCTGCGCTCTTTGAATGGGCAATGTGTCGTGAATAATGTCTGTCATGTTCCGTGAGCTCAAGCAGCAAGTGCAATTTAGGCATAAATTGTGCATTCCGGTCTTAAAGTCCGTTCAGACTTGACATGTCGGGCTCGTGCGGGAAGAAAGGAAAGCCTTTTCCCAAATTGCACGGATTTGAATTGGGGCTACAACTATATTTGACATTCTCAAGGTGCGCGAGCGAGCAGGCCCCGCGTGCACACACACATGCGTGTGAATGTATGCGTGTGCGTTTCACCCTCACCTCTTTTGCTCGCAATGCTGCGCTGGAGAATCTGCTCCACCCTGCCTGCCATGTCTGACATGTTCTGGGCTATGGCCTGTATCCGCTCCATCAGCCCATTCGGTTGAATCCTGGAACACACACATCATATTCCTTGCTTTCAGCGGGAAGAAATACATTTTGATAAATATGAATGGATCGATTATCTGTTGGAATAAAAAACCGGGACAACTTCACTTCATAGCAGATTGATTGCACTTAACCGACGTGACACCCCTCAACCTTCTGCAAATTATTATTACATAATTATACCTTATCATGGGAATGAGCACCCAAATGGCTCATTTCATTAGCAAGTTTGTTATTGTTATTGTTAGGAAGGCTTACTATCCCTTTCACGCGCTCTCATATCGGAAGTTCAACATGGCACCTCATGGTAAAGAACTCTCTGAGGATGTGGAGGAAAAAAAGTCTCCCTCTTCATAAAGATGGCCGGGGCTAATTGCCAACACCCCGAAAATGGTCACACAAAAGGCTGAAATGTTGGACCCAATTTGGACATTTTCAGGGCCACCTGCCCTGGACGTACCCCGCCTCTAGCCCAAAGTAAGGTGGGATAGGCTCCAGCATACCCTGCAAACCTGGACCCTGGACAAAAGTAGCATAGAAAACAAACAAATTAGAACCAGTCCAGGGTGTACCCCGCCTCTAGCCCGATGTCAGCTGGGATAGGCTCCAGCATCCCCTAATGAGGATAAGCGGCATAGAAAATGGATGGATAGTGCATAAAAAATATCTATATATCATTGGAGCCCTCTAGAATGAAAGTAACACCTCCGTAGTCACCTTTCCGCTCAAATCGTAATAAATGTCTGGAACGTGTGAACAGGAAGTGATGTCAGGGATTCAAAGGTAAGGTATTATTATGATGAACTTATTCTTATCATTATGTTATTACTGTGCCTGCTGTGAGATCAACGATGAACAAAAGAAATTAACAAAAGTTGGTGACCCAACGTCATTCACATTTCGTATTACATTAAACTGCATTTCTATTTTATGTTTACGCTTGAAAAGGAACATTAGTTCATTTAAGAATATGCCAGTTTTGCTTTTTACTGCTAATAGGCCATAGTTAAGCACAAAACAGCGATGATTGCATGCATGATGTATTACTTATCTAGTTTTTATTATGGTGGCTGGGGATCAATACACGGCTTCTATGCAAAACAAGTTGAAACAGCTTGCTAAATGTTCGGGTGCAACGCTGCACCACTGTAAGCTACAGAAGAATTTTCATTTTATTCCATATGTACTTTATACGTTGTATGTCCGACAAGGCAAGGCTACAGTATATTGTTCAACTATGGCAGAAACATGTCATTTGTTACCGTATGTCAACTGTGGATTACGTCTATGTTAGCAGCCACGCCAAATGAAGTCTAACATTCGTTTTCCACGACAATTTTCCACCCAATTTTGCCTCCATCAACTGTCACACATTGCCACTGCGTTCAGTGCACTTCGCCGGCATAATTCAAAACTTTTCTTTACCACTGGGTCAAAACAACAAGCAATAATGCGGGTCTCTAATGGACAATAATAAATAGTAAACATGACAGTAATTTGTTTGGGTTTTTCATCAGCACAGCACCTTTCATTCTTAACCGCAATAGTGGGAGTACTTTGGTATTAATAAATACCATAACAATGTCCGTCCACTCCCCGAGGGAACACATTTACAGCAACACACTAGAACACGAGTCTTATTCGTGTCTAAAACAGAACAGGAAGTACTACCAAAATAAGAGTACAAAACAGGAACTTAGGCAAAAGAGGGAACAAAAGCAACACTGTCACGCAGACAAACATACAGATGGTGACAGTGATTGAACACAGCAAAAAAATGTGTCAATTTTTGGACATATTGTTTTTTGGAATTTGATGAGACATTAATTACTGTAGTCTTGAAAAAAGATGTAAGAGATTTCCTATTCCGAGTTGATAGCAGCAACTTAGCGACTGTGGATTTTGTTAAATGCGACCGTTTTGATTCAATTGGACTGCGGTATGCCGCGGGCGGCGACGGCTTCCTTTGTAGCCCCGCAAACTTTTGAACATGAACATGATTCTTGCAAGCAGCGTTAATCGGTCGAAGCATCACCCCTCTCCTCTTAAAGAGTTATTTTTAATGAGCTCGCTCGCTTCTCCTCGCTGAGAAGCTCTTCAAAGTAATGGAACGATGGTTCCGCGTGTGTGTGTGTGCACGCCAGTAACCCGCCAAAAGAGCTCATTTGCATACCTAAAATTCAAACTTTTTTTCCCCTTATACTTCCAGGAAGACAAACCCTTCCCCTTCATCATTTAGAGCAGGAAATTGAAATTTGAAAGGCCACTTAAGCAGAACAAGTGCACGCACACACATGCACACTAAGCCTCTGGGGTCACGGTTTATTAATCAGCGGTGCCAGATGATATGGAGCAGGGAATCATTATCGTTGGGAAACATATAAGCGTGGAGATCACGGCCTTTATCACTGTGACGTTCCCAGTTTAGTCCCACTGAGGCCAATTACATGTTTCTTTCAATGAAAATAACCCACGAGGTATTATTTGCATGGAACTTGACCGTGAGGTGTCGTTATGCTTGGACGATGCTGCCCCCAGCAACTAATACAGTGCTTTGTACAGACGAATAAACTAATAACAGCTTATCGGGAGTCTTTCAAATCGGGGGACAGAATAAAACGCCGCTTTACGGTCGTTGCAATTTGCATATTTACAATCCAAAGGTGAAACTTGGAAATATTTCCAGACGGCGAACTTAATGAGCTTGTTACTCTGTGGAGCACGGTGCCGGTTCACGCAGGTCCCGCTCACGAACCGATGTCATTACCGGCGAAAAAACAAACACCGACACCATCCGGTATCTCATTTTCATGCCAATATCAGCCAATAATATCATTTGCCCGATATTATCGTACATCCGTAACGGCGACCGTGCAGTTGCAACGTTTTGAGTTTTGACTTATGCGCTCATTAAAATGTAGCAATGAGTACTTTGTGGCCAAACTGTAAATGAAAATCTTCCTCTGTGCTGCTAAAAAGCGTATGGACGCATCTCGGGTGTAATAAATCACCCGCCCTGAGGCAGCCGACATGACGCTGTTATGACAGCATCCTATTCAAGAGGTGATCATGCTGTTGGGTGCAAGCGTGTGAGATCTGCTGAAGTCATGTGAAAAAGACATTCTTCCCTTTACCGGTGTGGACGAGTGATGGAAATGGACAGCACATCAAGAGGAGGGGGGGAGCGCCTTTACTCCAACTCTGAGTAGATTCAAGTATGAGAGGTCTGTTGCTACGGCAACCGCACTCAACTCTGGGCTGGCAGCTCCAACGTGTCATATAAGACCACCGCTCTTATTGCTTTCTTTGTCTGCTCTATGTTCTCCTACACTTATCTGGTTTTTTTGACTGAGGCTGTTTGCTTTCTTCTTGTTCTGCCCGCTATTTGGTTTGCCAAAGGTTACTTTATTCATAGGTACAATATCTTTATTTATCAGATTGTATCCCGTCTTGTTTGAGAACCTTTTACCGTGGCAAATGAAAGCAAAATACCTAGGAATTTAAAAAATACTTTGTCCTATTGGCCTTATCACACAAGTCAGCACTTTCTAGGCAAGAGATGGTAAACTCATTTTGTAGTCACGCCTGTAAAGTTGTACTTGATCTGTATTTTATTGCACCTTACATCCAAAGGCGACAGATTTATACATTTCAACGAGTCTTCTCCCTGACCTTTCCCTTAGCAATTTAGAGCTTTTCTTCCTCTCACTCCCACACACCGGTGACCCAGAGAGATGCAGCTGTGATACAATGCGAGACACATTCGAAAAAAGCGACAACGGTGTCATCACAAAAGTGAAGGCAACAACAGACTAGGGCTGTCCTAGCCAGCATGAGCAAACAACCAACGGCCGGTAAACTTTGCAACGCTATTCTTAAATGACATTAAGTCTTGAAATTTAAGTAAGTGATATAATTTCTATACATTTCCAATTCCAAATAAAAAGTATACATTTCTAGTGATACACGGGTTTTTAGGGTAATCAGCAGCTCCAGGAATATGAGACTTTGACAAAAAGCAGAATGGGTGGCAGTCGGTGTACCCTACCTGTGAAATTTAACTCCAAAAGTTCTGGAGGGCTCAGAAAACCAATCAGCATCTGGTGTGACCAGCATTTGTCTCACATACACTATACGCAGAACTAGGCCTTTAAACCCAAATAATAGAGCTGCTCACGATAAAATAACTCCACACCGGGCTGGGGGGCGTGTCAAATCCCCGCTCCTGCACCGAACCGGAGCATTCCATGCACAGGGGGTGACATGTTTGTTGAGTATGCTGGCCTTGCAACAACTGGGTTGTTTTCAGCTTCCAGGAACAGCGTACGGATTCTTGCAACGCGAGGCCATGCATTATCATGCGCAGCTTGAGGGGATAGTCGTGGATGAATAGCACAACAATTTTATCTCTCTGTAATCTCTGTGCATTGAATAAAATCCATCTGTGTTATGGATGGAGGGACACATGACGGTGGCGGGGCTCCAGTATGGGCAGGTTTATATGATAAAGAACACAACTGGAATACAGTTTACAAAATATGTTGCTGGGTCACTAGACTGTCTGACACACATGGCGGTAGATTGCGCAGTACCCCATTAAAGTAAATGAAAATGAAATACATGTGGAAACATACAGAGAATCAATAATAATAATAAATATGCAAATGGAGTCATATTCTTTTTCTATTTGGTCATTCTGTATTGTCTTTGTTATTTCCAGTTTGTCCTTGCTTTTCCTGTTTTATCTATGTCTTTTCCATTTGTTCCATACAAGCTGGCGACTCAAAGCAAAGCTCACGCTGCCCACAGTAAAGATCATGAGCGGGTTATTCTGCCAGGGTGACTAGTCCATACCTCCTCACACAATTACTGCATGCACTGGCTATGCAATAGCTGAAATGTCGCGGACAGGAAGGAACGTCACTATCACGCCACCATACACATACTTTGCGCGAATGTCTTAGATGATGGAGTCCATATCGAAGCTGCTGAGAGAAGCAGCTAACAAAGACAATACATAAAAAGCAATGACGACATGGAAAAAGAATATGACTACATTTGTATATTTTTGATTATTGATTCTCTTTATGGCCGCACGGTGGTCGAGTGGTTAGCACGTTGGCCACACAATCAGGAGATCTAGAAGGACATCTCTGTGTGGAGTTTGCATGTTCTTGCATCTCCCGTGCGTGTGTGGGTTTTCTCCGGGTACTCCGGTTTCCTCCCACATTCCAAAAACATGCATGTTAGGTTAATTGGCGACTCTAAATTGGCCATTAGAGTCTGAGTGTGAATGTTTGTTTGTCTGAATGAATGAACGATTCTCTTTATATTTCCACGTGTATTTCCTTAAAATTGTGGCACTTCCGTGAGTCGATCCACAGAAAACATTGGAGGCGCTGGATTTAGCGATTGGAGCTCCTTTGTACTGCCGGTGCCAATCCAGAGAAATCCAAGGTGCGGTGTGCGACTTTCCTTCACGCCGTGGGAGAGGAAACAATTAAAGCATGTAACGCTCTGCTTTTAGGGACGACGAAAAAACCAAAATTAACGGGCTAAAGGAGAAGTTCACAGACTATTGTGAGCTCAGAAAAAAACAAACTTTATATACAGCATCCGTTTTTCACAAGAGCTCAGAAGCAATCCATCGGACGGGTGCATGTCAGAATAGCGTGTGGCCTATTAACGACCAAGCAGGAGGCACACCGTTAAAAGAGAGGCAGATCTAACTGGAGAGGTTGATATCGGCTGCGCAAGCCAAGTAAAAGCTCAGAGAGAAGAAGTTGACATGAAGTGACTACAAACTGTCAGACAAAAAGACAACCTGATAGCTAACAGTCAGGTTGATGTGGTTCAAACCCGGAGCACAAGCAAGTAAGAAAGTGAATGACGCGCTGACAGATGTCATTCGGATTAGGTTGATCAGCGCCACATGCAGATTGACCGCACCGTTACACCCGTTGTGCAAGCTCCAGGAAAAATTGGGAGGTATGTAGACAAGGCCAGCTGAGTGGGTTAACCGCATACTAACCGTGGTCACATCCAAGAAGCATACCCAACCCTCACTCCGTATGCCAAACACAAAACACTTCGTGTTGCCAATTACGGCTTTTGGCAGATAAAACTTGATAATGAGGGCTTAAAGCTCTGCGCATTTAATTCAGGCACACCACATCTAGTCCTGGTCATGCCCACTTGAACGGTCAACCAGAAATGACTACAAAAAATTAAACATCTGCTGGCAAAAAATCAGAGTGTTGTCTGGATCCCCACATATCTCTCCTCCCTCTGCACACCTTTCATTCCATGAAAGGTGTGATACACATACCCTGATGTATAACTTCAGGAGACCCCGATGCAGAGTCATGACCACAATCTTAAAGGAAAACCGCACTTTTTCTGGAATTGTGTCAGTCATCCTCAATCCTTATGTCCGACATAAGGATTCCTGTGCATTCTAATGATATAAAAACAAATAAAAATAATAAATGCACGTAGTGAGACACACCTATTCTGCCTAGCAGCCAGCTGCTGGGGTGTGGCGAGGTTTCACTCCACCAGTAAAGTAGTTATTTGGCGTAACAATGTTAGTCAGTATAATAATAACAATGTAGCTGTAGCTTGTATAATATGCTGGTAACATTAAGTAAATGAGCGCACTTTTTGGTGGTTATTTCAGGAGGCTATATTGGTAGAATTGTTGCATGCCGTTACCCGTTATTCTTAGCGTGTGTTTAAGTCTCCCATATGGATTGTGGATGATGGGCAAAATTAGTAAAAAAAAGTGCAGTTTTCCTTTAAGGTCCACTTAGAGGAGGAAACACCACCAAATTCACACACTAGTGGTAACACTGGCTCTCTTTGGTGCTTAAGTAAGATGGTTTACTGGTATTTACTTTGACCTCCTGCTTTTGGTGCACTTTTTGCAATGAGATCCACCTTCTTCAATCCTGCCCCTGTTGCTTCGTCTTTTGCTCACACTAAGGTGTCTGCATTTTCAGTTCAGCCCACCACTCCAGAACAAATCCCTGACAGAGGGGAAAAAAGGTGTAGGATTATCTCCAGCACAGCTGCTAATGGGACAGCGACAAAAAGAAAGACTCCCAACCTCAAGCTCACTGTCACTGAAAAAACTGAGCCTCTCTGACTTGCAGGCAGGTAAGAACTGGTAACGGACCATGCAAGAACCGGGATTGTGTCACCGTTCATGAACGGTGTACAGATCATGAACGATAGTACAAGACATGTGGAGTGAGACTGTGCAGGGAAGGAGACGTGCTCGGTTTACCTGTCCAGAACTGAGGCGAGCTCATCCAGCTTGTGAGTTTCAGTGGTGTTACCCAGTCTTGAGAGAGCGTCCATCCTCTTCATTATGACTTCTAGCATGTCACTGATCTTCCTTAGCACACTGCGCGACTCCTGGCCGCCAAATACTAAAAAGCAAAGGGACAGGATAAATAGTGTATTATACAAGACAGTTTCATTACAGTTGTTGAGTCTCTTATTTTTTATAGTATTCGACGTAAGCAGTAACAGCAAAATACAAAGCATCCTATTATTTGGAATCCTGTTGTTCAGAATCCATTTAATTCTTTTCACACAGTAGTTTCATTACTGTAGCAAAACACACTAAGGCTGCAGCTACAGTGGTGTGAAAAACTGTTTGCCCCCTTCCTGACTTTTTATTCTTTTGCATTTTTGTCACACTTAATCGTCTCTGCTCATACAAAATAGTTAACTATTAGTCAAAGATAACAAAATTGAACACAAAATGCAGTTTTTAAATTAAGGTTTACGTTATTAAGGGAGGAAAAAACTCCAAATCTACATGGCCCTGTGTGATGTCCGGCCATCTGTTGGTCAACTCAAGCTAAAGCGATCTTGGGTGCTGCAGCAGGACAATGACCCAAAACACACCAGCAAATCCACCTCTGAATGGCTGAAGAAAAACAAAATGAAGACTCTGGAGTGGCCTAGTCATAGTCCTGACCTGAATCCCATTGAGATGCTGTGGCGGTTCATGCTAGAAACCCCTCAAATAAAGCGGAATTACAACAATTCTGCAAAGATGAGTGGGCCTAAATTCCTTCAGAGTGCTGTAAAAGACTTGTTGCAAGTTATCGCAAACGTTTGATTGCAGTTATTGCTGCTAAGGGTGCCAAACCAGTTATTAGGTGCAGAGGCAATTACTTTTTCACACAGGGCTATGTGGGTTTGGATTTGTTTCTCCCTAAATAATAAAAACTGCATTTTGTGTTTACTTGTATTATCTTTGACTAATAATAAAATGTGTTTGATGATCAGAAACATTTGGTGTGACAAACATGCAAAAGAATAAAAAGTCAGGATATTTTTTACACAATAGTTTTTCACACCACATTAAAGTTTTTCCCCTGTCCTTCATTCTAAACCAACAGCTCACTGGGAGCCAATGTTCTGGCAAAAAAAGCACAATCAGCATTTTATTCTAACTGTATTGGTTTTGCTTTCATGCTCGGCTCAAATAATTAATGACCTGACTGGTGGTCCAGTGCTGTTAGCAAACTGTCAATTAACAAGCCTACAGCACCAGACAGAAGGTCAGAAGACAGCATCACAGTATGTTGAGGTCTTAACCCTGCAATGTTTTCTTTGATCACACTAAGCTCTGAACGCTAATTAACACACCATGGCATCAGAGTAATCCAGTGGCCGTGCATCCTAGTTACTAAGAAAATGCATTATTTAGCCAGCATCATGTCGTAACATAACGTATCAGGAGGTACTAATCCGATATAGTGACAGCACAACGAGTTCAACTGGAGGACTACAGGTCAACTCTGGCCCACAGATGATCTGTCCATCCAATTCCTATGCTGCTTATCCTCAAGAGGGTACGCTGGAACCTATCCCAGCTGACTTTAGGTGAGAGCCATGGGACCAACCTGAACTGGTCGCCAGTCAACTGCAGGGCACGTATAGACAACCGTTCAGGTCGGGAGAATCAGAGTGTACAGCTGTAGGAGTCGCCTGCAACGGGAGGAGCCACTGTTGTGTTCGGGCAATGTACACAACGTTTAAACTTAAACGACACACGTAAGGATCAAGCACTCCCCCACACCTTGTCTTTGCGAACTGGCTGTGTGTAAGGCTTTCCTGCGTTAATAATTAAAAATAATTAACATGCCGATTTTCTTAGACACAATTCTGCTTGCTTCAAATTTGTCTGATGACACAAAGTCAATTGGAAAATTTTTCTCGTAGTACTGAACACAGCGCTTTTGAGAAAAGTACAGTGAACAAGGCTGACAGATTATTTCCCTGTTTTGCCATCACTGGATGTTCGCACAAATCATCAACTTCACACTGTTTATTAAAAATAACAAAATAATAAAGTCTTAGAGATTACACACATACACAATATAAAGTTCAAATTTGAGGTTTTCAAATCAACAATAAATAGAGCAACTTCTGATCTAGCTCAATCTCAATCTATGCCCACTCCAAGTACAGCTAAGGATACAGATAATTTAGATTTGTGGATAGGGACTGATACAGATAGTGGTGTACTCGCTCATACTTAATGTGCACCATTAAAAAAATTTTTTTTATAAAGTTTGGTTTTCACACACTTTTTCTTTGAAAGCCTTCACCCTGGTCCGAGTTTTACAAAAGCTCAGTCTTTAAGGACAAAAACAAAAACAACATTTGACCAGGGTCAGCTGGCAAAAGGCTCCGACCTGCCCTTGACATTGAACAGAATGAATAAATAATTACAGTAATCAGGCTTCTGTAACCAGTAAGTGAATTTGAGGTTCACCCAATCCCAATAGGTGTTCCTTGTTGCTTATTGCATTCGGATTTCAAAAATGCAATACTTCCTTGCTACAGCATAGTGGAAAGCCACCTCTCTTGAGGGAAATCATGTTACATCTCCAGTAAACAAAAAAAGAAGTGAAAATTCTTTGCCTCTCTGTGTACCCAAGAATGCACGCGCGGCACTGAGGTTTAAAGTTCAAGCTTCAGCAAAACCTTGCAGGAGAATTTCAGTACAGAAGTATTGCAGGAGTATTGGAGAAACATATTTCTCCCTCCTCACAACTTCAATCGATGCTGGAATAGCTGCAGTCAAAGCTCAATAAATCAACAGATGGACAACCATTTTTCATAAAACTGAAAGAGATCAAATGTATTCTTGTTGTGACGGCTTTGTTGCAGACGTGGAACAATCGCTTTCAAATGAATGAAGCCAAACAGGAAAGAGTTGCAACGTAAAACGTAAAAGGCCTGTCACGATAATAAATGAAATAAAGAGCACAATAAATAAAAAGGAACTTGATCATTTTGCTGGCCATGATATACTGGCATATATACTATGACATGTGCATGTGTGGGCTGGGTGACAAGAGAGTTCACTCTGTGCATCTGTCTCAACACCTGGGCTTCCACACTGGAATGAACCAAGTGAGTGAACCTCCAGTCAGTCATTCAATCTCCTTGTCCCAGTGAGGAGAGGCGCTCTACAAGTCACTAGTTGCTGGCTGTGTGTTTTGTGCGCTGCACGATCGAATACGTTCTCTGTGCCTGTTGTGTATAAAACACGGTCTGATTGACAAAACGTTACACCCTCTTAAATGTAAAGAGCTTATTGCACACACAAAGTTGCTACAAGTCGATCAAGAAAGTGTATATGCAAATTAGCTAACGTCTGCATTGACACACTGTGTTGGCTTCAGAGTATTTACCGATTATTTCTCTATTGGTTTTTTTTTTTGTTTAAAAATAACTGAAGTGACACCTATTCTAAGTGCCATTTTTGCAAATTTATTCAGGTGCATTTTTTTATTTAAAAGTTCTTGACATTTATAATGTTAAATACTTAATGTTCAAAAACTTAAGTTTATTGCTTTAGATTTGGTGTACTCGTATTATTATGCCATATTATTGCTACATTAAGGAAAAATGGTCTCAAAATAACATTGACAATATTACATACATTTATTATCAAATGATAAAACCTTTTAATCTGATTAATCACAGTTTTCAAATTAATTAATCATGATTAATCAGCATTTGCAACTATGTCAGAAATATGCCTTTAGTTGCTGTATTTTATTGAAAGAAAGAGAAAAAACAGGATAGGAATATTTATATTAGTACGTCTTAGCAGCTCCAAATAAACAGAAAATTTGAAGCTACTATTTTTCAAAAGCCATGATTTTGTACTTTCTTGATTCGGTTAGCGTATTTTTTATGCTTGAGTTGGACCGTCTGGGAAAGATTAATGACACTGAGGTTCCTCTGTATCTGTGTTGTATCAGTATTTAAGTTTTTTCTACTTTTGCAAGATCCAGAGAAACTTTTGCGAGATGCGAGAGTTTCTCCTGCCTGTGCTTCCGTGCAGTTTCTGATTCACCAGCTTCAAATTTAGCACTCATGGGAAATTTGAGGTGGAATTAATTTAATGTGCAGTGCGACTGTTTGTCTTAATTGTCTGGGGTTTTTTTTTGTTAATGCGCCTCATTGTAAATACATTTTTGGCAAGACACTACCCTTGGCTTCAGTGTCCTAAAATCCTCTTCAACTGGTTTTCACTTGCATAAAAGCAATGGTTACAAAAAATAACACGTTTTATGTCTTTTTATTTGAGGCCGATCGCAAAATAAGATTCTATAAATGTCTGCAATAGGTTCTACCGTTAAAAAAACAGAAGAAACAAAGGCCATTTCTCACGTTTTTGCAAAAGTTTCCCTGGATCTCGCAAAAGCTCTTTGGGATTAGGGTTTTTGTTTTTTCGCTCTTATTTTTTTTGTGCATGTCACCTTAGGGGTTCTGCACTTTTTTAGAGTATGCCGCAGGCCAATAAAAAAAAGAAGACGCAAATGGGACCCCAGAAGAGACTTCAGTCACCTTTGATCTAGTGCATTTGAAAACATAGTAACACACCATTGGAAAACTGTGCTATTATTTTGTTGTTGATCGGTACTAAAAAACTATGCATTTCTAGCCATTCTGCTTTTTATGGAATCCCTCCAAAACCCTGCCATTAACATTTAATTATGAGGATATTTTGGGTGGCTCGTACTGTAATAAGAAATTGAGCATTCTGGAAAAGCATCCCAGATATTTGCTATTAGTCGGCTGGTCTATGAGCTGCAGTGCTGCAGTAAATCTAAGGGCCTCTGGGCTTAAGTGTGGGAAGGAGAACTCACAATTCTTCACAGTAATGCTTCTCATAAATCACCATTACCGAGACCAAACACCCTTTCTTCCTACACAGTACATTTTTAGCATTGGACCTTATATAGCGTATGGTTGCAATAAACTCTTCATTACTGCCTCTTAGGAAACATTGTGTTCTTTACCAAATACAGAGTGTGAGTTTAGACTTTGTGCCAACATGGAGGCTCTGCTGTGTGATTCGTCATCTGCTGGTTAATAAAGAGCTTAAATAGCTGCAGCTAATCTCCTCTAACGACTCCATTAGGGTGGTGTCACCGCACCATTAATATTGAACCTCTTCCTATATTAGATCACCACGTTAATGCAACCTGCCCTGTGCTCTAAGGGTAGCTGGCTCCCAAATGCAAAATCACTATGAATGCTATACTTTGTGCATATGCAAGAATATTCTCATAAAACTGTACCACGGTGCTTTAAGTACAGTGGACCCTAAGCATTTAGACGACAATATTTGGGAAATAAACAGTAGTGTTCAAAATAATAGCAGTCCAATGTGACTAACCAGATTAAGTACTATACTACAGAAAACGGAAGACAACTATCAAAATGGATGGAAGAATAACACAGCCAATAATTAGCTCCAGGATTATCAAAGGCAGTCTGGAGTTACCTGTAAGTACTGTACAGTTAGAAGACGTCTGTTAACAAGAATTCTCCCGCTAAGTCCCTCTGGTAAAAAAATGCATGTGCAGAAGAAGTTACAATTTGCCAAAGAACACATCAACTGGCCTAAAGAAAAATGGGGGAACCTTTTGTAGACTGATGAGAGTAAAATTGTTATTTTTGGGTCCAAGGGCCACAGATAGTTTGTGAGATGACCCCCAAACTCTAGCCACAGTACACAGTGAAGACGGTGAAACATGGTGGTGCAAGTATCATGGTATGGGCATGTTTCTCCAACTATGGTGTTGGGCTTATTTATTACATAGCAGGGATCATGGATCAGTTTGCATATGTCAAAATACTTCATGTTGCCTTATGCTGAAGAGGACAATGACCCCAAACACACTAGCAGCAAGATCTTGGTTCCAAACCAACAGAATGCATGTTATGGAGTGGACAGCCCCATCCCCGGACCCTCCAGAACTTGTTGGGTACCAACGTGCTATTATAAAAAACTGGCAGAAGAAAACAGCGTGTGCCTGTGTTAGATATTATTATGACACCTAAAGATCCAGTTTAATAGTGCAGTGAATTCTCACAGAAGGCCTTCTTGACCCATAAACTCACATAACACAACCAGAGTTGCGCAACACTTACACATACTTCAGGAAAATTACTGGGAGAAGAACTTTCACTTTCTTGAGGTGCATTGCAAATTCTACAATACTTAGACTCTACACCGTCTTTTTGGGCTCTTTCTTCGATCTTCTTCATTGATGATAAGAGTCCAGCACTGTAACCAAATATATCATTTATATACAGTACACTGCTCAAAAAAATTAGGAGAACACTTTTTAATCAGAGTATAGTACCCTATCAGTCATACTTCGGGGATATTGATCTGGTCTGTTAAGTAGCAGAGGGGGTTGTTCATCAGTTTCAGCTGCTTTGTTGTTAATGAAATCAACAACAGGTGCATCAGAGGGGCAACAATGAGACAGACCCCAAAACAGGAATAGTTTTCCAGGTTGAGGCCACTGACTCCTCATCTCTTTTGGTTGTTTTTTTACTGACTGACTTTCTACTGCTGTAGTTTTTCATTTGGCTTGGATCAACATTTGTGTTGATAGCCTCGTGCGGTACCCGGACTCTACAGAGGTTGCACAAGTAGTCCAACTCATCCAGGATTGCACATAAATATGTACCGTTGCAAGAAAGTTTGCTGTGTCTCCCAGCACAATCTCAAGAGCATGGAGGAGATTCCAGAAGACAGGTAGAGACTCCATGAGAGCTGGACAAGGCCGTAAAAAGTCCTTAAACCCTCAGCATGATCGGTATCTGCTCCTTTGTGCACAGAGGAACAGGATGAGCACTGCCAGAGCCCTACAAAATGACCTCCAACAGGCCACTGGTGTGACTGTTTCCGACCAAACAATCAGAAACAGGCTCCATGAGAGTGGCCTGAGGGCCCGACGTCCTGTAGTGGGCCCAGTGCTCACTGCCCAACACCGTAGAGAGCTCGATTGGCATTTACCAGAGACTACCAGAATTGGCAACTACGCCACTGGCACCCAGTGCTCTTCATCGATGAGAGCAAGTTCAACCTGAGCACATGCGACAGACGTGTCTGGAGATGTTGTGGAGAACGTTATGCTGCCTGCAACATCATTCAGCATGACCGATCTGATGGTGGGTCAGTGATGGTCTGGGGAGGCATATCCCTGAAAGGACGCACAGACCTCTACAGGTTAGATAATGGAACCCTGACTGCTATTAGATATCAGGATGAAATCCTTGGACCCATTGTCAAAACCTATGCTGGTACAGTGAGACCTGGGTTCCTCCTGGTCCACGACAATGCCTGACCTCATGTGGCTAGAGTATGCAGGCAGTTCCTGGAGGATGAAGTGATTGATACCATTGACTGGGCCCCACGTTCACCTGACCTAAACCCAATAGAACATCTCTGGGACATTATGTTTATGTCCATCCGGCGCTGCCAGGTTGCTCCTTAGGCTGTCCTGGAGCTCAGCGATACCCTGGTCCAGATCTGGGAGGAGATCCCCCAGGACACCATCCGTGGTCTCGTTAGGAGCATGCCTCGACGTTGTCAGGCATGCGTACAAGCACGTGGGGGCCACACAAACTACTGAAAATCATTTGGAGATGCTACAATGACATTTTGGCAAAATGGGCCAGTCTTCTGCATCATTTTTTCACCTTCATTTTTGGGGTGTCTTTGATTTCCCCTTTCCATAGGGCGATCATTTTCATTCCTATTAAATTATGTGGCATCATTTTGTTACTAATACATCACCTACTTATTATCAGGGAAGGTATTCAAGATCATGTTTTCCCCCTTTTAGATCTGATGTGTTTTCAAAGTGTTCCTCAAATTTTTTGAGCATTGTATATATACAGTATATACAGTAAAATATATAAATATATTGATCTTGTGATTTAATGCAATTTCACCTTTTAATTTGTGTGATCGTTCACTACCTCTCCGATATCAATGTGGTCCAAACAAACCAGCAAGCAAGTTATGGAGAATAGCTTTTACACCGGCTTATGTTATACAGTGTAGCCCTGGCTTAGGTGGTGCATTTAGTTATTAGAATAAACACAAATCAAAAAGTATTTTTGTCAAGAAATTGTGTGCATGCTGGATGATCAGTGAAAAAGCTAACCGGACAATCGGCGACCCAGTAAATATCCACCCGAGCAGAGGAGGTCCTCGGAATACATATGAATTTAGTTCCTAGACTGTGATGCAAAAGTCGAGTTTTAACGTAAATCGAATCTTACACGTAAACTGAATCTAAATGTATTCCGGTCACTGTAAACGGAATACATGAGGGACATATAAACCCCGAGACCACTATGTCCCTTAGTTACTACTTTCGCTTTCATAGGAACAGATCTTGTATGTGGTCAGTGATACCGTCTTAATGATTATGGGTGAGCCGAAAATCAAATATTGGATTATATTGGCCTGCATCTACAATGTCTATCCAGGAGCGGTCGGAAAGAGCCAATGTGTTTACATGTTAAGCATGGTGTAGGAGTGATGTCTGCCGTGTATTTTTCAGTCAAGTCCAAAGAAGATGTAGCGGATGCAAAACTTGTCTTGCACAACTTTCTCATGGTGCCACAAAACCGGGAAAGTTTAATACAACCAAACTCATCGTGCATTTGACACGAGAAACTCCCATGGGATGAGAAGGAGTCATTTGCTATAACAGAGAAAAGATGATGATTAAAGTCAGGTTCAAACACATTTGAGCTCCTCAAACCTCGCTGTAGTATTTCTAGCCGCGCTATATCCTTAAACAAACAGATAGGTCAGTTTTTCTCATACCTACTGTTGCTGATTATTGCTGATCAACTTTTGCTAACATACCACACGACAAAAAAGGCCGTAAATGTGTGTACTGTGCAATATCGGTAACAAGTGAAAAAGCTGCATCGCGACACACCAGCGGGTGTTTCTCCTCTCTAAGAGCGTCTGATGATTTTTACTTGCACGGTGATGGCTTTTCTTTTACTCAACCCACTTCCAATTACTTTTGAGTCATGGTACTTTTCAATTTTACCTGTCTATGCTCTTACTTGTTTGAAAACACTAGATGGAGAAGCAAAAAATGCTCTATCTCCCGTGTCACCAAGGTACAATCCTAAAATTTCAACGCTGATGCACACTCAATCTCTTCCTTCCGCTCTCACTCCTAATTCAAATATTCATTACAGTGGAGGGTGATTGAGGTGGCGTTTTGGCACCACCGGGGGAGCCGGATCCAGAAGCTATCAGAGCAGAGACCGACTGTCACTAATCCTCTGTGCAACTGCAGCCTCTTATTATGTCTGACGTCTCGGAAATGAAAACAAGCCGCGCTATTTTAATAACTTCAATTAGAAGCTGACGCTGTCTGCAGATGTAAGACGGCGCTTTTGTGGTGCTGTGTTTTATTATCATCCATGCCAGAGTTAAATCTAATTGTCAATTGGTGGTTGTATTGTGATGTATTGCTATCTTCAGACCACAAAGTAAGGCTTGGAGAAACACAAAGCTCAGCTGATAAAGCTTCTGGCTATTAAAACGTCCCTCAGTTCTCTGCAGCCTGTCGCCGCAAACAATGAGGATATGAGTTATTAGGAGTTGGATTCTCTTTTATGCTCTCCGTGTTCCCATTGTGCCTAATGAGGACAATATGATGATCATTTGCATAAACATATTTCCTGTTTTCATAGGACAAAAAAATAAAGTTGTGCATTCATGCAAAATAAACATTACCTGAACCAAGACTTGCAGTGAACTTCCTGACCCACTTTGAGCTCTTCCAAACATATCTGACGTTTAATCTACATCTGTACACTCACTGGTGATCCTGCTGTGTCTATCAGTCATGAAATCAACCAATAATTGTACAAATTCACAAAATTAAATTAGATTTTTTGGTAGTGGTTTGATAAATTAGCTTTATTAAGTGACATGTCTGCAAGCGTCACGGACCCCCCTTTGCAAATAACAATGTTCTCCAGCTAATTTACAGGAACCATTGCAATTAAGTTCTTCATTTCCCCGTGGAATCCCCAGGAGACAATTCAATCAACAGCTAAGATGTGTGTGCACACATTTAAACCAACACTACGGCGTAGTCAGGACTGCAGGCCAAGTCATTAGAGACAAAAGGGCAAAAATCGGTCTCATGTTGACAGAGACGCATCAAATAAGTGACAAGTGGTGCCATAAAGCTGTAAAAAGCACAACAGAGCGGGACACAAGACACTCGTGTGCAGTTTAGGCTAGCCACTAAAGTTCGGCTTGCCTCACTACAGGAATGCTAAATCCTGATCTGACGATGGCATGTTGCTGCCTTGATGTCAGCTGGGATAGGCTCCAGCATACCCCGCACCTCTAACAGGATAAGCGGCAATGAAAATGGACGGATGGATGTTTGAAAAAGGTCCGATTTGTGTTTTTCCTTTTTGTCGAGGGGTGTCTGACTGCTGTTGATTGTTGGGAATTTGAGTGAAGGCACAATGGAGTGCACTCTTTGGATGCAACCAGCAGAGGCGCTGTTGATTCAGTCTCCACGTGTTTGTGGTCTGGAAATCGAAGATTGACACTCCTGTGGGAAGTTAAGCTACGTCCACACAGACTTCCACTGTGTTAACACTGGCATGGATTCATGGAGTTCAGAACATGAACAGAGAAATGCTCCCATCCCAGTGTCTTAGAATAGTCGACTATGTGACGATTCATTTGGGAGGTTTGTGAGTCAACTATCGATCTCTCACTGTCATATCGTATCAAAATGTCATGCGATGATTGTACCATTCTGACTACATGGAAAAGTCATCAGTAATGTTATGAGACATATTACATTACATTAGCTTTGAGACAAACATGCCATAGCTAAGATCGAAAGAAGACAAGGTTCTCCTCTCATTCCGTGTGGAAGTGGTAAACTTTTTGCCTCTTCTTTCCCACTCTGTTTGAAACAGTAAATTGGAGAGGATACCTAGTTAGCACAGTAGCTTGTTATGCTAGTGGCAGTTGTCTTTTACGTCAGTGCAGTGGTACCGTGTCTGGCTTTAAAAAAACAACAATGGACTATTAGTCTTTTAAACACATCACAAAACAAAGGACTGCTGACTAAGATTTACCGATTAGATTGGCTCGGTAGATCAATTGATTAGATAGGATAGGTTGATCTATCGATTACATCAGATCGGTAGATCGATTAGATCGATTACATTGATAGAAAGATCAACAGATTGACATATCAATAGATAGATAGATAAACAGATGAAAGTGTTTCCACGAGGTTAGTAGGGATGTTACTCCCGGTTGTAAAGATGGCTTCGCAAAGGGCATCCACTGTCTGGAAATGGTGTCAGTTTTTGTAACTTCCTCCCGCCATTCATCCCCAATTGTTCTCACTTGGAAAATATTGATCAGGGGAACACAAAGGATGGTCGAAAAGAGTGACATCATTTGTCTGGAAGAAGTCCTTTACCAGGCGGGCATCGTGAAGTGCAGCCTGTTGAAAAAGCCACTTATTACCCACACAGACGAGGGCCAATGTTTTTAGGTCTTCCACCTAACTTTTTTGTTCCATAACCCTCAGGATCTAAAAAGTTTAAAAGAGAGTTTGACTTTTAAAAGCTGTGGTCTTAAACTTTTGATCAGCAGATCAAAACGGTCTATTTAATTGTATGTGCAGTAAATAGCTAGATAGCCAGATAGAACAACTGCAACACTAAAGGCATATTTTCCTCTTTTATACTTTTCCTCACTGAAACCAGAGGAGGAGGAGGTTTCCTCAAGAACCTTCCTTCCCAGAACTTCCCATGGAACAGATTGTTTCTATATTGCTGTGTTGTATTTTTAGTTGTTTTGTTTTATTTTATTATGAGCGCGCGTCGTGAAGCAGGCTTTTCCTCAAAAACTCAAGCAGATGGAGTAGGCCTGTTCACATTTCCAAAATTGCCGTGTCAGATTTTTCCATATGTGTTGTTTTGACACCGCGCATCAGATAAAAGAAAGTTCGGGACTGAATGTGTATTCCCGGAAAGTGCTTGCTTTCTTCCAGCAGGACCAGGGAAAACAAGCACTGACGCAGAAGTCATTTTGTATGTGTGATGTATCACATCCTCCATAGCAAATGTAGTTCTGGCTTCCGAAACGTCCCTCGCCGTGCTTTTCAAATTCCACACATATATTCATCAGTACTTCATGCTGTTTAGTGTTTGAATATAGCCTATTAGTAAAAAAAAAAATCTGCATGTTTAAGCAAATTCATGTAGTTTTGGCCTAAATTAAGCATTTTCAAGCATAAAAATGACTGGATGGAGTAAAACAGCAATATAAGGCATTCAGAAAACACATTCAAAAATGTTGAGGAAATGTAGTATTCTAGTTTGGATTGTCTTAAAACAGGGACAAAAACACAATACTAATAATACCCAATATAATAATAACAACAACACGGGCAATCGTTGTGGCCTGAATCCAGCTAAAACTAAACTCTGTCCACATGTCCGGAAGACATTTATTGCAACACACACAAGCACAAGTCTTACTTATGTCTTGAATGACTATTTTCTGCGATTATATGCACTATTTCGGGTAATCATTCTATAAAGGTGATTATAGGGGTGCTATTTCATGTCTAGAGGCCTCTATAAATGTAAAGAGGTTTCTACGCTCCAACTATGCAAACATTTAATTTATAAAGAAGGAAATTCACGTATCACGGGTCTGGAACCACGGAACCGTGATAAACCGTTACTGTAGTGCCATGTTGGAAATCAAGTCTATACATGTATGACGTAACAATGTGTAATGTATTAATAACTACTCATCACAACACAATATTAGTGAATGATTTTATTGGGTTATTGTTGTAAATACTTCTCTTTCTTGGATTTGCTGGGCATCCGTGACTGTTTTGATGAGTCTGGCTGCCAAAAAGCGTCCTCTGCATGACATTACAGCAAAAATGGCGTGGGCGTTTTATAATAAAACCTAATTTGACGTGTATTTTATAGTTGTTTACTAGCGGATGACCGCAGTATGACAATAACGTTTTATTAAATGAATACTTTTATTTTTGTATTGCTTATTTTGGTGCCATGAGCACTTTGAATGTTACTCCATATTAATATT
>QODF01000055.1:653466-685651 GCA_024372805.1 Oostethus manadensis
GTCGAGATCTGACTCGTCGACTGGACTGGGTAGTAGAGTTGCTAAGTAGCTAGGGAAAAGCGCTGGTTTGAAAGAGAAGCGAAAGAAGCCTACTTTGCCAAGAAGCATAACACCAGTCTCAACCGAGATGGCGGCTTGGGTTCCAGGTTACCCCACCCCCCTATACAATGACTTTATCAGATTAGGGGAGCGGCAGGCCTTTGTTAATGCTAATGTAGCCCACACCGCCCAGTATCGTGTGGCTCCTAACAAAAGCCATGCTAATTTGGTGAGACAATCAAGTACGTAGGAATGTGGCAGTTCTGGCCACATTCTAGACTATGAAGTCTCCAAACCTGTGGACTTAGTTGTACTTCTCCTACCGAAAACTCTAGCTGACGAAGCCTCCGCGAATAGAAGCAAAATGTCCGCAACTCCAATCCTATTGAGTGCATCGTCTTTCGAGAATGTATAAGCTATTTTTTTTAAAAACACACCTCACCCACCAGCATATTCAAAAATGCACACAACACCAACAGAAGTCAACTACAAGCTCAACTAACAGACATTCTAACACGTGTATAAATATTCACAAGCAGCCCAACACTTGCTTGCTTTTGCGCTGGCTGCAAATCATCCTGAGGGACAACTACAACCTTTGAGCCTTACTGGAGATCCTTTTATCTTAAGTCAGTGCGAGTCGTCCAAAATGTCAAGGCAAATATCCCTCCATGGTTTGTACATTTTACCTTGTTGGGGGAATGTGGGCAGTGTGTTTTGCTGTAGGAGAGTGGGAGGATTTGTAACACCGCGTGTGAGGTTCATTGTGATGCTGCCAAAGTCCAAATGTGAAAGTAAAAGGTTTTTGTTTTCAATCCCGTTGGTTGATTTGTTGTTCATTAGTTATTCATTTCCAAGAAAGAATATGTGCATAGCAAGAACCTGTTCTCGTTGCAGTGGCTAATAAATATACTTTCCCTTTCAACTATGAATTAGAAATATTCATTTTAAACCTCCCGTGTACACAGTGTACAGTTATTTGTATTTATATAAATACAAATATGCAAATCTTGTTTATCGTACACTACCGGTAAGGTAAGTGGGGATGTTCCAGAGGTAAAAAAAATTAAAAAGTAAGGTTACCCAAAACTGAAAAATAATGTATATTTCAGAATGATACAAAAAGGCCTGTTTCAGGTACCACAAAATGAGTCAATAGTTTAAAGCTTTTCTGCAGAAATGGAGGTGGATCAAGCCTTGGCGGTCGGTGCAACCAATTCCTACGGGGGTTCCAAGTTCTGGAGTACTTATTACCTCCTCCGTCTGCATTAAAGCGGTGTTCGGAGCACACTCTGGTACTATACCCTCGTGAACATCAGTTGAACAGCAGTGTGCTGGAGAAAGTAATTTGCTGCTACAATAATGGCAAGAAAAAAGGCAGTTAACGATGGAGGAGAGACAGACATCTTAACTCTAATGTAGGTTTGTCTTTCAGAGATATTATAATGTTCTAAAACATTTCACCTGTAGTGTATAATCTTTCTATTTCATTATATTTTCATTTATATTGTATTGCATTTAAGTCTGTTAAGTCGGTCTACGTTTAAACTGTTTAAACATCTTGAAACAAATTCCATTGCAAGTCAACAGTCGACTCCTGGAGTTATTAGCATTGGGCCTAATATTTGCTTTACTGTCAAATATTGTTCATATTCATTTTTCATGTGTCATGTTAGCGCCATGTCCCATCGCTGTCAAACATGAGGCAAAACCAGATGCATGGACACAATCGTAAACAACAGTTACAAATATACGTGACAATTGTATATATGGTTATATCAGATATGGTTAATCAATGAAATTGGCAAGAATTTGACCAAGCTAAACCATTAGACCAGTGGTTCGCAAACTTTTTTTGCAGCGCCCCCTTTTGGAGATAAAATGATTTTCTGCCCCCCTGAAAAATACGGTAATAATGAAACATGTTAGCCCCCCTCTCATAATGCCGGGGACCCCCAGTTTGAAAACCACTGCAATAAACTATGACGGATATTGGCATTAAAGTTTTTGCATCATATCGGCTGATTTCCTTACTTATAATCTAACAGCACACCTCATGATGAATAACTATGAGTCTCACACAGTGCAAAACAAAGCCCTGCTAAACCCACTTTATAATTTCACTGATTGTATTAGTCCACAGACATTGCGTTGTACCTTGTAGGGATGTTGCCTGTCACAATAACACATTTTTCTGTACGCTAATTGTCCTACGAATTATAAACAACATTATGGTCTACATTATTTTGAGACAATTTTTCATGAATGTAACGATAATATGTGTATGTAATATTGTCAGCCTTATAATGAGATCATTTTATCACGAATGTAACAATAACATGAGGCATAATAAAACGGGTACACGATATCAAAAAGCAATTAACTTGAATTTCTCAAGAGCATTTAACATTTTAATTGGAATGCCAAGAGATTTTACATAAAATAAATTAAACAAAAGATAAAAGACAAAAAAAACCCAATTAAAATAAATTGGTCTCCTTTAGCAAAAATTGCACATAAATAAAACTTGGGCTTGTTTGGTACAGAGGGAGAGAAGAGGAAAACAAACATGCATGCACATGTCAAAATTATCCAGTTTGATTTTTGATTATGGTGACAGGCCACATATTTGTGCCACATACAAATGATCGCTGTTAATAGTTGGATAACATGTTATTGTAGTATTTTGTACTATTGGTCGTGACTTTTTTCATGCCAAATATTAAAATAAATATGGCACACTTACTATTGCTTAAATGCAACAGTAAAATGTTACCATTACACAAGGTGTGACTTGCTGGTGATGCGATATCCGTATCGCTAATAAAGCGAAGGACAATATTGGATATTGGTAAGAATATAATATCAAGCATCTCTAACGAGTGTCTGAGAGTCCGGTGAGCATTGAAAGGTTGTTTGCCAACAGCACAACACTTTTGCCATAACAAAAACAAAAACAAAAGAAACCAACATGACCAAGATATTTTTGCACCTACAAAAATGCCAGCGGTCAAATATTTTCAGCTGACGTTGCGATGACATTTATAACCGTCATCAGTTCACACACAATAACCACATTTCCGAATACTGTGCACGTTTCCCCTCCCAGATTTGTTCATTTGCACAGATGGGATTTTCACTGCACTGTGTATCTAATTGTAACAGTGTGCTTCTCGACAAAAAAAAGGGTGCTATAAAAGAAATAGTGGGACATTAACCTCTAAAGCATTTAGCCTACTTTGACCGGGATAAGCATCACAGCCTTCTTAGGCAATACCTCATGCAAACCTCCATTAAAACGACACTAAAGGTGGTCTTCAAAGAGCTTTTTAGAAAGTGCCAGTATACCTCTGGAGCCTTAAAGATATCTTGGATCAAACATCCTTGTCTTGAATGCTTCTCCCTGTGCCTTCCGTGTCGTCTTTTTCACATCATTAGTCTCCTGTATCTTAAAGAGAACGTATTAAAGGAAAGGCATTTTAAAAGGGGACAGAGCTCTCTTCCAACTACAGTATGTGCAATCCAGGGCTGTTTACGGTAATGTTAGGCGTAGAACAAACACTTCCACTGCACCACATTGAATCAATCCATCCTTCAATTTTCAATACCACTAAAGTGTGTAAAGATGCTGGAGCTCAACTAACTCACCAACTAACCAAAGAAGGTAACCAATCTTTTCAAAACTGATGTACTCCGGTTGACTCCATTACAAATGGTGACATAATGAAACATAATTCATGATAAACGTAGGTTTTGGCACAGCCCCGCGACTCTAGTGAGGATAAGCGGCATAGAAGATGAACGGACGGACGAATTCATGATTAAATGAACACCTAACTGACAGCGTCAGTCAAGACCATGCCTTCATATCTAGAGTGGCAACAATTAATCATTGGCCAAGTTAGTTCCATGCTGGACGTTGTATATTAGTCGTAATTTCACGTTGGCAGTACGGCTCTGTAGCAACACTGTGCCAAGACTGCTCTCTCAAGGTGAGGTGAGGTCCGCCGGGCCGCTCATTCACAGCGGCCTGTCCTCATAAAAATTAACTAACCAGCCCTCTCCTGAACTCAACATGTGGAGGCGGCTAAGTCGGCTTACTAGCCCCCAAACATGAACGAGAGCTCACGTACAGCAATACCCAGCTAGCAGGGTTAGCCACAGTTTCAAAAGACACTCTATAGCTATCTCACTTAGCCATAGTCACATTTTCACACTTCTGGCCTTCAAAATAAAAGCGGCGCACATCCTGTCTAATACTGGTAATAGGATAAGAGGCATAAAAAAGCTTACTGTTATAAAGCAATTACAATTCCATCTGCAATGTAATTTAAAAGCTCTTGACATTCCAATTAGTATGTTAACTACTTCTGAGAAATTGCTTTTGATATTATCTTCTTTTCCTTCTGGCTTATCCCTTCAGGGGTCGCCACAGCGAATCAATTGCTTCCATCTAACTCTGTCTTCTGCATCCTCTTTACTTGCGCCAACTACCTTCATGTCCTTTCACTACATCCATAAACCTCCTCTTTGGTCTTCCTGTAGGCCTCCTGCCTGGCAGTTCAAAACTCAGCATCCTTCTACCAATATATTCACTATCTCTCCTCTGGACATGTCCCAACCATCTCAGTCTGGCCTCTCTGACTTTATCTCCGAAACGTCTAACAAGTGGTGTCCCTCTGATGTGCTCATTCCTGATCCTGTCCATCCTGGTCACACCCAAAGAGAACCTCAGCATCTTCATCTCTGCTACCTCCAGCTCTGCCTCCTGTCTTTTCCTCAGCAGCACTGTCTCTAAACCAAACATCTCTGGTCTCGCCAGAGTTATGTACACCTTTATGATATGATGAACTTGGATTATTACTCCATATAAATGATTTAAAAATTGTCTCAAAAAATGTTGTCAAGAATATCGATTATCAACAATAATTAGCAGGACAATTATAGTTATATAGTAACGACCTGATGTCTGTGAATGCACCTCACATTCTTGTCTCTTCTATTCTGTGTTTATGGGCAACTTTGTCCAGCTTGATCAAGAGGTGGCTTAACGTGCCTACACACAGCTGCAGATATCTGCTGGAGAAGAGCGCACCATAAAAAGAGAGCAGCTCACGTTGCATTGTGGGAATTCCACCCAAAATGAAAACTGCTCATGCCCTTTAGGTACCCGCGTCATGGTTGCAAAAAGTCCCTTTAAATATAACATATTTAAGAAATGTTGTTATGTTAATGCATCAAGCCGAAGCAAAGGATGAAATGAAATCTGTCGTCGGAGAAAGTCAAGTGAAGCAGGGTGGCAAGAAAATAACGAAATTTTTCTCTCAACACATTTTGCACTCACTGTCATTCGCAGTGCCCCCCCCCCCCGATGTTTGATTTGATTCTTATTTGATATGATTTTCTGCATGACTATGTGCTTGTGTGTGTGTCATGAGCCACAACACTGGCTCAGGTGCAGCCAACACAGCTTCAGGCGGGATATGTAGCGAAGTACGGTAAGCACTCCCAAGGCGCTTTCACCATCATGTTTATGTATGTGCACTGCTTTACGCACATGTACGGGATTTACATAGACTGGTGCTCCATGGCTTGCAGTGAGGCTGATTTTAATGAGCTAAAGGCCAAACAAGCCTTCCCTTGACTATAGTGTGTGAGTGCTAAATTAATCAGACAGCCCTCCTGTCGTCTACAACCCTCCAACTCTGCATATAGAGCCTCGTTAATGAGCAAGAACCTTAGAATTTTTCCCGGTTATGGCACCCAGTGGCCGCCGTTGGAGCTTCCCCTATTTACTACACCTAAACGTGCACCCCTGCTCCAATTGTTCACCCTTGCAAAGAGACCCATTCAAAACCCTTTCAGCGGCACCCAACAAGGCCACTATCTCTGTTACTCCGAAGGCTTGAGGTAGTAACGGTTAATGGCGCTTCTGCAATTATTTCACATAGTACTAATAAATGAGCTGTGATGGACAGAGACTTGTGCCAGCTAGTATCAGGCACGGAGGACGGATACGCAGAGTCAACAGCATGTCAGACACAGATAACTTGTGTCTGACGTTGTGTCAGGCACATTGTGTCTGACTTGTGTCCAACTTGTCAGTGTGATGAAGAACATGGTACCCCTTGCTGAGTTGCAGTAACCATCATTTACACACCCAGTTTTACATTTTGCTGTACGCTTGTACCAAGTAAGCGTCTATCCTACATGAGTAGGTGTGTTTCTGAGACACCAGCGTACACACGTGATGTACAGTTAGGTTAAATGGACCAAAGCGTCGCAAAACACGATTACTTCGCCAACAAGGAGCTAAAATGGAAGCAAACATGGTCCCCTCTTTGCAGCTACAACAGCTTCTACACTCCTGGGAAGACCTTTTACAAGATTTTGCAGTGTTTTTATAGGATTTCTTGCCCATCCAGAACATTTGTGCAGTCAGAAGTCACTGATGGACCGAAAGAGAGGGCCTGCTGGCTCACCATCTCTGTTCCAGCCCATCCCAAAGGTGCTTGATGGGGCTCAGGTCAGAGCTCTCAGGTCTTAACATGACTTCATGAACTTTGAAAAGTCATCCTGAAAGGAGTGTTCCACAAATTTTGCCCACAAAGATGGACACGGTTTTTCTTTTCTTTACAATAAAGTTGGTTGTGGTTATGAACAAGCTCCCATAAATCTGCGAAGAAGAGTAACATTGTTACTTAGTTACCTTCTTGGACTTCACTATGTCTCTCAAGCAGCAGTGCGCCATAGAAAAGGAAAGTCATCACCATGTGAGCATCCTAAAAGCTCAGAGAGAGGATAAACACCCACTGTTATTGGCTTTTTTGGTTCCAAGCAGTCAACTGTTGCAACTGGGGGTGTCCCAGGCTGATATTGATATTGGATATCGGACTGATAGCAGCAAAAAAACTAAGTATCGGATATTATCGGCCTGCATCCAAAATAGCCAATATTGGCACTGCAATACAAGCAGTCGGTTTCAGACTCCAACCCAGCAGGTCCCCCCTCGTGCGGTCAGATAGAGCCCAAGTGATTACAACAACAACGGGTGCTAACATTTTAACAAACCAGTAAGGAGTAGGACTGACTACAGGGATAAAAGTAAGGAGGATGTAGACATGATGGACTCTGATGAACAAAGTGAGGGGGTCTGCCAGCAATCAAGGAAGCACCACGCAGCTCTCAGCATGCTGCTCGCTTGTTCATGACCAGCATGGAGCACAACCGCCAGGCATGCTGCCAGCAGCCTTGATGTGGAACTAGGGGCTTACCTTCGGCTCGCGTGGCGAAGGGGGAATCGGCAGGTCGCTTGGCTGAGAACTGGCCCCCGAGAGAGGTCATTAGAAAGCACAGGCTGAAGAAGCCAATCCCTGCCACAAAGATTCTGAAGAGAGAGACGAAGAGCATTTTTAGAGCTGAAGAAACATAGATTACACTATGCGGGGTGTGCTACGGTATATTACTGTAGACCGAGGTTTTCCAACTTTTTCAGCTCATGCGTTGCCATAACAGTGCCGCTATGCCGAACATACAGTCGTGCTAAGGAACAAACACCAAGATCGTCTGCAGACACTCGGCAGTGCAATTTTATGCGCAGACAAAAATAAGGCTTGGAAATTGAAGATGCGACACGATCCCACAATACTGTAGGTGTGGCAGATAAATCAGCAATGTTCCGCTGCGGAAAAGTTGCTGAACAGACACCCATCACTGTACACAGTAAATCTTTTGTGCGCACTGTACGCTCAGCAGCCATAACATTGGGTGCACATTCATAATGCAACAATATGACACTCTGCAATTTGACTGATTACTTTTTAAATTAGTAATGCAAGGGGGTTAAAATTATTAATATTCCTACTAAGTATTAACTCTTTTCCTATTTTGTCACGCCATTAAATTTGCATCGAAAAAACATTGATACACACGGGAGGAGAATGAAATCAGAATATTTACATGAGTAATTCAATTACTAACAGGGTTCAAATATAAGTAATGTTACTTTTGTGCTTATTTTATTGGTATATTTAATGTCTTCCTTTTCTATAGCACCACCGCGCCAGGTATATACCCCCATCAGGAGCCTGTGGTATAAACTGTCTAAGAGTGCGGTTCTACACCACAACAACACACACATTTGTAATATCACATATATATATATATATATATACAAAAGATTATTTTCCCGTTTCCACGGTTTGAGTAGGTATGCCTACTTTCGTGTCCACAGGGTTTACTGGTTTAATCACCTTTTTTCTTGCAGCCAAACTTGAAAGAGCAACAAAAAAGGGTTAATCCCCCTCAAAAAACATGCAAAAACAAAAAAACCACAATCCATAATCATTGACAATCTTTTATCAGTCATAATATAGTGAACTCTTTTGCGTGTTCTTTTACCTGAAGGGTCTGAAAGTGAGAAGGCATCTCCTCGTCATAATGGAAAAGTCGCAGCCCACCATGGTGCATTCACCGTGATGTGTGAGTGTGTGCGCACCGGACTCGAACGTGCAACTTGAACGCCAAGTGGCGGCCGGTGATAAAGTGCGCCATCATCGAGCGCAGAACTTCCCCGCTCCGGATGCTCTCGTCCACGCAGGGGTGCTACCTCTCCCTCTGGCGCGGCGGTCCTGCGGCTCAGTGATGCTGCGGGACGCTTGATCCGCCTCCTGCAACTCACACCGTAGCGGATGTTAGCGCTGCATCTTGCACTCTGTGCACTGGTGCTCCAGGCTGGACGCACGCTCAGGCAGCGCTGGAGAGTTCCAGTATTTGTGGAGCCTGCTGGCAGCGCCATCTAGCGAGAGAAACATGGAGAGGCTCCCATTCATGAGTTGTGCCTGTCAATGTTACTGTGCTGCACGCCATAGACTGTGCAAGAGGTTGGAACTTGGTGCTGATGGACCAGACGATGGACTTCTCTGTATTAAGATCGTGGACGGAAAAGCAAAAGATCCATCCATCAATCAATGTTCTACACCCCTGGGGGTAGAAGAGGCGGGGTACAAACTCTGTAAGCAAACCGACCAGTCGCCTTCAGTGACCAATAAAGTTTACTCCCATTATAAATACAAGATAACCGTCAAACTCTCTCACTCTGGCGCTACGGAGATTCTACCTTTGTGGCCCGGATCACAGTTGCAAGGGAGGAGCTGGTTGACGATCTCAAGGGAGTTAGGAGCACTATTTTTTGTCTGTTCCATGTTGAGCATATAAATGGGCTGTGTCCAACGTGCGGCCCGCGGGGACGTGGATGTTTTTTTTAATTGGCCCACAGCATATTTTAACAATGATGAAATTGTATTTATAACTATATTAACAATTATTCATATCATTTAATAATATACCCGCTGCCCTGCCATTGATTGGCGACCAGTCCAGGGTGTACCCCGCCTCTCGCCCAAAGTCAGCTGGGATAGGCTCCAGCATACCCGTGACCCTAATGACGATAAGCGGTAAAGAAAATGAATGAATGAATGAACTTTACATAATATAATGTAATTAAAAGCCTAACAATAAAAATGGAAATATCAACACTAACTGTACAAGAATAAAGATCAAATATTGAGAGAAAAAAATGTATTTAATATATATAAATTATATAATAACAGATGCATATATAAACATTATCATAATACATTCATTCATTCATTCATTTTCTATGCCGCTTATCCTCATTAGGGTCGCGAGTATGCTGGAGCCTATCCCAGCAGACTTTAGGCGAGAGGCGGGGTACACCCTGGACAGGTCGCCAGACAATCGCAGGGCACATAAAGACAAACAAACATTCACACTCACATTCATACCGATGGACAATTTAGAGTAGCCAATTAACCTAACATGCATGTTTTTGGAATGTGGGAGGAAACCGGAGTACCCGGAGAAAACCCACACACGCACGGGGAGAACATACAAACTCCACACAGAGATGCCCAAAGGAGGTTCAAACCCTGAACCTCCTGACTGTGAGGCCAATGTGCTACCCACTCGAGCACCGTGCGGCATATTATGTCGTGCGTTGTTGATTTCAAAGTTTTTTCCTCAGTGGAATAAGTTTGGACACCCCTATGAACTTGTTATATAAGTAGATTTTCGCATTTTAAATGTATTTTGGTAAGAAATCAACTCAAGCAACAAGTAAAACAAAAAAGCCGGAATCAGAAGAGGGAAGAAACCGGGTACCCTAAAAAAGACAAAATTCCCATCACTCATCCCTGTTGACTTGAGTACCGCCGGTTTGAATTACCTCCTCGGATTGGAAAAGCAGTTCCCCGAGGATTACATAAACAACAACTTGAAAGTAACTCCTGCTGAGGTGAAGTTCAGTTCAGATCCTCAATCCAATGTAAGTGAGAATGTCTCTCGAGCTGCAGAAAGACAAGAACACAGAAGATGCGAGTAATCGATATTTACTGCAATTAAGGCAGAAGATGGTTGTCTGTCAGAAACAATCAATCTCAACTACGCAGACAGAGAAGAGTTGAAAATAAGAGTATATTGAACGGCAGGACAAGAGCCCAGCTGCACACGAGTCGATATAGCAATCATCCCTCAGCATACATGAATTGCTGCACTTCTGAGAAGACGTCAAACAGCAGGCACGTTTGAGTAACTCTCCAAACACGCTTCAGGAACTTTTGTTTTCACCTCTTAATATTACAAAAAATGCAATTATAACATTTCAAAAATAAGAACAGATGCACGTGTGAACGGTGAGATAACGGAGCAGTCATAGCACACATATGACATGCTTTCTATTTTTAGTATTATCTTTTTCTCTGTGGAGTGGAGAGGACGTACATGGCAAGTTGTACGCTGTCGATGCTAGAGTTTTGAACTACTTTGGTGCTTTCCTGACTACACTTCAGGAAGGCAAGATCAGAACGTATTGCTGACACCCTCGACTTGAACTCAGTAGCGCGGATTCTTTGGAATGAGTTAGTGCTAACAAGCAAGATTGCTAAAAGTAAGCAGATGGGGATAAAAAACAGGCAGTGACTGACGTTCCAATTGCAGCAAGTCTGTCTAGGAAGGGGCGGTCGCTGTGCAGGACTGGCCAATCACAGAGCGTGAAGAGTGACTGAAAAAGTAGTTTACCCCGTGACGGTTTTCCTTCTGCACGAGTGTTTAGGAGTGCAGCAAATGGGATGCAAGCATTTTATGCCGCCCTACGTAACAATCTCTGGCGCACATGACTCATCTTGGTTGGCAGCTAATTGTTTAGGTACTAAAGTTAGCTACCATTTAGATTTTGCAGCTTTTTTCATAAATATAATAATAAATCTTTGCTGTTTTGTGGTTGAGTACAGCCATAAATGATGCACATTTAAGCAAATTTGACAAATTTCCAGGCCTTAAAAACAGCTGAATGAAGTATACGGCATTCAAAGACTTTGACAGCTTTCTAGGCTGGTCACCATGTGTGAGTCCATATTATGTCTTATATGTCTTATTTTCTCCTAAACAGGTTTTCTATGCTCCCCACAATGGGCTCTCCCAATTCTAACATGTGTGAGTCTAAATCAGTGTTTTTCAACCTTTTTTGAGCCAAGGCACACTTTTTTCATTCCAAAAATCCCAAGGCACACCACCAGCAGAAAATGTAAACATCAATCTCTGCGGCCTATAGAAACAATATAAAGTCAAAATAAAGCTACTGCTATTTAGCTTATTACATGATTACTCCGCCGATCAATGGACAGCACAGACACTCAGCAATGGCACATTATTGGCAAAAAATATGTATACACCAATTAGGTAAAAGTGGATGATTTGCCACGGCACAGCGGTTTAAAAACACTGGTCTAGATCATGTTTTATTTAAGTGTTATTTTCTCTTATCACGTCCACTGTGTACTGCATTCTTAAGATTATAAACAGGTTATCTATGTCATACATCAGTCTAGCTACAGCAATAGTTCCCCCTCACTATGGCCAAACTGCTGTGTCTTGGTGCAAGGAGCTTGCACGGGAAGTGCCGCTCTAATCGCTGGTTATTCATACTAGGGGCCGTCAATAAATTACTATTGCGTTTAAGGGAGTTTGTTAAAAAAATGTCATCTATTCTAATTCACACCAAAAATTGATCTATAACCATGTCAAATGATCAGTCCTACCCTAAAAATATTTTGCAAACCCATTTTTTCCCAGTTTTATATTTTACTGGTTGGCCTTTTTATTGTATTAGGGACCTGACTCACGGAGGTTTGTTACAAAAGACAAATAATATCGTTGGTCGTACTGTGTAATAACAAAATTCAGCAATACTTTTACACTGCCTGGACAAAACATTTTTTAACTAAGCAAATAGGTAGGAGGTTGATGCAGTTGGTCAGGTCTAGGTTCAGCAACACTATGTCCTCAAAGAATGAGGTCAGCTGACTACCTGAATATACTGATATACTTTTTATTTCCCTGATGGCACGGGCATATCCCAAGATGACAATGCCAGGGCTCAAATTGTGAAAGAGTGGTTCAGACATCATTTTCACACATGGAGTCCGGACCTTAACCCCATTGTGAATCTTTGGGGTGTGCTGGAGAAAGCTTTGCCTTGTGACATTTTTTTTTTTTATTATTATTTTTACTGATTTGAAGAGCTATTTTTGTTAAACTATTAAATTCCACTAATGTATGTTTGTTAAAAAAAAAAAAAAGCTTGGTCATGGATCAAACAGAAGCCAAAAAATCATCCCTGCTGTGTACACATTTTGAAGGTCATACAGAGGTTTTCTATGCTCTAAACAAGGAACTCTCCCAATGCTGAGCTTTGTCCCACTCAACAGATGCTCTGCATGTCTGAGGGGTCTACGGGGAAGTGGGCTGGCACGGACACTCGGATTCTGCATGATGATTGGAAGATCTGCCTGAGGCAGACTCCCCTTTTGATTGACAGTGAAATGAGCAAATCAGCAATTTTTAAATAAAATAAGAATAAAACTTCACCCGGAGCAAGTTTTTATTCTGCTATTCTGGGTGAAAGATCACTGGAAAAGAACAGAGAGTAGAATTTACATAAAAAATAAACATATTTATGATGTGAGCAGAAAAAAATTAGCTTCCCCTCCTTGAATGACCACGAATTTTGGGCCGCTTCTCTGAGACTGTTTTTGTGTATTAGCACAATGGTGAGTCGTTTTTTTTCCGATCCTAACAACAATTTTTGCAATGTTTAACTTCAAATTGTGACAAATACAGACATCTTTTTTTTCAATCTGTACTTTTAAACCACTATTAATAACATGATGTTCTTGTGATGCTCTTTTGTTTTTAAAAAAAGGATAGTTGGGAGCTGAGGACGGACAGCACCTTTCAGCCTTAAGCACAAACATGGACTTGAGTAGGAGAGGTACAGTTTCAGAATTGGTCTCGGATGTATCTTGTTTGCTTTGTGAGTGTGTTTTTTTTATAGCACTGATGGCTCCAGTGAGATAAAAACAGTTTTCATCTCAGCTATTAGCACCTGTCGATCATTTCTGCTGTTTATGGTGAAATTGGATAATGCAGAAGACACTTCTCCGGGCTTGGTAAAAGCGGAGGGTCAAAGGGTTTTCAGAGCGAATTTCACAAAGCCTTTCTGGCAGCACTGTGGAATATTGGGTTTTTTCCAGTATTAAAGTAATTTCTCAGACCATAATTTGACAGCACATGCAGAAAAGAATATGTTAGTTTATAAATAGTCGTCACGTAAATGTGGTGGAACAAGAAAAGAGACTTGCCTCAATTTTCCATGGGCATGTTCTTTCATGTTCAAGCAAGAAAAAAAATCCCTCCTCACCTGAGGTTTTGTTTGAAACGCTGAACTGAATGTCTAATCTGTCTTAACGCTGCAGAAAGCCTCCCCTGACACCATGGTGAGTATCCACGAACAACAAACATGTCTGAAACCTGCAGATCTTTTTGGAAATATTTGAACATGACATATTTTGCAAGTCCACAGGTCACAACAAGCCGTTTCTCTGCTAAGAGACCACCGCAGGTTTTCTGCTGGGTTTGCATCATGTGGTTCATCACAGCTGTCCCCACCACGGGTAAGTTTTTTGTTGGCCAGCACGGAACGCAATGCCTATGTAATGTTCACTTTATTCTCCTTTCACGTCACATTTGAGCTCCGTTCTCACCTGGCAAAGACTGGGAAAGTGTCTGAGAAACGATTATTATTATTATTAACACTTTCGCTTTCGGCGTGACTCCCGTGTCACACGAACACAAGCTAAGTGGGGTAATTAGCATAATCTTCATGATCTTATGAAGCTGCAGGCAACAGCCGGTGCCTTTACTGTTACTTGTTTGGTGAGAAAAAAGGGAGGGGGGAGCACAAATGTCTTGAGTTTGTTCACACACCTGACTCAGGCACAGACTCAAATGTTACTGTTAATGAAACCTTACCGTGACAGACGAACACTGACTCTGGCCAATTTATGACGACACTAGTGATGGGTCGTTCATGAACGATTCGTTCATTTTGAACGTATCGTCTCGGGGAGTCGCGCATGCGCATTTGCGTAACATCCTATCTGTTCTGTAGTGGAATCAGTTCACCTGTTCAGAGTCTTCGGGTTTGAGTCGCTTGTTCATTACGCGACAGCCTCATAAGCCTAAACCTATTCTGCCTGCGTTTTGAGTCGTTCGTTCATGAATGACTCAAACTGGAAGACTCGAGAGATGAACTAATCAATTCTCCTTCCGGCTCATGCAGCAAAGGCTAAGCGCACAAATTGCGTGAGCAATTAAGTAACTAATATTGGATGTTTTTAAAGGTGTTTTAATAGCGGGCTTTGCTTTTGCGTGACACCTTACTGCATAAAAAAAAATCACGGTCATACAAAATGAAAGGCCAGTCAATATTCAACAAAATTTTCTGGTCATATTTTGATATTTCTGATATTTTATATGCATTATACAGTTGTCCCACTGTGTGTTCTGAATATTGGGGCTTCACTTGATCACGGTTTTTCCAAAATATATTTAAAAGTCATGTGATTTCATGCCCAAATACAGCCTATTATTGTTTTTGTTTTGTTTTTAAGGACAGTTTTTGCCTAAATTGAGCATTTCCACACATAAAAAAGATAAATGAAGAAAATACAAATACAAGTCATTCAGAAGGCGCATTCAAAGACAAAATGTAGTATTCGACATTGGTCACTAGGTGTCAGTAATGTTACTGTATTGTTCAGTGAGACACTCAAGCATCAGACAACTTTTATTGCACGTTTGAATGATCTGCACCCGTAACCCACGCCTAGCTAAAACTCTGCTCTGAACTCTGATGTCACTTCCTGTCCGCTTACCACTCAACTCCCCTAACACCAGAGCAGATTTACAGCAACACACACGAGCATGAGTCCTATTTATGTCTTATTTTCTCTTATTATGTCTGCTATATTGGCTAATAAGAGTGTAAAGGTAACTATAGGGGTGCCATTTTATGTCTAGAGGGCTCTAATCATGTTTCAAAATGTATTTAGAAGGCTGTAAACAGGTTTTCTAAGCTCTAACTTCAAAAATATGTATTACTTTATAAGTAAGTAATCCTTCTTTGTGGAAATTCATTTATCACGGTCAGGTCTGGAACCAATAAACAGCAAAAAATGGAGGATTACTGTTATGTGATTTTCTATCCATTATAATCAGGCATGCAGATGAAGACCCCCCCTGAGACAGTGGTCCGCTGTGGGGAAAATGTGACACTGACGTGTGACGTCACCTCATCATACCCGTTGGATATTACATTATTTTCCTGGATTGGTCAAAACGAACTGAAGACATCCTGCGAGTCAAACCACAATGACTCCACGGTCGTGTGTGAGAACAGAAGCGAGGGCTCAAACTACAAGCTCACTCTGAAACTCGTCAATGTGAGGCCCATCCACCAAGGGAGGTACTTGTGCAAACTGCGCTCCAAACAGGGATTCAGAAACAACACATCTAATATCACCGTACAAGGTGAGCTTCATTTATGTGTAACACACCTTGTATAATCCTTCTAAGCGGGCCTTATCATTCCAGGCTGCCACCCCGTGAATGATGGTTCAAAATCATCCGAGAGCAAAAACAAACTGCAGTGGACGTACGTGATGGTGCAAGTTATGATGATGCCATTTGTGATCTACTAATACAGTATATTACTATAGTGGTAAACTACTGGGATGCAGGGTCTGTATGGGTGTATTTGTGTTGGTTGTACACTACAGTATGTCACCAGTAGAGGTGGGTCTCCACTGGGAGGCGTAGCAGCTTACATGTAAAGGCAGTGCTCCACAAAATCACTTTTTTGTCGGGGAGGCTCCAGTTGTATTATGTTCTCTGGGGGGCAGATTCCAGTTTAGTATTCTTTTTGTGCATCCTGAAATGTTCATTTCCTCTAGATGGCCAGAGGGAGGCAGTCTGGCCACACTGGTATTTTATTTTAGTTCTTGGCTTCTCAACCCTAGCCCTGCTGGTTGGGCATGCATTTTGCCCATATTGTGTTGCTGCACAAACACCGGGCTTAAGTATGATGATACTTTAAAGAAGGGGTTCCCAAACGGTCTCATCCTCCATCCACCCATTTTCTATATCGCTTATCCTCATTAGGGTTGCAGGCGGTCTCATCCTGGGACCCACATTTTCCAATGATCACTGAGTCGTGATAGAGTCAAAGAAACATCAACTGTCATCTTTTTAAAGTGCATTTCAGAGTGATTTATGCATACAAATAATTTGTAAAAAATATGAAATAGCAGAATTGCACTGAAGAAGATTACAAAATCATATATTTAACTTACAACAGAGTTTAGGATGACTACAATGTTGCTCAATTTTACTAAAAAACAAAAACGTAAATAAGTTGGTACATAACATACTAAAAAATTCATAATAATATTTGTACTGCCTTGCGATTGACTGGGGACTGGTAGGAGTGGTGGGCTCAGGGTTCGATCCTCCCCTCACTTGTGGGATCATGTCAAAGTATCCCTTAAGCATCGATACTGAACCCCCGTTTCCCAATGATGCTACATTAACACTCTCGCCACAATATGACTTTTGCTGTCAGTGGGGGGCAAGGCAACCATATTAAAAATAACATCGATGCCGCTTATCATCGTTACAGTCACAGGGGTATGCTGGAGCCTATCCCAGCTGATTTCAGGTGAGAGGCAAAGTACACCCTGGACTGGTCGCCAAATAACAAATAACCATTCACACTCACTCAATTTAGAGTCAGCAGTTAACCTAACATGCATGCTTTTGGAATGTGGGAGGAACCTGGAGAAATGGGAGGAACGCACACAGGCACGGGGAGAACATGCAAACTCCACACAGAGAGATTTGAACCAAGTATTGTATCATTTCATATTATATTATTATTATTATACAACGCGTAGACAATTCTTAGGCCAGTTGTACTTTTGAGGATTCATTTTGTATTATATAACTACAGTGCTCTTGATCAAACCAGCCGATAATAATACCTGCTAGTACCAGTACCCCACCTCCACCTTGCAGGCATCTGAGTCAAAGCAAAGCTATGTGTTACTGATCCAACCATGTGCCCATCCATCTAGTCCGTCAAGAGTCACTTTCATCTCATTAGTCTACAAACCTTTGAAAAATCCGTCTTTGGATATTTTTTGGCCCATTCCTGGCAATTCAATTTATGTGACTTGTTCAGAGCTGGTCGGGTTTCAGCCTTTCTTACCTTGGCCATGTTTGTGAGAACTCAACACCTCATACTTTTCGACACTCCTTAAAATGTGGGACCAGAGAGAAGGGGGGGACTATTGTGGGATCACACTCCTCAGCCTTCCCAGTAAGGTCTATTCAGGGGTTCTGGAGAGGAGGATCCGCTGGATAGTCGAATCTCAGATTCAGGAGGAGCAGTGTGGTTTTTGTTCTGGTTGTGGTACTGTGGACCAGCTATACTGTGCACTCTCTGCAGAGTCCTCCAGGGTGCATGGCCCAACCTTTCTACATATGTTTTGTGGACTTGGAGAAGGCATTGGACCGTGTCCCTTGGGGAGTGCTGTGGGGAGTGCTCCGGGAATATGGGGTATCGGACCACCTAATCCAGGTGGACCGTTCTCTGTATGACCGGTGTCAGAGTTTAGGTCGCATTGCCGGCAATAAGTCGGACCCGTTTCCAGTGAGCGTTAGACTCCACCTGGGCTGCTCTTTGTCACCAATTCTGTTCAGTACTTTTATGGACAGAATTTCTAGGCGTAGCCAGGGTGTCGAGGGGTTCCGGTTTGGTGGCCACAGGATTGGGTCTATGCTTTTTGAGGATGATGTGGTCCTGCTGGCTTCATCAAGCCGTCACCGTCAACTCTCGCTGGATCGGTTCGCAGCGGCTTCGTTGAAGCGGCTGAGATGAGAATCAGCACCATAAGTCCGAGTCCATGGTACTCGCCCGGAAAAGGGTGGAGTGCCGTCTCCGGGTCGGGGATGAGATCCTGCCCCAAGTGAAGGAGTTTAAGTACCTCGGGGTCTTGTTCACGCGAGATATAGTGCGGCTTCTGCAGTGATGCAGACTCTGCATTGGTCCGTTGTGGTGGAGGGAGGGGGGAGCTGAACCGAAAGGCAAAGCTCTCAATTTACCGGTCTATCTACCATCCAACCCTCACCTATGCTCAAGAGCTTTGGGTAGTGCCCAAAAGGACAAGATCGTGAGTATAAGCGGCCAAAATGAGTTTCTACGCAGGGTGGCTATCTCCCTTAGAGATAGGGTGAGAAGCACTGTCATCCGGGAGAGACTCGGAGTAGAACCGCAGATCCTCCCCATTGAGAGGAGCCAGATGAGGTGGCTCGGGCATCTGGTTAGGATGCCTCCCAGACGCCTCCCTTCAGGGCACGTTCGACCGGCAGGAGGTCTCGGGGGAAGACCCAGGACACGTTGGAGAGACTATGTCTCTCAACTGGCCTGGGAACGCCTCGGGATCCGCAGGAAGGAGCTGGACGAAGTGGCCGAGGAGAGGGAAGTTTGGTCTTCCCTCCTAGGGTTGCTGCTCCCGCGACCCGACCTGGGATAAGCGGAAGAAAATGGATGGATGGATGGATGGATGGATGGATGAAGGGTTAATTTGTGTCATTTCTTGCGACCTGTTAACTATTTGCAACAAAAGATTTGATGGTTCTGTGATCACGCCCTGATATCTTAGCTATTTCAAGGGTGGGGCGTAATTCTGAAAGACTTTTTACAATTGTTGACGTTTCAACGTCTGTTAAAAATCTTTTGTGGCCCATTTTTCCTGAGGAGAAGAATCTGCCTAATAATTATGCACACCTTGATAAAGGCTGTTGATCTCCTTAGGCCACACCCTCCCCTCGTTACACATGACAAATACACAAATACACAAAAGTATTCAGGTTTATACAGCTTGCAGGATACAATGATAATATAGTCAAAATGATCACCTGCCGAATAATTGTGCACACAGTGTATATCATGTTATTTATTCATTCATTCATTTTCTATGCCGCTTATCCTCATTTGGGTCGCGGGGATGCTGGAGCCTATCCCAGCTGACTTTGGCCGAGAGGTGGGGTACACCCTGGACTGGTTGCCAGCCAATCGCAGAGCACATATAGACAAACAACCAGTCACACTCACATTCCCACCGATGGACAATTTAGAGTCACCAATTAAGCTAACATGCATGATTTTGGAAAGTGGGAGGAAACCGGAGTACCCGGAGAAAACCCACACACGCACGGGGAGAACATGCAAACTCCACACAGAGATGCCCAGTGGAGGTTCGAACCCTGAACCTCCTGACTGTGAGGCCAATGTGCTACCCACTCGAACACCGTGCGGCATATTATGTTATATATGAATTTAGTATCGAAATTATTAATAATACAATTCCTGCTTTAAAGTGTTTGTTCCATGGCTGTATAAATGAACTATTGACTTGATGTTGAGCATTTTTTAACCAAAATCTAGTCGTAAATGACAAAAACTAAACAATAAAGAGGTTAAAATAAGTGTTTTTTTTGTACTGATGGGTAAAATATGTATGTGAAGTTGACTGCTTTTCTTCACCTTCTGTCCATTTCATGTCGTGTGTGCATTTTGTGTTCATATTGCGAAATAAAAGCTAAATCTGTGAAAAAAGTCTTGTAAGAGCCCCATTTTTACACTTTGATACATATGTGAGGTACACACTGGCATCTGCTTCTTGTATGCAAAATGTTAATGGGGTTGATGGGACATTTTAGGGGACGCTTATACGGTACACGCCGGGCTTAGTATTTTCATCACGTTGATGAGACATACAGTATAAGCAGAGAAACTGTGGTGAAACTGGCATGTTGAAATACGTCATATTTCAGGAGTGGTAAGGCAATGTCCAAACCACCTTCAGTAGAAATCAGCATTCGACCAAGCAAACAAAAAGAAGCTCTGATCTCTTATCGCAGGACAGAAAGGTTAACCTCGAAAGGAGCAGAAAGATAAACCTTGGTAAGAGGATAAAATGTTCTTTTCCGCCCCGTTGCTGCTGCTGCTGCTGCTGCTGCTGCAGCATCCCCATGGATGCGGTGCCGGGAGATCAAACTACAGTTGTATAGAGCAGGGAAAACATGCTGAAACCCGAGGAGACTCACAGGTGAGCGCAGATAGAGCTATCCTCGTTGCTCCAGCAGCGCAACAACACAATTTGACGAGTCACGTACATCCTTTTATTAACCCTTACATACTCTGGGTCCAGTTTGACTTGTCATTTTACAGCAGTATAAATACCTTACACATGTTTAGACTTAGACTGGAATTTGATGCCTTTTGTGAAGAATACTTTTGCCCAGGTGCAATATTGAGGTGGATTTGAGCCATACCGGTGTGGGTCAAATGACGGTAATAGTGATGGTCATTTTAATGTTAATCCTACCCCGGTAGGATTTCCCCAATTTCAATACATTTGTAGACTTCCTGCGGTTTAAAATGAATAAGAAAGGTAATGTGACGGTGTGGTAAAGTCAATGTCCTTATCACAGCAAATACATTATATAGCAGTCCTGATGAATGATAACCATAATAAATAATAATTAGAATATAGAGTAAATAAATAGAACATAGTTGTAGGACAGACAATGTGCTCACTAGGGAATGAAAAGTTCGTAATAAGGTGATAGTAAAAGACATAGCATTGACAATAAAACAGACCGGCCATTTATTCTCCAAGGAATGAGGAGTTATTAGGCGTAGTAGTGATTAGACATAACATTGGATGTATGCAGTAGTTCAGGACTCTTCCTTGTATTTTGTAAACATCAACTGTAACGTTTCTTGACGTCACTCATTGTAGAGCATTGATTTGATTGATCTTTTTTGCAATACATTAAGCAAGTAAAGTGTACTTTTGTACTTATTTCCCCAAATCTCTACACAATAAGTTAGATATACCTTTTTAATTTTGTAGTTTTGGTTGCTGTGATTGATTGTATCAAAAGGTTTTCTTTAAATCCATGAACACCGCGGTTGTGTACTTTCTACGGTCTATCGCATTAGTAATTCAAGAAAACATGGGTTTTGGAGGTGTTGGAAACTGTACAGACCATGTTCATCTGCATTTTCATGGGGCCGTGGACAAGGATTGTGAAAAACGGTCTAACGCTACCCCTTCATATTGGAAGTAGACACTTCATGGTCTGCAAAGAGGAAATGTCAAAACAGTGACGTGATAAAACAGCAGAGAAATAATCATACATGATGCACAAAAGCCATCCAGACGTCAAAAAGGGGCCTCGGCACAGGCAGCAAGGCATAAGTTTTTGTCAAAAACTTTGGGTCTTCACTTCCACATAAATGGGAACTGAATGATTTCAGAACCAACAATGCTGATCATCGCCCAAGCATCTGATATTTTGCCAGCTAAACCAGGTTTTCTGTCAAGCCATTGAAAAAAAATAATTGAAATGACAAACACGGATGGGATTAATTGTTATGGTCAAAAACTGAAGACCATAGATGTGGTTGCTTCTAGTGCTGGTGTGTACAGATCCTGAGGTGAGGCTGCTTTTTTGTCTATGGAACACAGAAAGGGAAAGGCCAATATTCCTAGCCATTATGTTCCTGGAAATGTGCCCTTCCATACCAGAGCACGAACAAACTGGCAGCAATCTGGGATGTCAAAAGTGAGAAAGAGATTGCGGTTGACGAGACAAGTTTGTCCAGTTTGAATGAGCCACGAGAAGTGGATGTTCTTACGACGCCATTGCTAAGGTGAACGGATACTTTTGTTGCGCTTCTTTCTTTGTTGCACACGTCGTTGAAAAGAACAACAATGACAGGGTGTATATTTGGCTTTGAAAAGCACTCTCCGTGAAAGCATCAACCGGGATTGTCATCAAGCAAAGAGGACAATCTGATGCACGTCTGGAGATGACTGGGAATTATTTGAATACGTATGAAAGTGAAAGTGGTTATTGAAGCCAGAAAGACAAGGAGGTTTCCTATGGAACATTTCACCCAACTTGGGAAGTATTCACCACAATGAGGATTTTGTGGTTTGCGCCATGGACTACAATAATGACAGTGATGCAAAAGGAATGTATTTTGTCAAAGTCAACATTGTCACATTCTGTTTCTTTGTCTATTTTCTGGCTGGTTTCATCTTTACTTTGTCTTCCCTACAATTCAGACTCACTGTTACTGGCAGCACCACTGGATGCATCTGTTTCCTATTTTTCATTCATTAGTGGTCCAATTTTACCTGCTTCCACACAGTTTGTGCTTGCAGGGTTGTTCTCTCGGTTTAGCGCATAAATGCCGTCCCTTGACGTGACCCTTCTTGAGGTATTGCTTTTCTTATGTCAAGTAACCTGTAACCTGTGCATCCCGTGGTCCGCCCTTTGGCTATTTTTGTGTTTACTCGGCTGCTTTTTTCCCCACCCGGCCGGCAATTTTGTGTTTTTGATAGTTCCTTGTTTCATGACCCGAGGCTTGCCTAATAAAGACTCTGGAACTGGTTCCTCCACAACAAGACCATCACAGTAATGGCATATTTGGTTGAATGTGGGAATGATTATACTCTCAAATCAAACTGTTCTGCATGAGCCAAGGCTATGTTTTGTTATTTGGTCATGCACAATTCTGCATCTCTCATCATTAGATCAGGGGTTTCCAACCTTTTTTCCTCTGGGAGCTACTTTTCCAAAATGAAAATGGCTGGGAGGTAATCATTTGTGTAGCCACTCTTATTTTCAATCCAAACAAACTGAAGAAGCTTGTTTTGCCGCACACACAACCAGTGTCTCAGTACAATGTTTGGCCGATTAACGCCAATGACGGCGAAAATGATTTGCTCCAATTGTGTATGTGTGTGTTGCGTAATGTCCTTGGGCTGGTTTTCCATATGAACTTTAATAGTAAATAATTTGTTGTAAACAATGCAGCTGCGAAACTGCTCAGTTGCTACCAAGCCTGCTGTTGACGTAGGAGGCCCATATTTGCTACTAGATCAGATTTACTTCTATAAATATTTGTTTTAAACAGGTTCTCGTGGTCCAGTTTTAATGACGAGAGCTTTACGGGCGTAACTTTTTTATGTTTGTATAAAATACTCCACTAAAAAGGTCCCAATCTACCAATTTACTGCCCCTTAGTCAGTTCAGTTGGAAGTGTCTTTCCCTGAGCTCGAAGTTAATAGAAAAGACACCCAAGACCAGATGACAACTAAGTGGTGATTGAACAGATTTTCAACGTGTTCTGCGGTTCCTTCTTTGATTCCCGGTCATCGGAGGACAGAGCCGCTCATATAGCCGGCCATTATCTCGCTGCGTTACACAGTCAAACAAATCCTTGGGTCAGCTGCCAAGGAGCCAAACACAGAAACCACTACGCGCTCTTCGATGACGCTCGTGACTCGTCCCGCATTTCCCTCCCCGGTCAGATGTGCTGTCCGTGTGTTTGCAGTCTGCAGCTGGCAACCCGCCTTTATGCACCAGTTTAACACACTTGAACTCGCTGACTGGTGGGGGAGGGGGATGAGTGATTGCTATGTTGTGCAACAAACAAGGTACACTCCTGATTAGAATTTTAAGATCAGTTGAAAAAGTGCAAGAATTTACAATTTGCACTGTTGGATCTGAAGGAAGTTCCAAAAATGGGAGTGTGGGAAAACACTTTTGAGTAAGCAATTGATCGCAAACAAGCGTTGAAGTGAAATAGGCTGTTCATCAGCTCAACCAAAAAACCCGAACCCAAAACTAAAATAGACATGTATGTCGCGCCCCCCCATTTAAAATACTATGACTGATAATATTGATTTATCTGTACTATTTATCTGAGCTGTGAAGTGTATTCAAGAGTCAAATGGCATGTTGAGTTTAATTCCTTTGGGGCCCGCCCCGCTATTTGAGAACCACTGATTTAACTAGTCTTTTTTTGTTCTGTGTCTAAACAATATGTATATTTCTTCTGTTGACTTTATTCTCTTGGGTGTATGAAAGAACGCCACTTTGATATAACTGCCATCTTTTATTTACAATGTAAGATTAATATCTGCGTCAGTGGTTGCCAAACTTTTGTTGCCATGCCACCTTTTTGGAGATTAAATAATTCAGCGCCGCCGAATTTTTGTAAACTTCCCTTACCATTCATCCCCAAATGTTATCATTTGGATTTAGATCAATTTAGATTGGAGTTAGATTTAGATCAAAAGGATGGTGCAAAAGTATGATGTTATTTGTCTGGAAGAAGTCCTTTATCTCTTTATTGTGAAGTGCAATAAATATTGTGAAGTGCAGCCTGTTGAAAAAGCCACACACCGAGTTTTTTGGTCTTCCATTTTACTTTTTTGTTCCATAACCCTCAAGAACTTTTAACATTTTTCAAAGAGAGTTTGGCTTTTAAAAGCTGTGGTCTTAAACTTTTCATCGTTACTATTTTTCAACTCGCTTTGAATTTTGATCAGGAGTGTATTGCTATATCCAATAATATCCACTGAAAACCAATTTTAAATATTTTTAAAATTCCTCAAGTAAAGTTTCCAAATATTTGACATAAAGCTCCTTCGGTTTTGCAACTGTATAAGACGATGGATGACACCATTTGGATTCTGGGATGGAGGGTACCACTTAGTCATCATGACACACACTGCAAAACGTAAAATCAAGATCTGCTGCAACATTTTATGGGTTTTTCCTTGGCTCACATTGCAGTTATACTGTATTAGTCACCAACATAGTTTCCTGCAAACTAATCAAACAAACAGTCTCATGTACAGTAGTGTTCAAAATAGCAGAAGTCCGACATGACTAATCAGATGAATCACTGTTATTAGTATATTTTAATTGCTACATGGCAAACAAGTGACCAGTGGGTGCAGTAGATTCTCAGAAAACAAACAAGACCCAGCATTCATGATATGCACGCTCTTAAGGCTGTGCAATTGGGCAATTAGTTGAAAGGGGTGTGTTAGAAAAAAAAAAACAGTGTCTGCAGTTTACTTTATAAACCCCAAACTATTTTGTACAACTTTAATGTGATTCATCAGTTAATCACATTGGACTGCTATTATTTTGAACACTACTGTTGGGGGCAAATATGGAGCAATGACTTTGGATGATGCTTGTTTAGTCTAATATCCAAAAAGTCACTCAGTTGAAGTACAGAAAATTATCATAACGAAGGTGGTTGCTTGTTTCTCTTTGCCTTCATTTGTGTCATGCTAATGGAAATCTCTGGGAGGTTGGTGAAAGCCCCGGGTTATTTACAATCCACTTTGAATGACTCAACCTTGATGAGCCCACGCACTGTCAGAAGCATGCCTGAGATGACGATTGTGGATAAAAACAAAAGTGGTTTTCAGATGCCATCCTGGGATTTGTTACTTAGTTCTTTGTGTAAGTTGCAAATGAGGGGAATGCTTGGCGTGACTTGAATTTGACAAGCACAGTGCTGACAACCCAGACTTAATAAGTTACAACAGTGCTGAGGCAGGGAGTACTTTCAGTGTTATTGCACACCTGCCAACATGTACACATTTTGTGTACTCAATATGCAATTTAACTCTTAATAATGCTTCACAGCTCCCCATTTTCTTGGTTTGGATTTCAAGTTCAGTCTGTACAGTACAGATAGATAAATAGATATTATATATAGTTTTCAATTGTTTTTATCCTGAGGGGGCAGGACAGAAAATAATTGAGAAGCACCGGGTTACAGTGGGAGGGTGGGAGGGTTCTGCAAATGCTCATGATGTGCTCCTTTAATGTTGTAACATTTGTCAAACCTTTCCAGAACACGGAGACACAAAGCACGGCACTGCAGAGAATCAAGGGCTAAATTATATATACACCCCGGTCTAATTCCAATTTGACTTTATCTTATCATACACACACACACTGTATAGTATCAGTGAATTTGAATAGATTATCTGAGCAGCTCAAACCCCAACTATGTAGTGGGAGAAGGTCATCTATATGTCTCATCATCAGAAGTCTTTCTCCTTCTCCTTCCATCGTGTTACCCACAGGCTTATTTTATGCTAAGTGTATGCTGATTGACTGTGTGTTCTCCGTTCATATGAAATACAAGTGAAAGGTTAAGTACGTGTGTGGCTTAAACAGGGTTTGGTGTGAAAGGCGGCTACGAGTTAAAGATGTCTCCAACTTGGTGGTATGACTTTAGCCCTTAAAGGTGACATAATACCAATACTAAAAACGATTTACTTCTGCTATTTTACATAGTTATTAAAACAAACATGTGACTGGTGCTGGTTGGGATACAACACTGAGGACTATTTTGCATGACATTTAGCTTAAAGCTAATACGTCATAACAGTTAACATGTCATATTAGCTGGATTAACGGTGTATTATTTTAATATTATCAACCACGTGATTGCCAAGGCTGTAGGTTCTTTGTTAATGCACCATCAATCATTGAACTTTCAGGCATAACTGACAAAATCTTAAGCTTACTAATTCAAGATTCAGCATTCATGGCCAATTCGGCAAATTCACACATTTTTTATTTTAAAAAATCATAAAATAATATGACATTGTACGGGAAAATGATGGTAACCATTTCTAAATATGTGCTAGTGCAAGTAAAATGTCCAGCATACATGCACAACTGTAACAAAAGCCCATAATTTTGCAGTCTTTATGCTTCACTGATGTTTTTTTTTCAGCGTTGCCCTTTTGGACTTTGGTTGGCAGACATTAAATGCGACAAAAAAGTACAACTTTGACACCGCGACTCCGATCCCATCTGTTCAGCAGTCATTTTTACATTATCATTCATTACTCCCGATTACCATTTTGTACTCTAAAGTGTGTGAGTCGTACTGAGGAGATAATATGATCTAATAAGTATAACAGTCACTTCTATTGCAAATGTTGATGCAAAATTAAGAGAACGCCAACATCAAGCTGGCAGAACAGTTCTGGGTTCGGGAGGCAAGCCACGTGTCAAAAATAGATATGTTTATGGGTGTATCAATTACTTGTGTTTTTTCAACATTTGCTGGAATGAGTAATTATATCTTGGAGGGGTCGGCAACCCGCTGCAGCGCTTCAGCCTTCTTGTTGTGCTTCCTTCACCTTTTTATCACTGGAGTTGGGGAAATGTGCATATTTGAAAGTAGTTAGAAATATCTATATGAATATATCCATATATAAGCCTACAAGCTGTGTTATGTTTTGCAGGTTGTTAACCCCTGGTGTTTGTTTCCTCTTGTAAAATACTACAATTTTCTTGTCTTTTGACTCCTCATATTAGTTTAAAGTAGGGCCGTCAAAGTTAACGCGCTAATAAGGGGCTAATGCAAATTCTCAATAATGCCACTATTTTTTTAACACATGCAATTAACGTGCGCCTGTTAAGGGTCCCTTAGCCCACACCGTAGTTTAGGGAAACGCAGCGGTGTTGCAGTTGATGTCGAGTCACGAGTGGGAAGGAATATCGAGCAGCGATGGACAAAGAAAAATGAAAGATTAGCCACAAACCCCCGAAAGACAGGAGATGGGACGAGATGGTACAGCACCCTGGAGATGATAAAGACTGTTAATTCAAACTGAAATCTACAGAAAAAATGCACGGTGGGTGTGTTTTTGATACACCGAGGTCCATTTTGTGTCGAGCTGTTTAAAATTAACAGAAAGTTTGATAAACATTTGCACAAAGCCAACCGATTGTTCAGTTTGATAGTGTGAGGATCTGTGTTGCTCTACTTTGGATCCCGGGATGCAGAGGAAAAACCCTAACAGTCTTAAATTAAAGCCAATAGCAGTACAAGGGCAAAAAAAACAACAACAACACAAACCTGTCAGGTGGAGCTACTAAGCGTACTGGACTGGATGCAAGATGGCAACCGGGTAGAATCATCGAGTGCCATCCAGTTGCAACAGGGGAGCCTAAAAAGGGTGATGCAACTGAGGAACAGCTGCACGCGTCCTGTAGCTCCCCCCAAGACAGGGAAACCTGGGGTCTAAACAAGAAACACACAGGCAGTAAATAAAACAAAGTCAAAATGACCAAAACACAAACCAGTGTCTAAGCAGAACGTAACAGATAGGAATATTAAAGACCTAAAAACAACCTTTCGAAGGTACACTTATTATAGATTTAAAAAATTCTATGTATCTGCCATTAACAGATATTTTATTCATCTTCAGGAAAAATGTAGGTCTTAACTGCAATTAATCACGAGTTAATTATGGACAAAATGTGATTAATGTCAAATATTTTATTGAATTGACTGCCCCAGTTTAGGGCAAGGTTGTCTGTGTGTTAATGATTACAGTTAGAGTATGTCTTGGAATCACAAGAGTGCCAAAATTAAAAGAAAGTACATGTGAAAATATAAAAAGAATCAATCATTTTGTTGTTGATTTTCTTGTATTGTCTTTGCTTTTCTAATTGCATTTACCATTTGCTGCTCAAGACAAAATGGAAAAAGAATATGAACACATTTGTATATGTAGTATCCAATAATGATATGTAGAATGCTATATTTATGTTTATGTGGCTCTACTGTTAAGACTTAACCAGCAGTTGAACCGTAGACCATAATAGTATATCAGTTTGGATGGTTTGGACAGAATAGTACATTAGGGGTAAAATAAAACTTCACACACACATTGAATGACATCTGGAAAGTGGTTCACACCAGACCTGCATCCCAGACCTGTACCTGAGTCTTCCGGAGATTTTAGATGTGGGAAAAAGTCCAAAAGTCCAAAAAAGGGGGTCGGTCATGGTCATGATTCCACAAAGGTGACAGTTTAGGAAAAGAGCCCAACTCTAAGGCCGTACTGCAGGTTGACGTAATGGTCTACAAACTCTAAACGTTTGACTTCTGACCCAACTCTCGTCGGAAGTGCTTCCAATGTGACTTGGCCTTCACACAGGAAGCTGCAGGCCTGTACTGATGTTCACTGCGTAGTTTAATAAAGTTCTCTGTGTTCAACAAGTGGCATCAGCGGATCATTTTGTTCTTCCTTATCATCACACCACCTTCTTTCCGGGAGAAGATCGGCTGATATACACATCATGCATTTTGGAAATCATTGTCTCAATATTCCTTTTAATTTTGGAACTCCTGTGGTTCCGTACTGTAGGCTTGTGCTTGGATAATCTGAACGTACGATTGACAACCTCCGAATCTGAACAAGAAAAGCGAAAACAAAGCAGAACCCAAGCACAATCAGGCACACGCAACGCAACTGATGTTTCTTTACTATAAGTAGGGACAGATATAAATACAGAAGACACCGGTATCTCACTGTCAGCACATCCACGCCCAGGACTGGATGTTCCACCAGTTGCCAAAGTACAGCAGAAGGTCTAAACCACATCTGTGTAAACAAGTGAATTTGCAAAGGTACAGACTTGAAAGGCAGGATTAGAGAGACAGCAGAACATTTCAGTGGCAGGTGCTCATGGGATTTGCGAACAGGGCGTCAGGAGAAAGTTCAAAACAAGCAAGAGAAGGCAGGAGAACTGAGAAGAGACTTTTAAATGAAACCCACCTCAGGTATATGTGTGGACATCCTGATACTGAAAAAACTAAGGTGATGGAACCCAACAGAATTGTGACAGGGGTGAGCTCACATGATCTTGTGACAAGAAAAAAAAAAACATAATAAATAAATAAATAAATTCACCCAATAAAAGACAGTAAACTGGATAAATATATTGTCTGTTTTCCTCGTCTCTCGCTTCCAAACAGGCTAGAAGAGAGTTCACTCCATGCGTTGGTTTCAGCACTTTGGTGCATTTATTCCATAGAACAACGGCATGAACTGAGTAAGACCTTTTGTCAGTCATACAGAGTTCAGAAGGGTGTAGCCTCGCGAGAAGCAATGCAAGATCATGTGAACTTTTCTTTAAACTTTTCTAAAAATTAATTTAAAAAAGTAATGTCTCCTCCGTGAATCACCACCTTATCGTGGTGGAGGGGTTTGAGTGCCCGAGTGATCCTAGGAGCTATGTTGTCCGGGGCTTTATGCCCCTGGTAGGGTCTCCCAAGGCAAACAGGTTCTAGGTGACGGGCCAGACTAAGTGTGATTAAGAAGACCCTAATGAAGAAAAACAAGAGGAGTGACCGCACCTCGCCCGAACGTGGGACACCGGGGCCTCACCCTCGAGCCGGGCCTGGGAGAGGGCAAGCGCCTGGTGGCCAGGCCTTCACCCGTGGGGCCGGGCCCAGCCCGAAGAAGCCCCACGGGAACTCCCCCCCGCAGACCCACCACCGGCAGTGGCAAGCATAAGGGTCCAATGCAATGCGATTTGGGCAGTGGTCGAGGGCGGGTGTCCGGGCGACCTGGTCTTCGGCGGCGAAATTTGGTTCTTTGGACATGGAATGTCACTTCTCTGGTGGGGAAGGAGCCCAAGCTTGTGGAAGAGGCGGAGACTTTACGACTAGATATAGCCGGACTCACCTCAACCCACAGTTTGGGCTCTGGAACCAAATTCCTTGAGAGGGGCTGGACCTTGTTCTACTCTGGAGTTGCTGCAGGGGAGAGGCGGCGAGCTGGGGTGGGCCTATTAATAGCCCTGCGGTTTGGTGCCTCTGTGCTGGAGTCATCTCCGGTGAACGAGAGGGTTATTTCCGTACGCCTTCGGGCTGGGGAAAGGGTCCTGACTGTGGTTTGTACGTACGCGCCGAACGGCAGTTCAGAATATCCAGCCTTCTTGGAGTCCATCAGAGGGGTTCTGGAGAGCACCACAGCTGGTGACTACGAGGGGCGTGGTTGGGAGAAACGGCCTCTCTGATCTGAACCCGTGTGGTGTGTTGTTGCTGGACTTCTGTGCGAATCACAGTGTGTCCATAACAAACACCATGTTTGAACATAAGGATGTCCATAAGTGCACTTGGCACCAGGACACCCTAGGTCGCAGGTCTATGATTGACTTTGTGATCGTATCATCAGACCTGCGTCCGCATGCCCTGGACCTTGCGGGTGCAGAGAGGTGCTGAGCTGTCAACTGACCACCACCTGGTGATGAGTTGGATTAGATGGCGGGGAAGGATGCCGGACAGACCTGGTAGATCCAAACGCGTAGCGAGTGTGTGCTGGGAACATCTGGCAGAGTCTCCCGTTCGTTGAGTCTTTAGCTCTCATCTCCGGCAGAGCTTCGCCTGCATCTCGAGGGAGGACCGGTATATTGAGTCCGAATGGGCCGTATTCCGTGCTTCCAGCGGAGGCTGCCATCCGTAGTTGCGGCCGCAACGTGGTCGGTGCCAGTCATGGTGGCAAGCACCAAACCCGATGGTGGACACCGGGGGTTAGGGCTGCTGTCGAGCTGAAGAAGGAGTCCTATCAAGCATGGATGGCTTGTGGGACTCCTGAAGCAGCTGACAGGTACCGGCAGGCCAAGCGGAATGCGGCTTTGCCGGGGGTCGAGGCAAAAACTCGGGTGTGGGAGGAGTTTGGTGAGGCTTTGGAGCACAACTTTCGGTCGGCCTCGAAGAGGTTCTGGCAAACCGTCCGACACCTCAGAAAGGAAAAGCAGCCCCCAGTTCACGCTGTTTACAGTGCGGACGGGGGCTTGCTGACCTCGACTGTGGATATAGTTGGTCGGTGGAAGGAATACTTTGAGGCCCTTCTCAATCCCACTGACATGCCTTCCGTAGAGGAAGCAGAGTCTGAGGATACGTACGTGGACAGTTCTATCACCGCGGCTGAGGTAATTGGGGTAGTTAAATCACTCCCCA